>JAEDXY010000036.1:0-557500 GCA_019395295.1 Osmanthus fragrans | reverse complement strand
AACGAGGATTGGATTGATGATAAAATAGAATCCTGGGTCACGAACCGTGATTCGATTGATGATGAAGAAAGAGAATTCTTGGTTCAGCTCTCCGCCTTAACGACAGAAAAAATAATTGATCAAATTCTATTGAGTCTGACTCATAGTGATCATTTATCAAAGAATGACTCTGGTTATCAAATGATTGAACAACCAGGAGTAACTTACTAACGATACTTAGTTGACATTCATAAAAAGTATCTATTGAATTATGAGTTCAATACATCTTATTTAGCAGAAAGACGGGTATTCCATGCTCATTATCAGACAATCACTTATTCACAAACTTCGTGTGGGACTAATACTTTTCATTTCTCATCTCATGGAAAACCCTTTTCACTCCGCTTAGCCTTATCCCCCACTAGGGGGATTTTAGTGATAGGTTCTATAGGAACTGGACGATCATATTTGATCAAATACCTAGCGACAAACTCCTATGTTCCTTTCATTACAGTATTTCTAAACAAGTCCCTGGATAACAAGTCTAAAGGTTTTCTTATTGATAATATCAATATTGATGATAGTGACGATATCGATCGTGACCTTGATACGGAGTTGGAACTGCTAACTATGATGAATGCGCTAATTGTGGATGTGATGCCAGAAATAGACCGATTTTATATCACCCTTCAATTCGAATTAGCAAAAGCAAAATCTCATTGCATAACATGGATTCCAATCATTCATGATCTGGATGTGAATGAGTCGAATTACTTATCCCTCGGTCTATTAGTGAACCATCTCTCTGAAAGTGTTCCACTAGAAATATTTTTGTTATTGCTTCGACTCATATTCCCAAAAAAGTGGATCCCGCTTTAATAGCTCCGAATAAATTAAATACATGGATTAAGATACGAAGGCTTCTTATTCCACAACAACAAAAGCACTTTTTCACTCTTTCATATACTAGGGGATTTCACTTGGAAAAGAAAATGTTCCATACTAATGGATTCGGGTCTATAACCATTGGTTCCAATGCACAAGATCTTGTAGCACTTACCAATGAGGTCCTATCGATTAGTATTACATAGAAAAAATCAATTATAGACACTAATACAGTTAGATCCGTTCTTCATAGGTAAACTTGGGATTTACAATCCCAGGTAAGATCGGTTCAGGATCATGGGATCCTTTTCTATCAGATAGGAAGGGCAGTAGCACAAAATGTACTTCTAAGTAATTGCCCCATAGATCCTATATCTATGTATATGAAGAAGAGATCATGTAACGAAGGGATATATATAAAATATTAAAAATTGAGTTCAATTTTGGTTCTCGATTCTAGAATTAGAACCAAATGATTATCAATTCTAAGAATGAAAATCATTAATTTTTTTGTAGAACCGAACCGAACCGAATCATTTCATTTGATTCGATTCTGATTTGGTCTAATCATTTTGTTCACCTCTAATCTTAACCACTTAATTTAGTTCAATTCGAAGAAAAGTAGTAAGTTTCTCATCCAAAATAGTATTAAAGACACTCTACATGTTCAACAAGTAACCACCCAAGAAAGTCAGTAGAACATGTCTTTCTAATGATCATGTGCATTAAAGTGTCTTAGCACATTTGCAAGCAATCATAATACTAGTGAGAAATAATATTAAAGGTTTCATCTCTCTTTTGTCAAAGACTCATTTCCTCCATCAAAGGATGGAAAGAGACTTGATTTTGGGTGAAAGGGAATCGAAAAACCTACAAGGGTGACAAGGTTCCATAGATTACAGTGCCTACCCACTACTCCGAAGCACGTGAGTGTCTATTTCATTTTGCTCGTGTTTTTGTATTTTTTTTTTCTAAATCTCTTCATCTTACAGGTTTGGTTGATCACTTCGACCTTTCGGAAGTCGAGCTCGGTGTAATAGAGGACATCTACCACCATCATTTATCCTCGTGCAAATTTGACCTTTTAAGTATGCATCCCCTATTCTACGAGGATTTAGGATTGTTGGCTCAAAGAGGTAAGGTCTTATCATTTGTAATTATTAGTTTGGGAGACTTTTTTGCTCATGCTATGTCCTATGCAGGGAATTTTAAAAAGAAAAAGTACCCAGCTCCTGACATTGCCTCCATTATTGCTGCCACCTCTACAATCGGGAAAAAGAGGCACAAACTTTCTTCTTCTGCTACCAAGCAGAATAAGAACAAAGTGGAGATAATCAGCAGAGATACTATTTAAAAGGAGGGTGAAGGTCAACCTCCACCAAAGAATAGGGGAAAGGAGAATGTGGTAGAGATACCAAATAAGAAATACACTTTCTCCTCCACTAGAGTGAGAGGATCAACAACCACTCTTCCTCCTTCACCCCCAAGTCCCTATAGGGGAGAAGTTGATAACAACCTCGATTGCTACCACTAAGGAGACTTGAAGAGGCCTTCTACTGATGTACTTTTAAGGTGGGAACCAACAAAGAAAGGAAAGAAAAATTAAGGGCTCCTTGTCCACCGATGCTATCCGTTCCAAAGTCAAACTTGCCCTATGGAAAATGAGTGATGAGTTCACCCCGGAGGTCCTAGCAATGCTTCATCCAAATATTTAAACTGTCACTACCACTTTTCACAAGTTCTAGATAGATAGCAAACTTTTGTGTAGTCAAGCGATTCAATAGAACCTTTTGCTACCAAGTAAGCCAAACAATACGGGCTAAGGGTGACCATAGAGTCTGAAGTCCTCTGTAAAAACCTTAAGAAGAAAAATAGAGAGTGTTGACAAAGCCTCTAGGGTTGAGGAGGAAATGAAGAAGATGAAGGCTAATGATGAGGCAGTGAAGGCTTAGCAAACATTGGAGGTTGCGAAGCTCGCTTCTACCTTAGCAGAAATTGATAACTTGAAGAAGGAAGTTCATTTGTCCTAAGGTGATGTGGCTTCTTTGACGAAGTATGTGGAGACATGTGATGCCCACCATAAAATAGGTTGTGAAGCTCGCTTCTACTTTGGCAGAAATTGATTGTTTGAAGAATAAAATTCACTTGTCCTCAAGTGAAGTGGCTTTCTTGATGAAGAGGGTAGAGACCTCTGATGCCCACGAGAAAATAGCAGCCGAAGCCCCTGAAGGCTTCTAATAAAGAAAATGTCTCTTTGAGGCAGGAAGTGAAGGGATTGAGTTCCAGAATTACTAAGCTCACTGAAGAAGTTGAAGTGGCTAGAGGTAAAGCCCAATCTGTGGGTGGTGATATTGTGAAGCATTACATTGCCAACTTCCATTTAATTGAGGAGTATCAGCGCTTCGCCAAATATTGGCAAATGTATGCATATATCAAAGTGATGGAGTGGATTAAGGTGCATTCCCAAACCTTAAATACCTCAAAATTGAGGCCAGAGCTCTTCAAGGAAGATGAGTACCAAACCTCAACTGATGGGAGCAATGTAGTAGAGCTTGTGGACGAAGAAGAGGCTAGGGATGAGAACGTTGAAACTGAAGCGGTAGCCCATAATGCCATAGTTCCTTCTGAAGCTTAGTCCATCCCTCATGCTTAGCTTTTTAGGTCTTTATTCTAATGTTTTCAATGTAATGGCTAAGGCCCATTTTTGTAATTTGTATATTTTAATGAAGCACTTATTCTTCATTTGTTGTTGCAAGTGTCAGAGCCTCTTTAATATATGATTATATATTTCTTTTTGCTAGCAAAACCTTACCAAAAGTAATAATCACAATAAAGCAAGTGTACCTCAGCTAATCTGCACATTTTTGCATGTAACTTGTGTGAGTAGTTCGGAGTGGTAATCTTGCGATCCTAATAACTAATTCGTTTATCAATTTTTATTCGTAGTGCAAAAGGCTTGGATTTGTGTTATGTCTATAATCATCTTTTCATAGGGTTTGGTGCATCCATGCTGGGGCTTCTCCCTTAATGATCCAGCTTCGTTCATAGGATGCATCCCTGTTCATCAATGCATTTCTGCATGGAGTTTGGTGTGTCCATGCCGATGCTTCTCCCATGACGATTTCGCTTCATTTATGGAAAGGCATATAGGTTCTTCCATGTTTCTCTGCATGGAGTTTGGTGTGTTCATGTCGAGGTTTCTCCCATGACGATTTCGTTACGTTCACGGGAGGCATGCAGATGTCAAGTCAATATTTGTACAAGTTTTATTTCATTGATTCGAGAATAGTTACATGGGTTTGGGAACGTTATTCAACCAGGATTATTTCCATTAATAGAACTTCCTAAGGTGATTCAGTCCTATAGGTGCTAGGCCTTAGCTCCTTTGTGATGCAGTAGAGACCTTTCCAATTGGGACCAATGGTACATATATATGATTCTTTGGAAGATGGGAAGACCTGATAAGTGCGGGTTTTGCACGGATTTTATCCTTTAAATTTTGATGTTTGTTTGGTTTTCAATTATATTTCGTCGCTTAATGTGGTTATTTTTATTTTTTAGGCGAAAATCCGAGTCGAGTATTGATGTGAAGAATTTGAGCGAGAAAATAGTCAAAATAATTTAAGTGCAATGATTTCATGGTTCGGCGATCTTGCCATCACTTTTTGATTGATGAGGTGTGGCTCGAGGAGGTAAAATGGGTGCAAAACCAGGATGAAAATGAAGCTGGCACCAGAAAATTGAAGTAACTCAGCTGAAGTGCAGAAAATTGTACTGTGTGTACGCATAGCCTACAGGCATGTACGTACGCACGCTTGCTTGATGTAGCGACTAAAGGTAATTTGCATATATCATGCGTACGCATAGACAAAGCCATGCGTACACATGGTACAATTCTGGAGCAAAACCCGGGAAAAACACGAAGTCTGATTTTAAATTTCTTATCGGCCCATTTCGACCCGACCCATCTCCTAACTCTTCTACAACATAAAAACCACTTGTGAGACCACTTCTAGGACACGAAATTGGGGAGGAAGCAACTCAAAGAGGAGAAAATTTCTGGGATTACAACCTTCAACAATTGGGGATTTTTGCAAAGAAGAAGAAGAAGTCATTTGAGGATTGAAGACTTCTACCATCTATCTTCCTTCCAATAAGCTTTTTTCTTCTCTTTACTTTGATTTTTACATATGTGTTGTAGTTGTATTTTGTTGGTCATTTGTATATCCATTATGAGTGGCTAAACCTAGATGTGATTGTGGGTAATTTTTGACCCGAGAAATGAGTTTCCAATTGTTTTGTGCTATATAGTTCTTTTGATTAATTTGATTAATCCATTGTGTTTATTGTTTATATTGTTCTTCTCGATTATTTAGAAGCGTTACTAGATAATTGGGTAGTTTCGATATATGTTATTTTGGAATTTTTAGTACGTAATCGCTAATTTAACCAAAACCTAGTAGCAAATATATTATAATTGACGATAGTACGTAATCTCTATTCAATTGAATATATGTGGATTATCACTTAAGTTGGTAAACCGAGCCCTCGAGTTTGCGCTTAATTCAATTCGACTCTCGTGTCAATGTTTTTGTTGAATTAAATCTAGCGAACTTATCCTAAATTGTTTAATGAATATAGTTGAGTAACGAGCTTATCTTATTCAACCAAAATCTAAGGAGAGTTTGAGATAATCGAACTTTTGATTTTTCTCGAATTATTATTAATCATTTGAACGAAAATCTTTTGTGAAATTGGATTGGGAAATTATTTTCGCGGTAAAGAATTATCCCCCGATCACACTCTCTCTTTTGTTGACCAATCGCCTCCGTTATTGAATTTTATTTCATTTTAAGTATTGCACCATTTTCATTTTTAATTTGTTGTGTGTTTTAGTTTAGCGAACCAATCAACCCCCCTCCCCATTTATGTGCTTTCGCCATTTTTTTTTCGCAATTAATATGATTAAAACAATCTTCTGCGAGAAATGACCATTACTTATCATTGTATTATTCGAACGACATTTTTAGCGAAGTAAGGAATTAATTTTTGTCACCCCTTTGCTGGCGACCAAGACCCTTCTCAAAACCAAATTGTTCATGCGAAAGGACATTTTCTTCACCTTTGCATTGTAATAGCAGATCATTTTTCGATGGTAAGTGACTAACTTCACTTGAGAGTTAACCCCTTTTTATCAATGAAGCCAAGTTCACATCTTCTCAACTCATTGTTGGATATCTCATTAAACTGTAGGCAACAAGGAGAGAATAGGCCCACTTTTACTGGGCTTATAGTTTCTACTCCATATGCCATAAAAAATGAGTCTCTCATGTACCAATTCAGCTAGTATTTCAAAACGCCCATAGGACCTGAGGTAATTCATCAACCCATTTTTTGGTCTTGTTGACAGCTTCCACATGAGGATAATGAGGGATAGAAAAGTGTTTTTTTTTATCTTAAGCTCCTCACATAGGTCCTTGACCTTTTTTTAATCAATTTGTCTGTCATTGTTAGTTACAATCAAGTGGAGAATGTTGAACTTACATATGATATTGTTCAATATGAATTTTGAAGTATTTGCATCAGTAATTTTAGACAATGGTTCAGTTTCTACCCACTTGGTGAAGTAATCGATGGCGACAATTGCTAAATTTGGATTCCCTATTCCTATGAGTTGTCATTCTTCTAAGTTCATGAGCTTCTTCCTTGGCATGGGTGAGATCTGATCTTTGAGGAAGTCCACTATAGGCTACATTCATGGACGAGTTGCTTCTATCCATATTATTTCATTTTTTCCTTTAGCTATTGAATGCTTAGGAAGGTGCTTATTAGGTACTACATTTAGTAGTTCTAAATCATTGCTAGTTTGGAGAGAGCTTCGGTGTGAACATTCTTTGTTCGTGGGACTTGTGTTAACTCGAATTTTTTAAATGATAAGGGGGAGATCCATGGCCATTTTGAGATATACAGTCATCCCTTTGTCCCTAGCGGTGAAGTTTCCATTCATCGGGTTGACATCTAGTTTGGAATCGCTTCTTACGAGTAGCTTCTTGACTTGCATCTCATTTGTCAAACGAAAGCCAACTAGGAGGGCTTCATATTCTACAACATTGTTGTGGATTTGAAATCGAACCTTACTGCACAATTAAGTATGTGATGTACTAGATTAGCCAAAACAACACCGTCTCAGCTCACTTTTCTCCTAAGGAAACATCTATGAATAATTTCCACGTTGGGATTTCAAATGTTCCATGGCTTCCTCCATTTTAGGAACATTAGTGAACTCTGCCACAAAGTCTACTAGGGTTTGGGCTTCGATGGAAGTCCTTGCCTTGAACATAAGGTCGAATTCGCTAAGTTCTACAGCCCACTTCATCAATCTTCTCAAAACGTCCAGCTTTTGCATTATTTGCTTGAGTGCGAAGTTGGTCAGTATATGTATGGCATGAGCTTGAATATATGGCCTCAACTTTTGGGAGGTGGTTACATGAGCCAAAGCAAGCTTCTCCATGTCAACATACTGAGTTTCAACTTGTAAAAGAGACTTGATTACATATTAAGTAGGTAAATAGTAGTCTTATTCAATTCTCACCAATACCGAAGTGATGGCCTTGCTGTTACAACAAGATATAGCTAAAGAGGCCTACCAGAGTGTGGTTTCGAGAGGAGGGTAGCCTGACCCAAAAGCTTTTTCAGCCCTTGGAAATCCTTCTCACATTCCTCCGTCCATTGAAATTTCTTTTCTCCCTTTAGGATTTAGAAGAACATGAGACATTTGTCGATTGATTTAGAGAGAAATCAGCTTAGAGTTGTTAGGCTTTGCACTTCTTTCAATTTTTGTGGAGATCTCATTTCTAATAAGGCATTGATCTTCTCAGGGTTTGCTTCAATACTTCTCTTATTAACCATGTAACCTAATAACTTTCTGAAGGCAACACCAAAAGCGCATTTGAGATGGTTTAACATCATCATTTATCTTCTGAAATTTTGGAAAGCAATGTCTAGATGCTTTACATGGTCATTGTTCTTCAAACTTTTAACCAACATGTCATCTACGTAGACTTCCATTATTTTACCAATAAGATCTACAAACATTTTTTTTTACCAATCTTTGGTAAGTAGCCCCTGCATTTTTCACCCCGAAGGAAATTACGTTGTAGCAATAAATAACTTAATCTATGATGAACGAGGTATGCTGTTCATCCGGGGTACATGGTAATCTGATTGTACCTAGAGTAAACATCCATGAAACTAAGCAGGTCATGCCCTGCGGTGGAATCTGCAAGCTGATTGAATCAAGGGAGTGAAAAATTGTTCTTTGGGCAGGATTGAGTCAGACTGGAAAAGTCTACGCATACCCTTCACTTGCCGTTATACTTCTTTACCAGAACTGGGTTGGAAACCCATTTGAGATACATAGCCTTATCGATGAAGCTATTACCTATTAGCTTTTTCATCTCTTCATTTAAAGCTCATATCTTTCGGGATTGAGAGTCTTTCTCTTTTGTATGTACATGGTAACTTTAGGATTGATCTTCAAATTATAGCAACTGATTCTGGAGTCAATATCTATCATGTCCTCATGTTTCCAAGCAAAGAAATCCATGTTATTTCTTAAGAACTTCTTCAATTTTTCCTTAGCTTCAGGTGGTATGTCTTTTCCTACTTGTAATGATTTATTTGGATCATTCGTGTCTACAAAGAAAGCTTTCCAGCTCCTTGACTGGAGTGGTTTGAGAATCAATCTCAATAACGCCTGAGTCTAATTCATCTCAAACCGACTATTCTTTAGAGACTCTCCATCCTTCAAGGATATCTATCATTTTAATGTCTCTTCATTGTTCAAGAGTCTGGCCTTTTTCAGGTGCATCAATCATTTCTATGTCCAGCAATATCATGTTGATGTTATGTGGTTCCGCCTTCCATAGGGAATTCAAATAACATTCCTTTTTTCCTATTTGGTCTCCATGCCATGCTCAATTGGGAATTTCATACACAAGTGGTGGATTGAGGTAATTGCTCACATGTCATTCAAAATAGGCCTTCCCAGCACTCAGTGATAAGCATAATCACGGTCCACTACTAGGAACTCCATCAAATGATGCACCACTATGGGACTGTTCCTTTTTCAACTGCTAAGGAGATCTTACCACTTGGGATGATACTATCACCAATGAATCCATACAAGGGAAAAGTTATGCGAGTTAAATATTAATCCACCTCCATTTTATTGAAATTAGCTCCCAACAAGATGTTTACTGACCTTCCATTATCCAGTAAAATACATTTTAGCCCATTTCGAGCCACGATAGCTCTGACAACTAGGGCGTTGCAATAGGAATAGTGTAGGCCAACAGTATCCTCTTGGGTGAAAGTGATTGGTTCCACACTTCTCCTCTCTATCGACCATTATTCACAATGTAATTGGCCATTGAAGGGCTTTTTGCTTCCCTGGCGTAGTTTCCTTGGGCATTTCGCTTTTTGCCTCCCACATATGGGCTTCCAAAAAAGTATCTATCTCCCCGACTGGTCTGACATTTGTATTCGCCTGGATGTCCCTTTATCTCTGACCACCTCTGTTCTTTCATTGCTTCTATCATGTTTCTTCGATCAATAAGTACTTCATTAACAATTTATTTCTTTATTATTTATATCAAAGCATCGTAATTGGTAAGATTCTTATCTTGCGCACTCCACTAAAATTAATAAAATAGAATATTCACGTCAATCTCTCCTTTGAGAACCAATAGGGCTTATCTATCTTTGACCTATTCACAATGAGTCATCTCATTAGTGAATCAACACAGGTAGCTTTTCAACATTTTCCCAAGTTGCTGTCTTATATGTTGCAACTGTTGAATGGGTGCCTCACCTTTTTTGCTTATCGTGAATCATGCAATGAAGGCGTTTTTCAATTGAGGCCAACTTCTAATACTCCTTGCAGGAAATCTACTATACCAAGCCATTGTTGTACCACTCAAGGTGGTATGGAAACCTCTGCACTTTACAGCGGGTGGGGAATCTCTTAAGGTTATAAGTGTCTTGTAATTGTTGACGTAGATGGAGATGTTTGGAGTCATGAATTTGACAAGAACATGGACACTTTCAGCCTTTTCAAAAATGAAAAATTATCATCATCATCATCTAGATTATATGATCTTTAAGGGCCATCAAAATCATTCTCATCATCCATCGCTGTAGGAGGTTGAGAGGGTCCAGCTTGGCTCTGCGCATTTTGTAAATCCCTTATTTGATGCCTATTCATAGGCATTTTAGGCTGGTGCTACATGAGTCCATACATCGTAGCAGGATGTGGTCACCAAGGTCCATTTCTAGGTGTCGGCTATTAGGTCGTCCTATTTCTAGGCCCGAGTTGAACCATCCTGTCAAACACGTTTGTTGTCCTTTGGGACTGTCGTCCGTGCTCATAATTAGGAGAAAAGTTTAATGGTGCCTCGGTTGTTCGGCCATAGGCATAATTGGCAGCGGTGTCACCTTCAACTTCTCTCTTTAGGGGCTTCTTTCTATGTGGGGTTGGCGAGAGGGTATTCTCTGGCTCTGAACTTCATATTCTTTTTTAGGCATTAGCTCATCTAGTGGTGTAAAGTGAGGCATTTGCTATCCTGGAACTTGCATTTGCACGAAGAGCTGTTGCATGGCCATGTTCTGCCTTGTTATATTCCTCATATTAGAAGTCATGGTGGTAACTTCCCTCGTAAGCTGGGCGGCAATTCTCCTCCCTCCTCTCCTATGCTGTTAATGGGTATGTTGTCATCCTGGGATGGAAGGCTGGCAGGCACGCCCTTCTGTAGGGATTGTCCTAGCTCTCCTGGGAAAGTCTTTTCTTCACTACCGGAACTCATGTCTCCATTCTTTTTCAAAGAAGGAAAAACCTAAAGAAATCTTTCAAAGATTATTTTTTGTCCAGTGACACCATGAACTTTTCAGGAGCTTTGATTTTTAGCTCGAACTTCCACTTCTTTCTTCAAGAACAATACAGGGAAAAGTTTGAAGTGTATACTTCTTGATGCAGTCTTTTTCCACAAGGATACTCCTGGCTGCAGTTGTTGGCTTCTCACAGATGCATCAGTCTGTTGACCTCCTTTTTTTGTAGGAGTAATGTAGACAATACATGTCTAGCCCACTCGTGTCCATGCAAGTAAATTTTAACACATTTTCGATTAGAGGCTTTGGCCGAAAAAGGTTACTATTTTATAGACGTGAGAGATGCTCAGCTAAAGCAAGAATAATCTAAACTCAAGCAAACAAAAATGAATCAAAGAGAAGATAAATAGTAGATTTTTTATGTAAAGAGTTGCATTAGATTTAAGTGTTTACAGGGGTTGGTATTTATAGAGTTCTAGCCGAAGTGGTGACCGTTGAATGAACGAGCACATGACTCTATCTCCTGTGTCGAAGCATCATATCACTAGCCTGTAGTGCATTTAATACATTGAAAATGAGTCAGCCACCCTACAATCTAAACTGACAGACTTGACACATTCGTTATTACAAAGGTCATATCAATCATTTCTAAGATCTGGGCATCGATTTGGGAAGGGGCTTCAAAATGGAGAGCCTCAAAAGCTTTTCCTTTGACTTCGACACCTCTTTTTCTCGCCTTTATGAAATGAGGTTCCTGTTGATTTGCATCTCCACGCGAACTGTCACATAAGCTAAGTTTGGAATCTCGGTGGCAAGGCATAATAGTGACGATATACAATTGAATAATCAAATATAGGATTTGTTATTTTCCTCATATTACCTTGTATAGTTTTTATTGTACGTTATAAATACGGCAATACAACAAAACCATGACGTACTAAAAAAGGGCATATAACATGATATGTTATCTATACTTTTGGAATTTCTCGTGATTTATCATCTCCTATTGGGTTTCTATAAATAATTTATAATGTGTTACAAAGTTTATGGCCGTTTCTTTTATACATATGCGGTTACCATTACATGTAACACATTGATTATGAAATGTTTTTGTTGCATATGTAATATAATGCTCTATGTGATATATGGAGAAAAGAAAAAAGAAAAAAGAAAAAGTACAAGATAACTCGAAAATCATAATTGCATAGTTTGTGAAATTGTTTCTTATATGGTGATGCATCGTGAAATTCATATGTTACATATGATACATGATATGTTAAATGTTTGTCACTGTAAATGTTACATAAGATATGATGATATTGATGACATTTTACAATTTATTGATCGTTAGATGTTACTATCGTGCTCTATTAGTGATGTATATATTATAATGTCATTTTGTGAGTGTAATATGATAAATTACATACTTGGTAACAAAGGCAATTTTGACAATGGAAGAGGCCAAAGAACCATTTAAAAGAAAAACATTATTAAAACATGTTCATGATCAAACTTTCATTTCAGCATTGCATAAATTGGTAGCAAATTTAATGATCTATAAAAGTATGTTCAAATATAAAACATCAACTCAATAGGTTCAAATACAAAAAAGAATGACTTTGGAAAAAATGAGATCATTGTACAACAGACACTAATTCTTATTTTGTTCTATTTTCAAGTACTACTACATAATGACCACAAGGCATGCTGCTCAATAAATACAGTTGAATTTTATATGGAAGCGAACTCCAAATTTTGGCGCAAAAAAAAGAAAAATAGAGAGAGAGAGAGAGAGAGAGAGAGAGAGAGAGAGAGAGAGAAGGCTAGCTAATGGTTGTGTTGAAATTAAATATCTCAGAACAATCAAGTATCAACATATAAAGCCCATTTCTACATAAATAAATCTAATAGTACCTTAGCGATTAACAAGTTGGTCGAAATCACTGCAACATAAGTGTGAGAAATCCTAAGCCGTTTGTACCCTTCAATTGCAGTTGTTTTATTAAGACTGAAATTAGGATTTTTTTTTTTTTTTTTTTTTTTTTTAGTCCGAAAAAGGAATGATTCTGAGAATTTTTTTTTGGAAAGATTTAGGAGATATATTTTTCGTGAATTTTGGGTTGTTCCAAAATCAAGTTAATTCATTTTATTACAAATTAAACGTACTTTTATTTAAAAAAAAAAAAAAAAAAAAAAGGTGTTTAGTAAAAATGGAATTAGAATTTCTATAATAATACCGGGTGTAATTTTCACATATGACACGTGTAAGTTTGAGAGGAAACTAAGCCCTATATGGTTTTTATTAAGAAAAAATTGAAAAATCAGGTGAAATCAAATTATTCCCAAAAAAAAAAAAAACACTCCGACCTTAAATCCTCACCCACGTTTCACACCCAATTCCCAAAACCCTTCCCCCCCTATCCTTCCTCCCTCCTGGGAAAATGAACCCCTCGTCCTCCACAAAACCCTTCCCTTTCGCTGAAAAATTCATTTGTGTTATTATGGTGGTGGTACAGTTTTATGATGGTGATTCAATTTGTGGGTTTGCGGTGGTGGTTATAGTGGCGAGATGGTAGTGCAAATAGTGGTGATGGTGGTGGATTATGCATATGCGGTGGTGGTGGTGGTGGTGGTGGTGGATGGCACAAATACAGTATTGTTATAATTTCAATAAATTACACATGCTTTAACACTAATAACACATAATGTAAGTTACACTTTCAAATAAATTGCATACATTATAACATGATCTAAATGTAAATTACAACCATTCTAACTTATGTGACTTTAAAAAAATGACATAAGCACTACATTGTAACAAAAGTAACAGATTGAAAGATGTGACAGTGTTAAGGACTTTAGGGCGGGAGATATTACTTTTTGAATTGTAATCACTGAATTTTACCTTAGGTTACTCACTGCTCACCGATTTTTGGAAAGTTACTAATTGCCCACTGAAATTTGCTATAGGTTACTCATTGTTCATTAAAATTTAAAAAGTTAATCACTGCTCACCTAAATTTGAACAAAATTACTCTTTGCTCACTGAACTTTACTATAGGTAACACGTATGGGTGATTAATGGGTAACGTTTTCTAAAGATCGGTGAACAGTGAGTAACATTTTAAATTTCAGTGAGTAATAAGTAATTTTCTAAAAATTGATTAGCAGTGAGTAACCTAAGTTAAAGTTCAGTGATCATTGATTTAATTAACTCGAGAATTGTTTGTAAGAGAGGAAGATGACGACTGGGAGATTGTAGGCAGTTGTAGGGGGGAGTTTGGGACGTCACTTCAATAGTGGCGGGAATGTTGGGTGGGGCTTGAGGATAACCTAGACTAGTGGTGACTTTCGAGGCAGTCAGGCTAGAGGCTAGAGCAGATAACCAAGAAACATGGAATAGATTTATAAAAAAATGTTGGAAAATATAAAATAAAATGTTTGAATGAAAACCTCCTCCATTGATTGAATCCATTTGAATTTGAATTTCATCCCACTATACAAATGTGTGTAACTCCTCTTTTCAATGCTATAATTCATTTTCAATGTTGTAACTCCTCCTTTGATGCTCAATGTTGTAATTCCTCATTTGATGCCCTTTTCAATGTTGTAACTCCTTATGAAATAAAGAGTTGGCTCCTCCTCTATGGGTATAAATAGAGGACCTCTCTTGGTGGAAAAAGGGAGAGAAAAGAAAAAAAAAAAAAATCAATCTTTCCTTCCAACCTCAAACCATCCGGATCTAATTTTCTTTTCTTTGCTAAAATTCTTGAGAGATAGATACGGCTAGTTCGTAGGCGGTTAACGTAGTGCAGCGTAAACCGACAACTGATTGTATCCTGGGAATCGAACACCGATCAAAACCTCTTGCACCCCGGTGAGGCGGCGAATTCGATTTAAGGAAACCGTGTAAACACGGGCCTTCGGTTTTGATTTGATTTACTTTGATTCTCCAACTTTCCCCTACAAGCTTAAATCGAATTCCATTTGGGGAATCAATTTAATTTGTTCATCTGTTTCGGTTTCTGTTATTTCATTCATCATCTGGTTTTTTTTTTCCTTTTCCTTTTTTCAGTTCGTGGTTTTTTTCTTTCATCAGTTCATGTTTCATCAGTTATGTTTACCATTTACATAAAGTTTCATTAAGGTAGTTATCGTGTCGTTCAAATTGAAAGAAAAAAAAAATCAGAAAGTAAGTTCCCGTGTTTTGCATGAGAACAAGTGGTTTTGCATGATTTTGCATGGTTTATAATCTTTTGACAATGATTATATCATTTGGCAATTATTTTTGACAATGATTATATCATTTGGATTATATCATTTGACAATTATTATTTAACTTTTTGATAATTATTGCCTACTTTTCTTTTAATGATTGATTTTAATCATTGTTAATGATTTGTTAATTCATGTTTAAATAATTGTTAAGTTATTTGACTATATGATTTGCTCTCATATTCAATTCCGTAACTTTTTTTTTAATTTTGTTTCGAATTGATAACATAGATCTTGAATCTATACCTAGTTTAAAACTTATTATTATTCTAAAAAAAAAATTTTTTTGTTGTCGTTCTTTAAGGATAAATGGCATCACACGGAACTAACGATGTGAACAATGGAAGCAACACTGTTGGGACCGCTGTTAACCCTATGGAGACCACGACTGGCATTCCTCCCATTGACGGGATAATTGGAGGCGAGATTACTCATGTTGGAGTGAACTCAACTTTGCCTACGGCTGGGGCCTCGACAATCCAGTTTGGCACAATACCTTTGCCAATGCCTAGGGCTGCGGCCTCGGCATCTTTGCCAACGTTTCCAGCTCCATTTCCGGTGAATCATGCAATTCGACCGGATAAGTTTGCTGGCACTGATTTTAAGACATGGCAGAATAAGATGATTTTTTATCTTACTACTTTGGGCCTTGCACGTTTCCTCACCGAGGATGCCCCGGTCGTGGCTGAAAATGACACTGATATGCATAGGCGTGCAGCATGGGATGCATGGAAAAGTGCTGATTTTTTGTGTCGCAACTATGTCTTGGATGGCCTACAGAATTCTCTGTATCACGTGTATGTGGTAAAGAAGTCTGCTAAGGAGCTTTGGGAGTCCTTAGAAAAGAAGTACAAATCCGAGGATGCTGGGTCTAAGAAATTCTTGGCCAGTCGATACATGGACTTCGAAATGGTTGATTCACGTTCAGTGGTGAGCCAAGTGCAGGAGTATCAAGTGCTCTTGCAAGAAATGCATGCTGAGGGTCTGACTATGTCAGAATCACTACAGGTGGCTACTGCTATTCACAAGCTACCTTCTCAGTGGAAGGCTTTCAAAAGCTATTTGCAGCATAAGAGGAAAGAGATGTCTTTCGAGGATTTAATTATCAAGCTGCGTATTGAGGAGGATAACAAAAAAAGCTGAACGTAAGTCAGGAAATTCTTACTCTGAGAAGGCTAATGTGTTGGAACATGGCCAAAGTTCTGGCACTAAGAAAGGTCAGTCCTTTAAAGCCAAACAGGGTAATGGAAATTGGAAAGACAAAAAGCAGACCACGAAAGGGTCTCAGTTGAAGCCTATCGGCGGGGTAGGAAAGAAGCCTAAGTTCCAGTTCAATGGAAAGTGCTTCAACTGTGACAAAGTTGGGCATCGATCAGCAGACTGCCGTCAGCCTCGAAGGGATAACAAGCAACGTTCTCAGGCTAATATGGTTGGAAATGAGAGAGATCATCTCTCAGATGACATGTCTGACCTAAACCTCACGGCGGTGATTAGTGAGGTTAATCTGGTGGGGTCTAACCCTAAGGAGTGGTGGCTGGACACTGGGGCCACTTGCCATGTCTGCTCCAATAGGAGCATGTTCACTACATTTGCACCAGTTACAAATGGTGAAAAGTTGTTCATGGGAAACTCTGCAACTTCTGAAGTGCTTGGTAAAGGCAAGGTGATCCTAAAGATGACATCTGGCAGAGAGCTTACTCTGACTAATGTGCTGTACGTGCCAGAGATTCGCAAGAATCTAGTCTCTGGGTCTCTTCTGAGCAAGAATGGTTTCCGCATGGTCATTGAGGCGGATAAGCTGGTGATTACCAAAATAGGAGTTTATGTTGGGAAAGGCTATATGACTGATGGCCTGTTTAAATTGAATGTAATTGCTGTAACTCCAACTATTATGAATAATAAGAAAACTCCTTCTGTTTACTTGCTTGAGTCTCCTAATCTGTGGCATGGTAGATTAGGTCACGTAAATTACAATGCTTTGCGTAGACTAAGCAAACTAAATTACTTGCCTAGGTTTCAAATTGATTCAAGTCATAAATGTGAAACATGCGTTGAGGCTAAGCTTACTAGGTCTTCGTTTCATAGTATTGAAAGAAGTACCGAGCCATTGGGACTAGTCCACAGTGATGTGTGTGACTTGAAACTTGTCCAAACAAGAGGCGGCAATAAGTACTTTATTACTTTTGTCGACGATAGCACGAGATATTGTTATGTGTACTTGCTTAAAAGCAAAGACGAAGCTATCGATAAATTCATTCTTTATAAGAATGAAGTTGAAAATCAACTTAGCAAGAAAATAAAGATACTACGAAGTGATCGTGGTGGTGAATATGAATCACCATTTGGTGAATTTTGTGCTAAACATGGAATAATTCACCAAACTACTGCACCTTATTCACCTCAGCAGAACGGAATTGCTGAGCGTAAGAATCGAACGTTAAAAGAAATGATGAATGCTATGTTGATTAGTTCTGGATTACCACAGAACATGTGGGGAGAAGCTATTCTTTCTGCAAATTACATATTGAATAAAGTGTTAAGAAAGAATATGGATAAGACTCCGTATGAACTTTGGACAGGTCATACACCTTCGTATAAATACTTACGAATGTGGGGGTGTCTTGCAAAGGTCGCAGTGCCTCCTCCTAAGAAGGTCAAGATTGGACCCAAGACAGTTGACTGTGTGTTTATTGGTTATGCACAAAATAGTAGTGCATATAGGTTCCTTGTGCATTATTCGAATGTACCTGATATTTATCCGAACACGATTATGGAGTCTAGGAATGCACAATTCTTTGAGAATATATTTCCTTGTAAATCTCCTAAATAGTTAACTCCTATTAAACGAACTATGGAATCTTCTGTTTCTGGCAGCAGTAAAGATCCAGTTGAAGAAGGTGAGGATGAGCCTAGACGGAGCAAAAGGACCAAAATTTCTAAAACGTTTGGCCCTGATTTTCTCACATACTTGATGGAGAATGATCCTCAAAGCTATAAAGAAGCTATATCTTCTCCAGATGGTCATCTGTGGAAAGAAGCCATCAAGAGTGAAATCGATTCTATCCTACAGAATCATACCTGGGAATTAGTAGATCTTCCACCAAGCTGTAAGCCTTTGGGCTACAAGTGGATCTTCAAGAAAAAGATGAAAGCGGATGGCTCTATTGATAAGTATAAAGCTCGGCTAGTAATCAAAGGTTATAAGCAAAAAGAAGGTTTAGATTACTTTGATACTTATTCTCCAGTGTCGAGAATAACTTCTATCAGGATGATAATTGCTATTGCGGCCTTGCGAAATCTGGAAATACATCAAATGGATGTAAAAACAGCTTTCCTAAATGGAGATTTGAATGAAGAAATCTACATGGAGCAACCAGAGGGGTTTTCGGCTCCAGGTCAAGAAAGGAAAGTCTGTAAACTGGTTAAATCGCTTTATGGTTTAAAGCAAGCACCAAAGCAATGGCATGAAAAGTTTGATAATGCTATGCTTTCTAGTGGTTTTAGAATCAACGAGTGCGACAAGTGTGTATATGTCAAAGACACTAATGATGGATATGTCATATTGTGTCTGTACGTCGATGACATGCTCATTGTCGGCAGCTCTGATAAGATTATCAAAGCCACTAAGAATATGTTAAACTCAAAGTTTGACATGAAAGATATGGGTCTCGCGGATGTCATTTTGGGAGTAAAAATTACTCGAATACCGAATGGACTTGCGTTATCTCAATCTCATTACATTGATAAGATACTAGACAAGTTCAACAAGTCTGATACCACTGTGGCCAGGACTCCAGTGGATTTGAGTCTCCAATTATCCAAGAACACTAGTGATGGTGTGTCACAGTTAGAATATTCTCGGATAATTGGGAGTTTAATGTATTTAATGACTTGTACGAGACCGGATATAGCATACTCAGTTAGCAGATTGAGTCGCTACACGAGTAACCCAGGTGCTATCCACTGGAAAGCCATTTTCAGGGTGCTACATTATTTAAGGTACACTCGTGATTTTGGACTGCATTATTCTAGATACCCTGCAGTAATCGAAGGGTATGCTGATGCAAATTGGATATCAGATATGTCAGATTCAAAATCTACTAGTGGATATGTCTTCACTCTTGGTGGTGCAGCTGTCTCTTGGAAATCGTCCAAACAAACTTGCATCGCAAGATCTACAATGGAATCAGAATTCATCGCTTTGGACAAAGCAACTGAAGAAGCAGAGTGGCTTCGCCAGTTTGTTGAGGATATTCCAAGATGGTCAAAGCCCGTGCCTGCAATTTGTGTTTATTGCGACAATCAATCGGCAATTGGCAGGGCACAGAGCAATATGTATAATGGTAAGTCTCGACATATTCGAAGACGACATAATACCATTCGACAACTACTCTCACAAGGTATTATCACTCTGGACTACGTAAAGTCAAAGGATAATATTGCGGATCCGCTAACCAAAGGGCTAACTCGAGAGCTAGTTGAAAAAGCATCGAGGGGAATGGGCTTGCAGCCTATAACTTTGAAAGGTATCATGGTGGAAACCCAACCTAGCTGAATGGAGATCCCAGGATCTAGGTTCAAAGGGACAACTAAATCATGTATATTCGTGAAAATCACTTAGAAGGTTCTCCTTCTGCTCATTCCTATGGTGCTCACAGTGATTGAAAGATGTAGGTTAAGCTGTGCTTTTAATGACCATTAACCGTTATTGTGAAAGACTGAGTTAAGAGGTCACCTATGTGAGTGTGAAGTGGGGCCGCTTCTATAAGGATTGGAAAGGCTACATCCTTGAACAAACACTTGCAGAACCAGGCGACGTGTTCATGGCCAAAATGAACACAACATTGAGAACTACGCTGTGTCTAGAATGGTCCTGTGTGAGATCTATTGTCTTGGTTTACACAAATGGCGAAACAGTTCAAGGCATCAAATCCACTGGTTTGCTAGTAATTCCCGATAGGTTTCACAAGGGAAGGTTCAAAGCTAAATGCTACCTATCCTATGCAGGATTGTTTCGTTCTACGCTTCTTTCTCTCTTGAGTTTTTGGTCCTAGATTTTCATTCATGTGGGGGATTGTTGGAAAATATAAAATAAAATGTTTGAATGAAAACCTCCTCCATTGATTGAATCCATTTGAATTTGAATTTCATCCCACTATACAAATGTGTGTAACTCCTCTTTTCAATGCTATAATTCATTTTCAATGTTGTAACTCCTCCTTTGATGCTCAATGTTGTAACTCCTCATTTGATGCCCTTTTCAATGTTGTAACTCCTTATGAAATAAAGAGTTGGCTCCTCCTCTATGGGTATAAATAGAGGACCTCTCTTGGTGGAAAAAGGGAGAGAAAAGAAAAAAAAAAAAAAAACCAATCTTTCCTTCCAACCTCAAACCATCCGGATCTAATTTTCTTTTCTTTGCTAAAATTCTTGAGAGATAGATACGGCTAGTTCGTAGGCGGTTAACGTAGTGCAGCGTAAACCGACAACCGATTGTATCCTGGGAATCGAACACCGATCAAAACCTCTTGCACCCCGGTGAGGCGGCGAATTCGATTTAAGGAAACCGTGTAAACACGGGCCTTCGGTTTTGATTTGATTTACTTTGATTCTCCAACTTTCCCCTACAAAAAAAACATGGAATAGATTTATGGTCAAGCTTAGACACGGTGTATGGTTTGAACTAAAAGAAGCACCAGCACAAGCACCTAAACATATCAAGGGAGTCAAAATGGGGCATAATTTTAAAGAGTTAGCGTGAGGACTAGAGAATTGTAATAGAGGGGTGGGTAATCTATTAATTAAAGACCAAAAATGAGGTGGTAGGAAAGCTTGATGAAACACGATAAGCCCGATTTCAACTATTTGCCCATTCAGCTATGGGAAAGTTTGAGATGCCTTATGTCATAGGATTCGAGTAATGGTTGTAAAGCAGTGAACTCACCACCCATGTTAGAGTAGAGAGTGCAAATATTAGTGTGAAAATATGTTTCTTAAAAACATGAAATATAGCATGCATATCAAATTTATGATGAAATGGAAAAAAATCAAAGAAAAATGATCAATAATTATTAGGTAAACTCAATATCCATCAAGAGAAGGTACAAGACTTTGCCCCTAGACGTTAGTACAGATAATTCAAGAGGGCCTTGACTCTTGACACTAGAAATTCCATTTACATAGACATGACTGACATAAAATTTCACAAGGTAACCTAGAAGTGGTAGACAATAAACAAAATCCAAATAGAAACTTTTTAATCTTGATGTGTGGATGACCAAACATGCCATGCCGCAGAGTTGGAGATGAGACATTGATTGTATTCACAGTCGGATGGAAAAGATGCGTGGAGCCACTGTGGAAAATTGACAGACCTGAAATGTTGTTGAGGGTGATGTTGGCAACCGAGAGGTGGGGATAGAGAGCTGTCTTGGCGTTTAGGAGGACAATTTTACTTAATGAACGTCACAGTTGACAAGTTTTTTGACATTGTATAATGTGGTACACAGTTTAGCCATTGATTTTAACAATACTTGAAACAATCAATGACTATATTTTTTACACCTCATAGAATATCAATCATGATGTACACAAAGAATGTACAAATAGAATAATTCTTAGGAGAACGAGTGAATTGTCCAAATAGTCACTGAACTTTACATCATGGTTCTACAAGGTCACTGAACTTTAAAAATCATATAACTCATCACTGAACTTTTCAAAATATTTACACGGGGTCACTAAACTTTAAAAACCACTTCATTCATCACTAAATTTTGTAAAAAATTCTCACAGGGTCACTGAATTTTGCAAAAGGTTTCTCAGGAATCATTAATTTAGTGATCCCTGGGAAACTTTTTGAAAAGTTTAGTGATAAGTTGGATGATTTTTCAAGTTCAGTGACCTTATGAATGTATGGTATAAAGTTCAGTGACTATTTGAGCAATTCACTTTAGGAGAACGGTGAAGACTTAGAGGAGATAGGAGGTCGAAAAATTTGATTGGTGATAAACTCTTGGAAGTCTTCAATGCTCTAATACCATGAAAAGAAAAGAATATATAAATAACAATTTTACTAATATAAAAATGAGTTGTATTAAATGTATATTTTTAGTGTAACTAGAGTGATAAGATACATAAAAGATAAACTATAATCTATCAAATACAATCTGAGTCAATGGATGTCTATTTATTCAAGTTGGCGACTGAATCTCTTAAAGACGATCGATAATGTGCAACTACAACTTCTACGGTGAGCATACGTTCAGTTGATTGACGATGAGTTATCTTCAACTTCAATATTATCCTTAGCAATAACTATCTGCAAAAGGGAAATAATAATATGAATAAATCCCTTAAAGAGTAACCTACGATAAGTTACGCTTAATAATACGTGCAAGGTTAAAAAAGTCCAAAACATACTAGTTCAATACAATGATTAAGAAGGATGGCGGCACGTGCCAATTGTCACGTGTCATGTTCTTGATTTAGATTCCCTGCGAAGGATTTGTAATTGTTCCAGCAATTGAAGATTTTATTCCTCTTCTTTCTCGTTGCCCTGTCCCTCTCATTTGCATCTTTTTTGGTCTTCTTTTCACTTTCTTATGTTCAATTGGACAATATTTCTAATACATTATTGTTATGCGTGAATAAGATTTATTGAACGATCAACCTTATTATTGATACCGATTTCTTAAATTCAACGATTCACTTAGTGCATAAATTTTATTTGTCGTATATTGCACACGAATGCCATATTTAATATGTATACACATATCACATCAGAGTTACGTCCCTCATTTTATTATAAAGAAATTGAAAGTGAAAAATTTTAGGACGAGGGTAAAAGTCGCCATCACTAAACTTCTACTTTTTTAGCTAATGGACACCTTCTACATGCAGAATTTTGGACAAATATGTTATTAGAGTTTCTCTTTCTTTTTTTTTGTTGACAGGGAAACCCGCAATCGCTACTTTTCGGATGCACACTGTGTAAACTCTCGGGCTAACGCAATAACTTGCAAATCACGCCAACCAAGTTAATCACACTAGACAAACCCGGTACGACAGGTTAAATATCGTGTAGAGTTTTTCTTACTTCATCATATCGTATAGTGTAAATATATATTTTTAATTATATTCAAGTTCATCACACCATCATATAATTTACTGTGTAAGATAGACGGCGAGTCATAAATCATCATCATTCCTAGTGGTGGTGGCGGTGGTTTTTTAACAAGAATAGGCCAATGAATATTAGGAAGAGAAGAGAAATTGAAATAAGCCATTCAGAAAAATTGAAATTGCTTTCCAACTAAAATACACTAACCATTCTGATCACTACAATAATCAAATATTTGCAGCTGACAAAGAAAAAAGTAACTTTGTGACAAACAACACTTCGCTGCTCTTAGGTTGTATATTCCCAAATAAATTCAAGAAAAGAGGAAAGTGACTAACTGTAAAGTGGGCCCATAAAGCAATTTTTCTTGTCCAGACAATAAGAAAAAGTAAGAAATATTTATAATGCAAATGAGTCAGAAAGGCTGCCTAAGATGATGAAAATTAAAACATAAAATTACACAAAGTGGAGAGAATCTTATATGGGTGTATGGCTCCTCAATTCTCGAGTCTTTTTGAACATTTGTCCGAAGCTCCCAGCAGCCTTTTGTGATTATGTTTTTCTACTTTTTTTCCTCTTTTCTTCTGCTTTTTTCTTATTCTCCTTTCCCTTTCTCCCTGATGCTCTTTGGCCCTTTTCTTCTTATCATATAAAGAATTGGTCCATTTTGGAGTCTGATACTGTTTTCCTCATTGCCACACTCTAGAGCATGTTTGGTTGAACCTAAGAAAAAGTGAAAGTACTTTTTGTAAGTGAATACTTACTTTTAGATAAGTGAGTTCTTAACTAAAGGCATGGGAGAAAACATGTTTTGAATAAAAGGTAATTTTACTCTTTCTAGGCTTTGCCAAACATGTTCAAACATTTTTTTCTCATAGTTGTGCTATTCTGCTTATGAGGAGGATTGCTATATAATATTGATAAATTGTCGTAGAACTTACTGTATTACTTATACTTCACATTTCATTGAGGCTTGAACTTAACACTAGCAACAAGATATTCACATAGCGGCCTTAAATTTATTGATAATAATATTTAATTTCCAATCGTCAAAGTTTTTTTTTTTTTTTTTCCTTAATGCTATCTAACTTTTTCAGTCCATATCTATTTTCTTGTTATTTTTTAGCTACATTTGTTTGTTTCATCATATATAATACTGTTCAATTTAACGTACCAAACACATTATAAGAATCTTTACAAAATATTATAAATTTATTTGTTTATAAGAATTATTATTAAGAGGAGGCACTTTCTATCTTTCCCATCATCTCCCATCAAAAGACATAAACAAGAACTGCTCAAAAGACCTCAGCTTTTATTTCTTTGTCTGCCATTTATTTCCCTTAAATAATCTCATATCACTTCACTCAAATTATGTCTCTCTTCTTTGCTCTCTCTCTCCCAAATCCTGCCTGAAAATCTGGTCAAAACCATTTTCTGGCAACCCCATTATTTCCCTTTTCGTTTAGCTCAACCTATCCTACCGCCACCAAAACTAGACTAAAATCATATCTTTCTCTTCTGGCCATTGCTATAACTTATACTCCATGTTCATACCTTAGTCTTGAACTTGAAATCTTGGCTTTTTAGCGTCAACAAAAAATTTCTGGAGTAAAGACTAGAGGGTAACAATCGCATCTAGATATTATTAGAAGAAATCTACAATTTTTTTTTTTTTTAAGCAAGGAAAAATGATCACAATTACAGACCTTTACCATGTGCTAACTGCTGTGGTTCCACTCTATGTGGCCATGATTTTGGCCTATGGTTCAGTAAAATGGTGGAAAATCTTCACCCCAGATCAGTGTTCAGGCATCAACAGATTTGTGGCTCTCTTTGCAGTGCCTCTGCTATCTTTTCACTTCATCTCCACAAACAATCCCTACGCCATGAACTACAGGTTCATAGCTGCTGATACTCTTCAGAAAATCATGGTTCTTTTTGTTCTTGCCATTTGGTCAAGAATCAGCGCAAGAGGGTCTCTTGAATGGTCCATCACTCTGTTTTCTCTATCAACACTCCCCAACACACTTGTAATGGGGATTCCTCTGTTGAAAGGGATGTACGGTGAGTCCTCAGGGACTTTAATGGTGCAGATAGTGGTGCTTCAGTGCATTATTTGGTACACTTTGATGCTGTTCTTGTTTGAATACAGAGGAGCTAGAATGCTTATTGCAGAGCAGTTCCCAGACACTGCAGGCTCCATTATCTCATTTAGAGTGGATTCTGATATCATATCTTTGGATGGTAAAGAGCCTCTGCAAACTGAAGCTGAAGTTGGCGAAGATGGAAAACTTCATGTTACTGTGAGAAAATCAACAAGTTCAAGGTCTGAAATCTTTTCAAGAAGATCCCATGGGCCTAATTCTGGTGTTTCTATGACACCTAGACCTTCAAATTTAACAAATGCGGAGATTTACTCTTTGCAATCATCAAGAAACCCTACCCCAAGAGGCTCAAGCTTTAACCACACTGATCTCTATTCCATGGTGAATGGGAAGAACACTAGCAATATTAGTCCAAGGCATTCAAATTATGGGAACTTGGGGTTTGATGAGGAGAGTGGGAACCCTTCAAGGCCTAATGGGGTTTCTGGGCAGGGGAATGCAGGGTACCCTGCTCCCGCAGGTGCCGGAATTTTCTCTCCGGTGACAGCCATCGGCACGAAAAAGAAGGCTAATGGTACTGATGCTAATGGCAAAGATCTTCACATGTTTGTTTGGAGTTCTAGTGCTTCACCAGTTTCTGAAGGAGGGATTCATGTATTCAGGGGAGGTGAATATGGAAATGAAATAAATGTTGGAGCTCATCCAAAAGGTAATTTTTACTTTTTTTTTGTCCAAAGACCTGTAGACTAACTATTAATACTTCTTGATCCAATAATTGTTTAATTATATTCTTGTTATGTGAATATAAATGGTTGATTGTGAACCTAAAATGTTCTTGGATTTGTCTACTTTTATATGTAACTACATTTGTCTTTTACTAAGACTTATCCTCGGATTCGGATTTCTTTTATTAGCTTGTGGTTGAAGAGAGATTTGTTTGTTATGTCTTTTTCCTATGGAGTTTCCCTGTAGTATTGACATTCTGTTGATTGGTTTATTATTAGCACAGCAGCCTCCCCGAAAGTCTGTTTTGTTTGTTTTCTACTTGAGAATGGAGTTTACTTAATTAATCACTAATTTGATCTTATTTTAATTACTGATTATTTGACGGCTTTAGATTATGATGATTTTGGCCGCGACGAGTTCAGTTTCGGGAACAAACGGGGACTAAATGGGACAGACAAGGAAGGGCCTGTACTATCGAAGCTCGGCTCGAGTTCTACCTCCGAGCTTCGTCCCAAGCCTAGTGACGAGACGAAGGCAACAGCTATGCCTCCGACTAGTGTGATGACTCGGCTCATATTGATTATGGTGTGGCGAAAACTGATTAGGAATCCGAACACATATTCCAGTCTCATTGGCCTCACATGGTCTTTGGTCTCGTTCAAGTAAATATTCTCGAATTTTTTTGAAAAACTCTCGTATGAAGCCCTTAAGTTTTGACCAGTTAAAATTATTGCAGGTGGCATGTTGAGATGCCTGCGATAATAGCCAAATCGATAGCTATTTTGTCGGATGCTGGTCTTGGAATGGCAATGTTCAGTCTTGGTATGATCAAATTGATGTCCCTCTACTTAGGATTTAATGTTTCAAAGATCATGTTCAAATTAGAGCCTGTTTATTTCTAATAAAAAAAAGTGACTTTTGGCAAAAGAGAAGTTTAAAAGTAACTTTAACTTCTTTTTGAGTCTACTTCAACACTCATTTTAGTGTTGGATTGCAGGATTGTTTATGGCATTGCAGCCTAGGATGATTGCTTGCGGGAAATCAGTTGCTGCCTTCTCCATGGCTGTGAGATTTCTTACTGGACCAGCGGTTATGGCTGCTGCCTCAATTGCCGTTGGACTTCGAGGTGTTCTTTTGCACATTGCAATTGTGCAGGTAAATAAATTTCAATAATGCAAAATTTCATACAACACATTTATCTTCATTGACTTTTGACTTCTCGTGCTCATCTGATGGATTCATGCTTTCTATTTTCAGGCAGCACTTCCGCAAGGAATAGTTCCTTTTGTCTTTGCAAAGGAATACAACGTTCATCCTGATATCCTTAGCACCGGGTTAGCCCCAGTAACATTGTGTTTTACTTCTGAGAAAGAAGAAGAAATTAAAATCTAGTTCGTTCTACATAGGAAATGTGAACTTGGCTTTTTATGTTTCTAATTTCATATTTTCTTCTTGTAGGGTGATATTTGGGATGTTAGTAGCTCTACCAATCACTTTGGTCTACTACATATTGTTGGGGCTTTGAAGTTGAAGAAGCAGTAAATCTCCTGCAGATTAATGAAAGAACTAACCCTTTTGTCATCGCATTTTTTGGGCTTCTAACATAGAAAATGTAGCAGCAAAGAGAAAAAGGCTGGTTGAACTTTGAAGAAACTTTTGAAACAAGGCTGCTGATATATAGAAGAATGAAGAATTATTAGTGGGAGAATTTTCTATTGTCTTTTTGCCCTTTTTTCTTCAAGACTTGTGTCCTTTATTACTTATAATTTTGCCCCTTTTCATGAAACGAAGTTCTTTTAGTTAAGATTAAGATTAGAGGTTTCAAAATATGTCGATGCATCCAGGTCATGTCTTCAAAGTCCGTCTGGTATATGGATGAGTTCACCTTTTGGGATGGTCCACCCGGTCGATCTTTAGAAATACTCTCATTTTGAATTTAAAGAAAAATAACCCGGCGTGTGCAATTCCATCGGTTGTGTTGTGACCGGGAAATCTAGTACCATGCTTCCACTGTTTTTTACCTTCTTGAACGGAAGTGAGGTTTTATTTTAGAACCCTGCTACTCGTACATTTTTTTTTGACAATAATGTTGACAGTTTATTTACATACAAAAGATAGGGTCCACGATTAAAATAATTATGGGATTCACGGATTGTCTCTTGACTATCAAGTTGAGTGTACAATTGGGCTGATTCAGAAGTCGTTATTTTAACATAAAAGGAATCCCTATGCGGAAAAATAATTGATCTCTGATCAAACGTGCTTTTGAAAGAAAAGTAGAGGGAATTTAACAGTGGCAGCTGAATTTATTAGGCGTTGGATGGTACGCTATACATAAATAATGGCGTAGCTTGCAATTTGCAAATTGGTACAAGTCATGTCTGAACCAAATTGTGGGTACCAAATAGGATTTTATGAGTAGCAACGAGGTAAATCCAACGTTTGCATGAGAAGGCTAGGTTTTAGGTACTGTCGGTTCATTTATTGTAGTAGGCAGTGTTTGCCGGCTGGTTAAGTTTTTGCAATAATGGTGCTTGCAGAGGCTTTTGACAGGTGCTCTCAACACAGCATCTGCATTGATTTTTATTTTTTAACTGTTCAATAATATATTGTCACGTACTCTACTGTTTTTTTAATCATGTCTATGTAGTATGATTAAGCTTACAACATCTTCAATAGTAATATCAAATTTTCAATGATTACATCCTATGAATGGCATTTTCTTATTATTTATTTTTCAATAATCAATTTATTTTAAATTATTAAATTAGCACTAACTAATTTATTCTTAATTTCTAATTATCAACTTGATTAGAATTTTAAAATAAATGTTAAATAAAATAATTATAAATAAATGTAAATCAATTAATTTAAAATATATATATAGGGGGAACAATAATTTGTTGTAATACAAAATGGAGGGCAAAATGGAAATAATGAATTATACCAAATTTGGTGCAAATGTACCATTGGAGATGGTCCTAGAATTTTTTTTAAAAATTCATCTTTCCTCTTTTTTTTTAACCACTTTTAATAAATTTATTTTGTACACGATTTTTTTTTTTTTTTTTTTTTTACATTTTAATCAATTAGTCTTAATAAAAAATTACTTTTCAAAAAATTCATTTTCAAAAAATCTACATCAAAACAGAAATTCAACAAAAACCACGAGGAATTATGAAAAAACAAACATGAAGTCATTGAAAAGATCGTCGTGTTTGATATGTTGAACAAGATAAAACTTACTTATACAGAACTACACAAGACAAAATAAAATTTTAACTGTCAACATAAAAAATTGGCTAAAATTTATCAAATAGTCAGAATTCCACAAACGTACAATGAATTTAGTTAACCACTAACCACATTATTTCCCATATTTTGAGATTAGCAAAAGCCAAATCCTGTTTTAGGTAAAGCTTTATATATAATATGAATTATTAAATTAAAAAGGGCAAAAAAGACATCATAATTCCACACCAATCTTAATCAAAGTGGACAAACACAAACACACTTTTTGCTTTTGCTTATTTATTAAATCCAATTAGTGTCTCTTTTCCATGGATCCAACGTAGTACATAAAAACTAATTATCAAATTGATGTGAATGTGATGATGGTGAATCATATGATTAATCCCACATATATGATAATCTTATTCCATGTATGTCACAAGGTTAGGAAATTTCATGCATCACATGTCCCACTTTTTATATTATTTCTTTTTACGTGTGTACATAGAAATAAAAGCTTGTGCAGGAGAATGTGGAGAAATGTAGCACAATGATGTTGATGACTATGTTGTTGATTGGATTGTTGGTTGAAGCTTTGACCAGATTGTTGATTAATTGTTGACCCTTGCTTGCATTTTTAATAAAGCGTGCTTTGTGATATGTGATTTTTTTAGTGGGTTTGATGCATGAGATGATGCCAAGTGTCAACCTTAACAACCGTTGGATGGCTGACCATCTGGTAACTTCTTATATGCTCGTTTGTCTGACTAGGGTTGGATTATCATTAGAATTCATTTTTCACTCTCTCTAACTCTCGAAGTTCTCTCGCCGCTTTCTCTTTCTCTGGATACATCTTGAGTTATTTGTATATTGTTGAGTCTTGTGTTCTTGAGTGAATAAAGTGTATAGATCGAGAGACTTATGTGATGTAATCTTGAGTGATTCATTCTAAGTGCCCGGAGAGTGTATTTTGGACGGTTTCCTTGGTTCCTGTTTTAATTCAGTGGTTTCTTCCGATAGCGAAAGTTTAAAAAGGGGATTATGAACTTTGTTCTGAAACTCTTGTCTTAAGGTGAAAATATCTTGTATTCTTTAATCTTTTATTTTATTGCACTTTAGATTTCTGCATTTTGTTGTTAAAGTTGGATAATCGGTTGAACCTAATCTTAACAGAGAATATGTGCTATAAAGTAGGAAAAAGTTGTGTATGTGTTAAAAATGATTTTAGGGAAAATTAATTTTTTTTTTTCCAAACAACGCCTAAGAGAATATGATTGAGAATGATATTTGGACTTGAGAGGATTTGAAAAGTTAATCGCGTGCTGTATGAGAGGAGGAGAACTGACCAATTCATCGGGAAATGAAGCAGTTATTGATCCGTTTTATGTTTTATCTAATTTTTAGATTGGCAATTTCTTTCAATTTTTTATGGTTCGCGTGTAGATGGTAAGACCAAATCTTCAGAGATCATTTATAAGATATTCTAATAATTTTCTTTATTCTCTTTATTTTACTTTTTCCATCAATCATTTATTATTTTTCCTTTTTCAGTTAATATATATTTTAGATGTCAGTTAAAATATTGAATACAATATTAATAATTTAAGTAATGAAACATTGAAACTTATATTTTACAAAATGTAATTTTTATAAAATACAACTAGAAGTAAAGAGTCTAACTCAAGTCTTTTTAAAAAAGTTAAAATATCTTGTCTCTTTGATCCTAATTTTAAAGTTTGACACTTTGAAATAAGAATTTTGTTATTTGTACATAAAAATGGTACATAAACAGTTAATTAAAATGATGTGAAGGAAAAAGATTGGATGAAATAATTAACTGCGTTTTAAATTGACAAATTATAGAGTATCATGTGAGCATTATGTAATCCCTTATGTAAGCATTGACGTGCATGTAGCAAAGTCCTTGAAATAAAGAACATATCATTATTAAACAGTATTTTGAAGATGCTCTATATCATATTTTTCATTTATGTGTTTGTTTCTTGTCTTGTTTATGGCATGTTTGACACGTTAATTAAACATTATTAAGGGTTCGTTTGACCGATCTTTTGTCTTTGCTTCTATTTTTTGTTGAAAAACTTCCTAATGCTGCTTTACGCCAGCCGACTCTAAAAGCTCTTTTGTTCAAATATTTTCAAAAAATTATTGAAATAAATTTTAAAAAATAGCTATTAGACTTGATTTGCCATATTGTGCTTTTAAGACTTGTAGGCTATAGTCGTGCTTAACAAAGAATCGGCTGTAGAAATGATCAAATAAGTTTTTTTGTGAACTTTTGTTTTCAAATTGTTGTATGCTTCAAAATCATTATTTGAAGGTTTCAAACAAGAGTTATTTATTGTTATTCATGTATGTAAATATTAAAATGGATATTGATTATAATAATATTATTTTATAATATTAGTAGTATCTATATTATAATATTTATATTTACTTTGATAATAATATATAATATTTCATCAAATATTTTTCTGAAACTATGTATTCACTATACCTATTTTATATATATATATATATATATATATATATATTTTTTTTTTTTTTTTTTTTTTTTTAAAAAAAAAACTTCTATTAAATCTCAAAATGCATAAAATGACAAAATAAAAAGCAAAGTCCATATAGTAGAAAAATATTCAATATTTAAGTTTCTCAACTTCTTCATTTTCATATAATAAGGAAATATGATAAATTTAAATTATTTTTAAAGTTAACTGTGAATGGAAGACACTTTATTATTGAAATATTAATAAATTCATGACATAAAAGGAATTACTTTAATTAATTAATCTGAAAATGATATTTTAATAATAGACAGGCGAATAGGTTGAAAGCATAATTATTTGAGAAGATACAATTTTACTGTTTCTTAGGATCTGCTCTTGGTGCAAATTCTTTTATAGAGAAATGCTATAATGTCAGGGAAAATTTTCAAAGGGCTCTTATACGCCTCTCACAATCTGGTGGGTCCCACCTCGTTAAAAAAAAATCCAAAAATCATGGAACCCACCTAAGAAACATGTAAGCAATGTTCTAAAAGATGTAATGTGTGGAGGTCAAATTATGAGTTAGGCGAGACTTAGGCGTAAAAAAGCGTAATAATGCTTTTTTTAATTTAATATTATTTTAATTTTTAATCAATCAAAAAATTATTTAATAATTAAAAATAATACCTACCAAATATCTAAAATAGATTTATAGGAACTTTATACATTTTTTTAAAAATTTCCCACAAAATGATAAGTTTCAAATGTAAATAATGGTAAATCGATAGGAATTTTTAGGAGTTTTCCTTTGTTCAATGTTTCAAGCTACTATTTTAAATATAGGGCAGACAAAGTGAAAAAAATCAACTTTTAAATTTTAACTTAAAATAATTGTAAAAAAAATAAAAAAATAAAAGATAATAATGTCTGTCTAGGCGCGCCAAGCCACTTGGCTTGGCGTTTCCGTCGCGCATCATGCCTAGGCGACGGGGCGCGCCTTTTAGAATAATGTCTGTAAGTGCCCTATTAAATTTTCTCCTGACATTGTAACATTTCTCTCTTTTTAATATTTACCAAACTCCTAAAACATTTCTAATTCTTTGACAATCAAAAGTTTGGTCACTAAAAATCAATTCCAGACGGGACTTAAAAAAAAAAAAAAAAATGTAATATGTTTAAATATTGAACATAATGGCCTGGGACAGGCCCTGGGCACATGTTCCCCCTATTGGCAGGGTGTCTGCCATTTATCCTTTTCCAAAAAAAAATTATATTTGTCATCTTGTGCACAATTTCTCTGTAGGAGCCAAGGTAGGGATGGCAACGAGCCGGGCCGGTCCGGCTCGCGGGCCAAAATACTAGGCTCGGGCTCCGAGGATCCGGGCTTTTTCGGGCTCGAGCCGAGCCGAGCCCAAGCTCGGTGGAATTTTTGTTGCTCGGTCCGGGCTTCGGCTCGGGCTTTTCCCGAGCCGAGCCGGCCCGATCCCGGGCCGGCCCGTATTTTTCTATTTTTTTTAATTTTTTTTAAAAAATTTAATATTATTACATTTTTTTTTATCGCGAGCCCAAAAAATCGTGATACGAGTCGGCCGGGCCGGTATCTCGGGCCGAGCCCCAAAAATGAGGCTCGACTCGAGCCTTGGCTCGGTATCCCGGGCCGCGAACCGGGCCTGGCCCGGACTTTTCACGGGCCGAACCCGGACGGTCCGAGCCATTTTGCCACCCCTAAGCCAAGGCAAGGCAAGATAACGATATTATAATATGTGCATAACAATTAATACATATATATTTTGCCCACCTAACATTCTTTCATCGCAAAAATCCAATTCCACAATTGCTTTATGTGGAGTATCTTCGTGCTTAAAGGTAATGGGAATAGGGTGAATTATTATAAGTTCACAACCATGCAAATAAATGTGCAAGCATAATAATTTTTGCGCATGAATCTACAGCATATTTAGCATGCTTGTTAATAATTAATAATCCATGCTTCAGTCAGATCTAAACGTGAAATCTGTTTGTATAAAATATGGTCGAAATTTAGCTATTAGAAATGAGAATTGATGAAAATTCCAGCCCTTTTGAATTATTAGATTTTTTTTTTTAAATTTAGCAAATTTTTATTTTCACCAACATAAACTTACTTGGATTTAGTCCTCTTTATTTCACCTATATAAACTTACACTAGAACTTCTTTGAGGCAGGAAATGTGAGCTATCTGCTTAAGAGTCTAGAAATGCTTTTTTTTGTTGATTTATTATTTGTTTTTGTTGTGAAATGAAGATGATACCGGATTAATCAAATATCACTTTGTTGAAGAAAATAAAAGATTATAGCCATAATATGAAGTAAAAATCTCGAAAATATAAGAACAATGTAATTTGTAGTATAAAAGAGATTTTATTATAATATAGAGAGATAATAAAAAGATGTGTTTACGATGTTTCTAACTTTGTCTAAATTACAATGAATAGTCAACTATATGTAAGAAATAAATAGGAGATGTTCAAACCCTAATAAAAGATTCGTTGAAGTAGAATGCAAGAAAACTTGTCAAAATGCGAAAAATGGGCCAGGGCTAGAAACGCCGTCGCTTGAGTGGGCAGCTAGTGCCAGGTTAGCGACGCCTCTAGCACTCAAGCGGTAGGCTAGCGCTAGGCTCTGCTTTTGGCGATCGAGCGCCCAACTAGCCCCAAGCTAGCGAAAATGTGGTGAGAAAAACCTTCATTCCATAATTTCAACATCTTCAAGTCCAATACAAATTTCAACTCTCAATAAGATTTTCAAATAGAATTTCAACTAGAATTTGCCAAGTAAATTTGAATAGGATTCCACAATAGCATTCCAAGTAGAATTTCTCTTAATATGTACTTTAATTAGAATTCTCAATTATCTTCAATAAAGAATTCGAGTGACGCCTAAATTTTAAAAATTCTTCACCTTGACACGAATTCTACTGCAACGAGTAAACTTCAAAAATTCTCTAGTTGGAGATAAATTTCACTGCAAGGAATAAACTTGAACTTTTTAATGTAAAACACAAACAAACTTCTCTATCAAAAGAAATTCAACTGGGATTATTCTCCCCCTTTGCTACCCCAACTAAGGGCAAAAGTGACTAAATTATACAAAAAATGGCTGAAATAAGCCATGCAAGAGAATCACAACTGAATGCATCAAAAGAAGGATCTTGACTAGAATCAACACCTTTAATCTCATTCAAACCATCAACTAAATTAGAAAGATTGTACATGTGGAGTCTTATGGCCAAATATGAGTTTGTTACTAGCAACTGAATACAATAACACCACTGATAATTGTGGCAAGGCGGGTTTGCCCATAACTTCTAAATTCTACTAAGATGTATTCTTCAAAGAAGATATCAAACTAGACTTCAATTACAGAATCCAACTCCAAATTCACATGAGTTCTTGGAATATGTTGATTGATCAAAGATTCTATATAATAATGTAAAATGCGTAAATGGGATTTTCTCTGTCCCTTTAATAAAATACGCGCTCATTTACTAACTTTCAGGACTCCACATTCAATAGTGTACTTCTACCTTTTTGAATATGGAGTACTTAAGGAGATATGATTTTTCTTCATATCTAGAATGTGTCTCACTACATCAAGTGTTTTAACTGTCTCGTCAAACATCTTTATTTTGACCCGACTAATACCAGCTATCCGACGATGTATTATTATCGATCATAATAATACATTTTAAAACTTCTTCATATGTTAAAAATAAGTCACAATTAGGACACATACAAAAAGTGAAAACTATATCAAGAATCTACGACTAGTCAGGTTTGGAGTTGTAGTCAGACATAAATAAAAGTTTTTCATCACTGTTAGATTTTTCTGGCAATACTTACTTCCCCTAAAGTTTCTGATTGTTTATTTACAGCCAATTTTGCTTTATTCTATAATTTGTAGCAATCATTTATCAAGTACCCCTTTTTCTTGCAACAATTATAAAGTTTGAAGTTAGATTTTGGCTTGCCCCATACACCACCACCATCAATAATGAGGCTATCTCCATGAACCTCAAATTGTAACAAGATGTTTCATATTTTCTTTTGTATATAGAGCATTATAGACTTCTTTGATGATGAGAATATCACGACTATTTAAAAATGTATCTCCAAAAGACGTGTACGAAGCTGACAATTAATACAATAAAATCAATCACAAATCTTCTTCATCATATTTGACCTTCCAGGTTTCTAAATCAACAACGATTTCCTTAAAAGAAGTTAGGTGATCTTCAAGAGATGTAGCTTTTGTCATATGATGAGAATATAGACGTTACTTCATATGTAATTTGCTAGTAAGACTCATCGTCATGCATAATTGCTTCAATTTTAACCATAATGTAGTGTTTGGTTTCTCCTTTAAAACGTCATGAAGGATATTATTTTGAAGATGAAGATATATATGAGATAGGACCTTTTGATCTCTCCATTATTTATTCTCTGAAGTCCAAGTTGTGGGCATCTTGTCAAATCCTAACAAAGTGTCGTCCAAATCCATCTAAGTGAGTATTGCTCGCAACTTTACCTGCTATAAAGAAAAATTTTGTATTGCAATCTAATAGCGAAATATAATACTTCATATTGCGATCACAAAAGATCAAGATGAGCTCTTAACTTAATCAAAACCTTTATCTTCCCAAAAATTGCAAAACCAAATACTCTGATACCAATTTGTTGCGAAACGAAGATGATACCAGATTAATTCAATACCACTTTGTTGAAGAAAATAAGTTATTATAGTCACAATATGAAGTAAAGATCTCAAAGATACAAAAACAATGTAATTTGCAAAGTAAATGAAATTTTATTAAAATATGGAGAGAGAATATAAAGATTTGTGTTTGCAATGTTTCTAATTTCGTTTAAATCATAATGAAGAGTCAACTATATATAGGAAACAATAGGGGATGTCCAAACCCTCATAGTAGAATTGTAGTTGAAGTAGAATACAAGAAAACTTGTCAAAACGCGAAAATGGGCCTGGGCCGAAAATACCACCGCTTAATGGAGAGGTTAGCGCCATGTTAACGATTCGCCTGACACTCGAGCGATAGGCTAGCGCCAAAGCTCAAGCGCCCAGCTAGCCCTAGGCTAGTGACAATGCGGCGAGAAAACCTTCATACCATAATTTCAACATCTTCAAGTCCAACACACATTTCAACTTCACTTCCAAATAAAATTTCAACAAGAATATGTCAAGTAAACTTGAATAGGATTTCAGAATAGCATTCTAAATAAAATTCCTCTTAACATGCACTTTAATTAGAATTCTCAATTATCTTTAACAAATAATTCAAGTCACGCTCAAGTTCTAACCACTTTGATTTGTTTTGTTTGAAGATTAACAAAAGTGTAATTTTGAAGAATATTTTACTTTTTTATTCCTTTTTTTCTCTTGACACTTAAAGATTTTTTAGACAACTAGTCAGGGTTGAACGTACATTGCACGATATTGTGAAATGTTTTGTAAGTACTGTAAAAATAATATTTGATACTAATTTATTGGGAGGGTCTGATGAGTGTCAAACAAACTAAATAAAATAAAATTTAGGATATAAATTTAAGAAAAGAAAATTGTACTCTCAAAACTCAATTTTCAAGATTCAAATTTTCTGTGATGATGAAGTACTACAAATGAGTAACATTTTTATACTACATTTGATACATAAGAATTAATTGTTAATTCATGAATTTAAATACTCATTAAAAATTTTAGATACAAGAGTAGAAATAATTCATCTGTAATAACTCTAGATTCATGTAAATCAAGATTTATCAAGTCGAGATTCATTGAGTCTAAATTAATGTGAATGTTAATAAATTGAGAATTAATAACACGAAATTCATACATGACAATGATTTTATAGTATTTACTACATATTGAAAAATGAAAAATAAGGTATTATTGAAACAATTGATTAAAGTAGCAACATTTTTATACTACATTTGGTACATAGGAAATAATTACTATACATGAATTAAAACACCTATTAAAGTTCTTAGATATATGAATAGAAATAAATTTATCTATAATAACTCTATATTCATGTAGATCAAAATTCATCAAATCAAGTTTCATTGAGTCTAGATTAATGTTAATGTTAATTAATTGAGAATTAATTACACAAAATTCATACATGACAATGATTTTATAGTATTTATTACATATTATAAAAATTAATGTATTATTGAAATAATTGAATTGTAGTATGGTTAAAATCGTTCAAAAAATAATTCTAACTTAATGTGATATTAAATATATTATAGATTTATATTACATCACATTTTTTTTTAATAAATGCATCACATTTAATTACACAAATGTCCATACTATTTACTTATTATTGCACACGTTCAAAAAAAATTTAAATTACAATATTATCTTCAACCTTTCATTAATTAACACATTTCGAATAAAATTTTGTTAAAAGAGAGTAAAAGATTTAGATTTTAAATAAACAGTAAATACAAAATTGTGACTAAATGTTTCTCTCTCATTTTAAAGCATACTAAAAAAAATTGGGCGAAAATCATCATTAGGAACAATATATATAAATAATGAAAAGTTAATGATAAAAATACCAAAAAAAAATAAAAATAAAAATTAAAGACATAAATGTGATAATGATTAGGGACCTTTATTGTAATTAAAATATGGTGGGAATATAACCATTATTTTTATTTCACCATTTAGCCATGTTTGACTCATATTTATAAATTATTATAAAAACTCAAATTACTTTTTATTCACACATTTCGAAATATCGACAATTATTATTATTTATCCATAGCACTTTTCTATTTATTTATAATTTGAACCTGATAATATGGGTCTCTGACCTAATGTTCGCGCTATTTTACTAGCCATCAGGCCATCTCATTAACCAACCTCCAAGCCATCCAGGTCCATATAATGGGCCCTTGGTCTCTATTAGTATAGTCTCGGGGCCTAGTGTTTTTATGGTATAGGGAGTCCTACAACAATTCCCCCGTGGACTTATAGTATGTCACCTCTTCCGTGTTCTAACCATGTCACCTCTTCCGTGTTCTAACCATGCTAGGAGTCATTGACCATCATTAATCCAATCATATTCAGTCATTCTAGTGATATACACATGTTCAAACTTTTATGGGATTACCCCATCAAGCTCCATATATACTTAACACTCATTCATTATTCGGGCACGCATTTTATTATTCAGTTTGTAACATGCACATTTATTTTCTCATATGTTTCTAGTCATGCTCATCTCTCGTACATTCTCAGTTGGAGGTAAGGTTGCACAAAACATCACAAATCAAACCCATTGATTCGGGTCCATGCAGACTGCGATTTTTTTGTTTCAAATCGAACCAAACCGTTTCAAAATGGTTTGATTTAGATCACGATTTTCAAAAACTATACAAAATCGAACCGAACCCTTTTTTTAAATTTTCACAAAGTGATTGATAACTTTGATAGATGAGTATAATATTCAATTTCCATAGAATACTGTAATGAGGCTATTTCGAATTTTTGTATTTGTTGTAGTTACTAGCTTCCAACAATGGACAAAACGAAATCACTAAGCTATCAAGCATGCATTTTAAACATTGTTATTACCTCTTATCGAATAACTTCCTCTATAATGAATAATCTTTTGTACGTGTGAATACAGAAGTCCTTAATTTCTTAGGGAAGTGTAATGAATATTCAGCCCTCTTAACTATCTTCACATAACCTTCTCAATCTCTTACACTCAGGAAAATGAAAAGCCTCAAGCCTTTAGCGGTCCACTCTCTTTCCATTCACGTTGTGCCTGATGTAGAATCTAATTAGTATATAAAATGTGAGATCCAGCTACTATAAAGCTGAAAAAAAAAAGGGTTTGAACAATATTCAACAAAACTTGATAGTTGCTCCAGACTAATTCCTGATCCACATAGTGTTGAGTTGGCTGAGGAGAGCCATGATTACGATTTGATAGATATTACTTGTTGAGGTGAGTCGTCTCTATAAATTGCAGTCAATGTGGGAATTAAGAAATAGAGATTTAAAAACAATTATCTAAATCCAAATCTATCCCCTCAATCGGCAAATATGAATATAATTTAACATTTAGCATTATTAGTTTTCGTTTAAATTTATATGTTAACTTTTTAAATATATTACTATAATATCGATAGGTAAATCGTGAATTAAAACCGATCCAAACAATAAATATAGTTTGGTTGAGTTTGAAAAAATTTAAACCACGTGAAATGGTTTGAGTTAAAAATATAGCACAAATTGCCTAAATCGAATCACGTTCACCCCTATCTTCAGGTATGATATAGTAGCAAAATAATTTATAAAACACCTCCCAACATACTTAGCCCTTGTTTGGGCTCCATTTTAATGAGATTTTGGAAAAAAATGAATTTAGGAATAGTAATTTTTTGGAAAATATGTAATTAAAAAAGAAGGAAAATTTTTGAATTTACGTGTAATATTTTTTTTATTGGAGAATATAGAATGGATAAAAAGTGAGAGAAAAACGAATTAAAATTTTAATGGAGCTGACAAAATAATCTACTTTACTTGGAGTATCTTGAAGTTTGCAAAATGTATCTCATTCTTCAGTCTTCACGGACTGCCCATTTTGTGGTCAAAAGTTCTCACAATTAACGAAGCCTAATGGTATGGGCTTCCGTTAGTCTGTAAAAAATAGATAGGCGTAATACTCTAGCCCATCACATGTACAAAGAATGTATTCTGGCGTCCCTCTAACTTCACATGCCCAAATTAGTTGAAAACGGCGCTACACGTACATAAGGGTAGCGTACAGAAATCGAACAGAATACTCACAATACAGGGAGGTGGATTGGTTTTGTTTGCCATTTTTTTATTACGTGGGGGTTGGCCCGATCTCATGTGAGTATCTGTACAGAGTTTGTATGTCAGACTCTGTACATGAAGAATTAACCATTAGTTGAAGAAAAAGATATGTATTATGTCAATAAAAAAAAAAAATTTGAGTGATTCACCAAACAACATACTGATGACATGTTTGTTAAGATAAATTGAATAGTGTATTATACAATATTAATAAGAAAAAATATTAAGACCTTGTTTGATCCTCATTATTTCTAAAATACATTTTCATTTCTCTTCTTTTTAATCACACATTTTTCAATAAAATAATATTACTCACAAATTCAAAAAAAAATTCTTATTTTTTAATTGCACATCTTCCATCAATCTATTATTTTAAAATACACTCTTAGTTAAAAAAAAAAAAAAAAAGTGAATGGCTCCAAAAGAAACTATGGACTTTGTGTAACGAGAGCACAACTAACGTGTGAAACACCCTATTAGGGAGTAGAAGAGGTTGAACAAAGGATCAACAATTATCAGATGAGAGTTGAGATCCGTTGTCTAGTTTTTGCTGTCCATCTAATTAATTATTCACACGTCATTTTTAAAGTGACATGTCATCTCAAATATACTCTCATTAACTTCACCACTAACTTACCAAATTGATAATATGTTCATTTAAAATAACGTGTCAATAATTATTTGGGTGAACAACAAATTAGACAATAGATCTCAACTTATCAGATGATGTTGCTAAGTATTACATACGAACTAATAGATTAATTATATGGTGGATTCACAATGCTTAAAATTTCATGACAAATAAACCAAAATGAAAAAAAAAAAATTGTAAAAGAAGAAAAACTATCAGGAAAAGGAGGAAAAATAGGACCTTAGTATATATAGCTCCGGTCTGGATGTGCTTCTTTGCTAGAATTTCATTAGATTATAATAAAAGTTACTCTTAAAACTCATTGACATCTAACAAGTTTGGAAAAAATATTGTAGCCATAAGGTGTATTTTTATTGTGCATTGTCAAGTACGCCCTCTAAGAATAGTCAAATATGACGACTTAAGAAATGTATATAAGTAATTCAAACACACAATTATTTCCTTAATAAAGCCGTTTAAGGTGATAATTGATTGGTAAGCCTGTCAAATATCGTAGCAGAATGGGACACGTGCACTTGCCAACGGTTAAAATTTTTGCTTAAAATCTTCTAAAAATATCTCCTAGACGAGAGGCATAATAGGGTAAATGTTCAAATGATAAGTAATATAATATAGTAAAACTTCGATAAATTAATAATCTCGCTTAAAAAATAAAATTCTTCGATCTCGACTTAGGCCAGTGTACTAAATTAAAAACCCTCTAAATGCATAAAATAATAATTTTTTTTGTTTCTTTAAGACTTAATAAATATATAAAATAATAACTACTTAAATTCAAAAACAAAAAAAAAAAAAAAAAAAAAAAATCATAAAAATTAACTAACTTTTAATTTGACAATATTTTTTGTTATAATTTGGACCAGATCTAAAATCACTTTATTGAAAGCGGAACTACTCTGATACCGAACCAATCTGGAAACCACTTTGTTGGGAAACATGGAGATTGATATGATACAATATAAAGTATTGATCGCACAAGTTAGAACAAGATTAAAGTAAAGAAAAGTAATTTTATTAACAACCAATAGAGAGAATATTACAATATAGCAATTTTTGGAATGTCTAAATAAATTGAATACGAGTTTCCTAATTATAGAGGACATGTCAAAACCTTAGAAACCAAATTGTAGACGAATAGGAGTCTAAAACCCGTTAATAGAAGTAACATCGGATAACACTGTCACTCCAGTGATATCGAGAGACAAGCTAGCGAGACCCTCTCGTTCGAGCGATAATCGGGCGACAGACGAGCGAGATAAGTTCTGCTTTTGCCGCTCAAGTAGCCAGCCAACAAAGGAGCTAGCGAAAATACGATGATGTTATTCCCAATACATAATTTTGATCTCTCCTAAATTAGTCCAAATACTACTCCAATACCTACTAGAATTTGGGTCAAATTACAACAAATCTCAACCTTGACACAAATTTTGGTGCATCGAACGAAACTCCAAAATTTATCCAATAGAGAAATAATCTGACTGCGGTGAAATATACTGAATTCTTCAATCAGAAACAAAATCATCCAGCTCACAAAAAATTATTCTTCCTCTTCCACAATATCCACAAATGATATCTAAACCCAAACATCGGGTTCCCAAAATTCCACAAGGAATTCAAGATTTACCAAAACAGGGTCGAAATACACCCTATAATATAATTAACTCCAAATACTTTAACTGAAGGTCTCTTGCTAGCTATGGCAACGAGTCGGGCCGAGCCGGGGAAAAAAAGTTCGGGCTCGACTCGAGCTTTTTTTGGCTGAGTTTTTTGGCCCCGAGCCGAGCCGGGCAAAGCCCGGCCAAAAAAACTGGGCTCGGCCCGGCTTGGGTTTTGCCTTGTTTCTTTGCCTTTTTTTTTTCTTTTGGTAAAATTTATATTTTTTCAAGGGCTGGTGAGCTACATGGGCCGGGCTTGGCTCGGGCTTTTTCCCAGCCGAGCTCGGGCCGTCCAAGCTTTCGGGTTTAATTGCCATCCCTACCTCTTGCTAGTCTTGACACCTTCAAACATCCCAAAAATATAAACACCAACATTAGCACCGTACCTATCCTCGATCAATATTTTCCTAACAATTGAACATGATGGAACCGTGGACGATGGTGGCAAAGCGAATTACCCATATTTTCCAAACTTTCCTAAGTAGTGTTATTCAATAACGACTCAGACTCAATCCTCAATGGTATTGTACCAAACTGTATTACCATCATGATACTAAACATGTCCAAATGTTTCTTTACTGATTCTGCACGACCTTATAAGATGTACAACTGAAACTTCTTCCATCCCCCTTCCTGACCCTCGAGACTCCACTTGCTCCAGATAACTCATAACCCTTCAAATCAAGAGTACTCAACGAAATGAAATTTTTCTTCAAATCTAGAATGTGTCGAACGTGATCAAGTGTTCTACATGTTCCATCTACCAGCTTCAATCTGATTCTCCCAATACCAACTACCCGACAAGATTCATTGTTTTTCATGACAACAACACCTTGTGTCACCATCTCATATGTTTCAAACAAATCCCAATTGGGACACATATGGAACGCACAAGTTGTATCCAAAATCCACTCCTCGTCAGGTTTGAATTCCACGTCAGAAATCGTAAAAAGATCTACACTACTCAAATAAATCTCAGTTATATTGGCCTCATCCCATGACTTGTAGATGAATCACCTTTATTCTGTAAAATCTCGCAATCCCTCTTGATGTGTCCTTTCTTCTTGCAATAATAACAAACCAGATTGCTGACATTCACTCTCGACTTACCCCTTCGTTGATCACCATGAACCACAAGTCCTTCTGCATCTCTGGACTCTACCAGATATTTCATCTTCTCTTTTAAGAACAAGGCATCATACACCTCTTCAATGGTGAGTGTGTCACGATTGTACAAAATCATATCCCTAAACAACAAAAACGAAGCGGGGCAGAGAACAAAATAGGATTAAAGCCAAATCTTTTTCATCATACTTTACCTCTAATGTCTCCAAATCAATGACGATCTTCTTGAACACAGCCAAATGATCTTCCAATTATCCGCCTTCTACTATGTGATGAGAATACAACCTCTACTTCAAATGTAATTTTATTGTCAGACTTTTGATCATGCACAATTTTTCCAACTTAACCACAATGCAGTTGTTGTCATCTCCTTCAAAACGTCCTGAAAAATGTTGTTACATAGATGTAAATGAATCTGCGATAGTGTCTTCCGATCCTTCTGTTGCTTCTCCTCTATTGTCCAAGTTATGGGCATTCTATCAAATCCTAACAACGCATCATCTAAATTCATCTGCACCAAAACAACTCTCATCTTTACTTCCCACAACAAAAATCATGTATTGCAATCTAAAAATGAAATTTTACACTTCATGATTGCTATCGATAGCAGAAACCTCAAACAAAATTTTCAACATGTAGCCCTGATACCACTTGTTATAATTCGGACTAGATCTAAAACTACTTTATCGAAAGTGGAACGACTCTGATACCACTTGTTATGAATCCGAACCGATCTGAAAATCACTTTGTTGGGAAATAGAGAGATTAATATGACACAATATAAAGTATTGATCGCATAAGCTTGAACACTATTAAAGTAGCAGAGGAATCGAGTAATTTTATTAACAACCAATGGAAAGAATATTACAACACAACGATTTTTAGAATGTCTAAATAAACTGAATACAAGTTTCTTATTTATAGGGGACATGTCAAAACTCTATAAATCAAGTTGTAGACAAATAGAAATCCAAAATGAATTAAAATACGTAACATCTGATAACACTGTTCAAGCGACGTCGAGCGACAAGTGAGCGAGACCCTCTCACTTGAGAGATAATTGGACGACAAGAGGACAAGACAGATTCTGGTTTTACCGCTCGAGCAGCCAGTTGGCGAGGAACTAGCGAAAATGTGACGATATTATTTTCGATACATAATTTTGATCTCTCATAAACCACTACAAAATTCAAATACTACTCCAATACCAACTAGAATTTGGACCAAAATACAACATTTTTTTTAATTCACATCTCTTTCAAAATATGCATCTAAAGTTTTTTGTTTTTTCTTTCCACCCAAACCAAACTCAACTTCATTCCTAATTTTTTTTGCACTTCACATACTACATTTAGAATTCTTTTCTTCATTTTTCATAATTTTTTTATTTATTTTGTACAAAGTAATTATTTTTTGAAATGCACATACTACATTTGGCATATTGAACTCAAGTCAAGATCTATTATCCAATTTTGCTGTCCATTTTGTTATCCATCCAATCGATTGTTAACATGTCATCAATAATTAATATGCTATCTCAAATTTAACCCCATTAACTTCACCACTAATCCATTAAGTTAATGATGTGTTAAAAATTAATTGAATGAATAGCAAAATTGGACCGCAGATCTTGACTCATTAGAGTCAATGCATGTACATTAAATCATTAATGCTTCCTCTTCAATGTATGAATGTCTTTCTGTGTGCTTATAGACTAAATTTTAAATTTCACCACATTCATTTTTTAAAAAATTTCCTACATTGTACTATTGTAAATTAAATACAAATTATAAAAATATAAAATACTCTACAATAAAATTTTTGTTAGAGTAATGTTGTACTTACAGTTGAAAATAAACAATATAGTCACATCTTTAATAAATCAGCTTGTTAAAAGAATAATTGGTTCAACTATTGAGTTGGCAAACAGATCGAGCGACTTTTCGATTCAGCCACTCGGCTCGTAAAGTTTAGAAAATATTTGGGACACTTGTCTATGTTATTTCCTTTGGCATGTGTCATGGATCCCGATATAATTTATCAGGTACTAAATATATAATTGATCAAATTTCAAAATTTTAACTTTTAACACACCTATTACTTATAGAAATTTGGAACAAACTTTATGGGAAGTAAATGGATTATATGCACAATGAATGAGTGCAAATATTAATTTGACACCCTTTGCACCTACTCATCCTGCTAATCTTGAAGAAGACGAAGCTGAATACTGAATTTATTTGAAGGCTTTGACACGTATAGATATGATATAATATGTTCTTCTAGTATGTTTACCGCATGTAATCAGATATCGGAAGCAAGTCCAAATTCATTGCCTGCTGAATTAATTGATTACTTCAATCATCGTATGCCTAATAATGTATCAATTAGAAAAAGTAATTGACTTCTGGTGAAAATACGAACGAAGATGGCCAGTGGTATGTGCGATTGCAAAAGACATACTAACATCTCCGGTTAATACTATAGTTTCGAAGTCTGCTTTTAGTACAGGTAAGAGGGTTCTATCCGAGATCAGGAGCCAATTGAAAGAATATATTTTGGAAGTAATAATGTGTTTGAAAGATTGACAGGATGCTTAATTTCGACCGCAAGATAAGTATGACAAGCTTCTATGTCATCAGATAAATGATATTTAATTTAATCATATTAATAACATTTGTTATTTCATAATACTATTTTTAATTTTTTTTTTTTAAAAATTGTACACTTTACAATTTTGAATACAATTTTTAACTCCACCTACCCGAAATTTAAGTAGTCAGTTTCAAACTCGGATAAAGGAGGATGAATTTTTTTAAAAATGAAAAATCGGTGAGCTCGTTGACAATAGAGCCGAGCCGAATTGGCCCATTACAACCCCTAGTTCAACATCAACATGGTATTAAAATTAACAATTGCGTGTTGAAAAATCAAATCTAAAGTGTGAGAACTTGATGAAGACTTAACTTTTTAGAGCTTGCTCCTTGAATATATTCATTTAATTCTAATAAAGCGCAAAAAATAACTTGAGTTAATGAAGCCTTTTTTAAAGGCTCGACCGTATCTTACTAAAATTTTGACACTTTGAAATTGTAATAATATGTCAAAATTTGATTGGTCCCACAGTCAAGAGAACATGGAGACGTGGACAAAAATTTTAAGTGACTAATACGGTGTAAATCATTTGACCTCGCTTTATAAAAAAAATAAAAAAAAAATCATCATTTTATAACATGAGAAAAAAATGAGGTAACTATTTAAACGGTAATTTAGACTCGTTAAATAGTCCAAACAAGCTTGACCTCGGTAGAAAATTTACGAGGTCCAAATTAGACTAGCAGCCTCTTTCAACATATTATCAAATTTAAACTCTCACACTATGTACCATTAAAAAAATTAATTTACTTTTAGAATTATCCACTTGTACAGAATTGTTTTTTCTGTAAAAATGACAGAATAATCATATGAGAGTGGGTCCCATGTGAGCAAAATATTATTATATAAAAATGGGCCCCCCTTTGTGTGTATTCTGTCATTTTTAGATAATTTTTTTTTTTTCTATAACATCTCTCTTTACTTTTTCACTAGAATTATAAGTAAACTTCTTAGGGTCCGTTTGCAAGAGTGAAATTTGGGTGGAAATGAAATGAATTCTAGGGAATTGAATTGACTAGAATTGTTTTACTGGGAATTGTCAATTAAATGTGTTTGATTGGTATAATTTTTCACCTAATACGTTTGGTTTTATTTTTTTATGCAAATTGTTATTTTTTGAGATAAATTTTTTTACAATTTGTATCAAAATTTTTTTGGATTGCCAAAAAGTTAAAAATATATATATATTTTTTGAAATTTTTTTTTGTTCGGTTAACTTAGTTTTTCATGCAAATTGCAATTAAATGATTTTTTTTTTTTTAACCATTGAGTCTAGAATTTGTCCTCATTGCCAAAAAAAAAAAAAGATGAAAAACAAAAACCACCTAATAGGTGGGAAACCATTTCTAAGCAAAATGTGTATTGATGGGTTGTACCTAGAAAACGGTTGGGATTCAATTTCATGGAAAATTTGGTGTATCAAACTTCAAAAATTTGAAAAAAATTAGAATTCAATTGTCAGTTCCATGAAAATGGATGTATCAAACAGACCTTTAAGGTCAGTCAAACATGCAAGGAAGAAAAAAAAAAGTTAGGTTTTTGTGTACAAAACAAAAGGGAAGGAGTAAAAAAAGTGAAGTTCCTTTCTGGCAGCAAGAAGATGGAAAATAAGATAAAGTGAAACACGCGTGACAATAATCCAAACAAACCCTAATAATAAAAGCAAAGAAAACGACCTAAAGGAATGAAAGAAATAATAGAAAAAGTCGCATCAAACCCTAAACATCCAATCCCACTAGTGAAGGTTTTCTCTGACTGCATATCCATCCACACCATGCAACACGACAATTCGCCGGAAAATTCAGCTTTTAATCAAGTTCCTGACGGAAATGGCTTCATTTACGGATTTCCGGCGATGGAGAGTTACTGTAGTTCGTCGTTTTACCCCTTGGGGGTGCCGGAATTTACGCATGACCCAGCCGATGTAAGAGCTCTTACTGCATCTGAAAATCATAAAGAAGCTGAGAGAAAACGTAGAGAGAGAATCAACTATCATCTTGATAGGCTTAGGACCCTTCTTCTTTGCAATTCTAAAGTAAGTTTAAGACTTAAATCCCTCTCTCTCACACGCTCTACTGTTTTGGGATAGGAAAAAAAGAGGATTTACTTCAAGTTTCGACATAATTTTTATCTTTTATCTGATGTTTTATAATTCTTGATTGACCATACTTTTTATTTACTTTATTAATTTCTTTCAGATTTTATATCCAAATTCAAATTGGCTCACGTTGTGCCCATCTGCTTGCAAGTAAAGATATGTTTTTGAGAACAGAATTGTTTCACCCCTCGGCCCTCTCTATTATATACTCTGATATCATGGCGTCTTTTGAAAATTCAAAATCTGCTCATGATGATGGTGACCTGAAAAAGAAATAAAGAATCAAAAAGTTTTGATTCTTTATCACTAGGGTTCATATCATTCATGGGTTTAATTGAGAAAGTTGTTTCATTTTTTCAGCTTTTGTCATATCAATTTTCCACTAATCAGATTTCTATAGTTGTAATATAGAATATTTTTATAGTTATAATTCTAAATAGAGTATTTCTATTTGTTACAGAACAATTATACTTGTTAATTTTACCTTGAAGAATTTCTATCTCAAACTATAGTTTTTAACAAAATCTGTTGTTGAAATATTAATTCATTCGTTTTGTCGTAAATTGTTGCAGACAGATAAAGCTTCACTTCTTGCAAAGGTGGTTGAAAGAGTGAGGGAATTGAAGCAGCAGACATCAGAAATAATGCAGTATGATCAAACTTTCCCTTCTGAGACTGATGAAATCACAGTAATCCAAAATGAAAACAATTCTGCCGATGGAAAATCTCTAATCGAGGCTTCTCTTTGCTGTGAAGACCGGATCGATCTCTTACCCGAACTTATCGCGATACTAAAGTCGCTACCTTTGAGTCCTTTGAGGGCAGAAATTGTAACATTGGGAGGAAGAATCAGAAATTTGATAGTATTGGCTAGTGATAAAGATCAGGCGGATGAATCTGTTGTGTTATTGAGAGATGCACTGAAAAGTCTAATACTACGTTCAAGTTATGGATCCGGGGAAGGTTCGAAAAGACGAAGAATACTTGGCCAAAGAATCATGGGCTAGGGTAAGGTTAAGGTGGAAAAGAAATTTATCCCCTTTTTTTTTCTTGAATCTTGCCTGCAAATTTTAATGCATTTTAAGGTGATGGCTATCTTGTATTTGTGTTCTTGTTTGTGATACTTTTCCTTAATTAATTGTGTAAAAGTTTGTCATAGATAAACAAAATATAAGAATTTATGTTTGTTTTCAAGAGTTTGTGGATTTTGATAAATTCATACTACATTTGATAAAAATCAGATTTTTAGTAGATTTTGATAATAAAAAAAATGACGAAATATATGGTTGAAAATTCGTGAAGCTCATAAAATATGTGTCTAAAATTAATTGTTGAATTTGACTTAAATTTTAATCCAATTTTCTAACGGGGTTAAGAAGGGGCTACGGAGGGTATCTGGGTTTGAAATGTATCTGTCTACAATTGTTTATACAAATTGAGGGCATATGTAACAAATAAAATTTACATTTATATGACACGTGATTTATGTAAAAACTGAACTTGATAGCACGACTCAACAACCCATGAAATATTTTGCACATTCGTAACTTACAACATGTCAAGTATTAAGTTATAACTCTCAAATTAGTTAAAAATGTAAAATTTACAGTGCATAATTAGAGAGCATTAAAAGAATTTTAGCATAATTATAGTTATTACTCTCCACGAATAATGTTATATATCTTCATTGAGGATGCATCGCAACATGATGTTGCAAGTTATCAGAAATGAAATGATAAGATCGATTAAATATATAATTAGTAGACTTTATTATTTAATGGTGATCATTCGAGCATAGTAATTAATACTCTATGGCGAATGATTGAGGTCACAAATTGGATGATGTCGGCACTATGTATCAGAAGATCGAACAAAGATGAAATCTACAAAGAACTCACCGAGGCAAATAACTTCAATCCTCACCATCGAAATCTAGACAATTGAAATCTATCGGACGATTGAAATCACAAATTGGAAGTTGTCAGCACTTTATATCAAAAGATCGAACAAAGCCAAATCTGCAGAGAACTAACTGAAACAAATAACTTCGATTCTTATTGTCAAAATCTGGTTAATTGAAATCCGCCAGACAATTCAGATTACAAATTAAAAGTTGTCGGCACCATGTATCAGAATTTTTGAAGGCAACAGTTACAACTAAGGTTGAAGAAATCAATGGCCCATGATTGGTTCTCTTGAATTTATGAACTATGCACTATGATATGTGACATGTTACGTATGATATGTGATAAGCTCTCTTAGGTTTGTAACATATGGGCATTGATCTGTTACCTATGCAATATAACATGTGACTTGTGAATTGTAACATATAAAATCATGACTTGTGAACTTGAATCTATAACATGTTATCAATGCACATAGACATGTGATATATGATTTATGATCAGGTAATTTTGAGATGCGACTAATTGATATTGATCTGTGACTTGTGACATGTAAACATGATTTGTGACCAATTCTATTTGATCTGTGACTTGTGATCTTTTATCTATGATCAATGCACAATGAGGACCTGGTAAATGTGACCGATCACCACCATCGTCACCACCAACAGATATCAATATAGCATTTAACATATATTCTGTCAACATGTGACCACCATCAACACCACAAAATCGTTGCAAAATCGCTGTAGTGGTGATCTAAGGCTCTCCACTGTACACAGCACTCAGAGCGTTGCTCAGTGACAAACTAAGCTTGTGGGCTCAGATCTCCCTGAGCCTAAGTCGCACTCACAGTGTTGTTAATCGGCGCTCAATTTGTCATTGTCATCAGCACTCATAGTGACGAGTGACGTCATTGTTGTGAGCGTCGGTAGCATTGCTGGTGAAAAAGAAAGAAAAGACGGGTAGAGAAAGATAGTAAAAAGAGAGTGGAGATGATAGAGAAAGAAGGAAGAATAAAATGAAAAAGGTTCGGAGTGACTTGGGATGGGGTGAGGTGAGGTGGTGGGTAGATTAATTTTATTTTATACTATTATTATTTATAATTAAAAATTAATTATCACTTGATTTTTGTACAAAAAAATTTTAGATTTTTGAAATCGAAATTTAAAAAACAGATGCTAGTGTAATTCTCACTAAAATGATCGTGCTCAAGGGCTGATGTAGAGGGATTGGATGTGCCCATTTCATTTTTGATGGGTCCAATATTATTATTATTTTTTGTTTTTACATATTAGCTCGATTTGAAATTTTTTAGTCTGGTCCTAAATTCTCTCTTGATTGTGCTTGATTTGATTGTCTAATTTGACAATATATTAGAGCCAACAAAAACGATGTGGTTATTTAAAAAAATAAAGTATAAAAATGGAGTGATACTTTCAAACTAAACTATAAAAACAAACTATTTAACAAAATGCTACATAATTCTTTTTGTTGCAAAAAGAAATTTTCATTTGTACTTTTTGTTGTATTTTTTATAACACGTCATATAAAAATATAATACGTGTAATACAATATTATACTTTTCTGTTACACTTGTAAGAAATATGTTATGGCATAGATTTTACCTTGTTATGTTTGTATTAGACGTATAACACAATTTGTTACATACATTTCATTGATTTACACCACTCAAGCCACCATATGCTTCTTCCACTATAGGATTTGTGCCACAGTCGACAACCACCATTACTCTATCCCCACTACCATGATACTGCCAAACACGCATTATCACACCATCCCGTCAACATGAAAAACCACCACAAAATCAACAATAATCAACAATTCAACATCACCACCATCAACATCACCCATCCCACCAACATCTCAAAAACACACACAAATAAAATATAAAATAAAAAGAAGTCACCATTACATTCCTCGCCACCACACCATCACCGCTAGCACATTTCGCCATCACCAACATTTGACTGCCAAACCATTACACCAACAATAACAATAAATTGTTCATTATAATTCCCAAAAAAAAAAAAAAAAAACGTTGGAAACAATCATCAAACAAGAAAAAAAATTAAAGAAACATCTCTAATCGGAAGGACACTTAGAAATTTAAAAAATTGTGAATAAGTGATTAATATTTTTTGATTCCTCAAAATGTAAGGATAAAAGGTGAATTAAATATTTAAAAATAATTTATACACATGGGCTCGTTTCTATATTTTTTAAAATTAAAATGAAAAATAAAATAAAATGATAATAGTTACTTAAACTCGTGGCTGCAAATGTACAGACGGGACGGGACCATTGTGTCGATATCTCGGTTCATGGCTGCGGCCACGTAGGACGACAGGCGGCTGTAGGATTGAGGCAATCGAGCCGACAAATGGCGTCACGCATTGAAGAATTTGTCGGGGTCGTGCGCTGTTTCTTAGCACAATTATTTCAAAACTTTACTTTTACTGCTCTGACAATTTACCATGCCTGTCCCATTGGATTCTTTATTGTCTTTTTCTTTTCCCTTTTTTTTTTTCATTTCATAAATGAAAAAGTATTTTCGAATATTTAATTTTTATTTTATGAAATGATCTTTTGAATAATATGAATTTGAGCCCTGTTTGGTACAATTAAAATCTATATTTTAATATAAATTAGAATCAACAATTAGGGCCTGTTTGATTGGTCGTAATTTTTCGTGAAAGGTGGAAAACGTTTTTCTACTTTTTACTATTTACCTGTTTGATTGTACTAATTTTTCAGGAAAAACGTTTTCCAACGTTTTTCAAGGTACAAGCGGTTGATGCACAAAAATTAGAAAACGTTTTTTCACCATAGTGGTGGGAAAACGTTTTCCAACTTTTTCACATTTTTTTTAGCAGTTGGAATACATTCCAAAGTCAATGGTAAATAAATTTATCCATTTAATTGACAATTTGCATAAAAAATAAAGTCAAATGAAAAATTTGTCAGGTGAAAAATTATACCAATCAAACATCATTAATTACAATTCTCTGTAAAACGTTTTCTAGGCAATTCAATTCTCAGACATTCATTTTCTTTCCACCCATTTTCCACCCTTACAATCAAACAAACCCTTACTTTGAAGTCACATAACTCATGGATCCACAACTTTTTAATCATATATTGTATCAACTTTTATCATAACTTATTAAAAATTTGATTTTAATCACTCATTAAATAGGGTTGAATATTATTTGAAATTTGCTTGAATGTTTTTTTAATCAATATTTTCAAATTTAACAAAAAAAAAATTAATTATGATTGTTTTTCTCTATAAATAATATTAAATTTTGGATCTGTTTGATTAAGTCAAATTTTTCATGAAATTAGGAAAATCAATTTCATTTCCATCTTTTCCTTTGTTTGAAAATTTTGCGAATTGGTTTTCCCTCTTCTTCCTATACTTGCACAATTTCATTGATTTGATGGAATTTCAATTTCTTTGGTTTTGTTGGGAGTTGGTTTTCCATCTTCCTTTTTTTTTTTTAGCAATTGAAACAAATTTTATCCACAATTGTAAAAAATATATCCCTTTAATTAACAATATCCATGAAAAACAAAGCCAAACGAAAAAAAAAAAAATTTGGCAATCCAAATAAATTTTATCCCCAATTGTAAGAAATTTTATCTCTTTAATTGTCAATTTTGATAAAAAAAAAAAAAACACAATCAAACGAATACCAAAATATATAAAATTTTAAACATTTTTCAGATGAAAAATTATTCAAATTAAACACAATTAATTGACAATTCTCAACAAAATAAGTTCTAAGTAATTCAATTTCCTGAAATTCGTTTTCTTTACACCCAAATTCCATCTTACAATCAAACGGACGCTTAGTATATTGGTACAATGTACTTGAAAATTCTTTTCTTTGAATTTTATTTTATATCACACATTTTCTTAATAAAATAATATGCAAATGAACCCATAATTTTTTTCAACATTCTTAAATATATAAAAATAAAAATAAATAAATAAACCTTTCACATCAAAAAATATCTCCCAAATAAACGCTATGAATGGAAATGAGTTATATGAATATGCCATTAAGAGTTATGTTCGTTTTTAGTGCCTGAGTTAATTTTTCATCTCAATCTCTTCCTTCATTTTTCAGTCGATGCAAAAATTGAATTTTTGTTGTCTTGTTAAATTTAACCTTAAATTGACTCAGATTTGCCTGATCTTACTTTTGAGAACTTAACTTTCTGCACACAAACTCTTTTAGTTGTCTATCGACTATCTTTCTAATTTCTATACTATACAAGGCTAGGATCGGATCACAGTCATACGTGCTATTTTCTTCTAATTCATTTGAACCTTATTTTTCAGAGCTCTATGAGAAGTCGTGTTTAAATAGTTTCAAGTCATGTATTTATTGGATTGGATCCACGTAGTTTCGCTTGATTTGGGTCTTAATAACTAGTAGTTTATACCTTTTTATTTGCTTTTAAATTTATTTTAAATTAAAATCGAGTAGTTGTTTGATATTTTTATCCCACATAAAATCTGACTTGTGAAACTCGCATGCATTGTTAAAGGTCAGCTGGATGGATACTGGCCATTACCGACGGGTTGTTATCAAAATGTTAGACTGGAAACATAAATGGCAGAATTAATAAATTTGGGACCTATTTTCTACTAACTGAACAGGTTGAGGACCAATGCTGCAATTTTGCCTTTATAAGACTCCGAAATATATTTGGGCCAACAATGTGTTGTAATATTGGACCATGGCCCATGGGTGATAATAATTCAAGATCCAAGAAGTTTCGGTCCTTTAATATTGGACCCAGTAAACAACTAATTGTGATGCCCACACGCAAGTAATTAAGTCCATGTTTGATTTTGTTAAAAAATAAATTTTTTTAACCCTATTTTGATAAAAGTTAATGAAATATTTGATTCAAAAATTGATAAAAGTTGTAAAAACCCATAAAATGTGTAGTTATAAAAAAAAATTGAGGGAAAATAAATTTTAAAAAATGAGCATGCTGCTTGTACGGGGAGGGTTTGATATCCTCCTTGACAGAAGCCTCATATTAAGGGGAGGGGGAGCATTTTTTATTATATTTTTCACACGAATCCCACATGATATGTGAGTATCTGTCAAAAAGATGGTAAATCATTTTTCTGTATAAAAATTTTTTTCTTTTAAAAAAGTGGGTGTCAAATAAGGACTAAACATCAATGGGCTTTCTAAGTGAACGTTGGTGCTTTGATTATTTCCAAAATAAAATTACTTCTCCGAGAGAAATGGGGTTAATCTATAGTTTCTTTAATTACAAATAGTACGTTTTCTCATGTTAAAGTATCAATATGCTTAAATCAACCAGATTAAACAGAATAATCTGTCAATTCGTTAAGTAACACCATGTTATTCGTTGTATCTTAACTCACGTTTCCTATAATTAAAATATTTACGAGAACACTTTATTTTAAATGATAAATTAACACGATAAAAAGGATAGAATCTTATCCAAAGTTCAAAAGAACAAAGAAATCATTTCCACTATCAAAACCCTAAATGGTGGGTGTCCCCCACCTTGTTATGGTCAGAGCATAATCAAGTGAAAACCGGCCATGGAAGAACACCTAACAATATCACAATCATAGGAAAAGTAAAGGTTCCCAAATTTACCAGAATAATAATTGCTGTTTATTTTTTCAAACGATATAATTATTTGGACCGCCATAAAATCGACAGAGATTTTTTTACCATGAACTCCTATTTAACAATGACATATTTTGTAATTAAACATGTAGAATTAGAAAAAAAAAAAAAAATTTTAAAAATACAACAATAATAAAAATTTGTCTCATACATTTCTTCGTTAATCTTGGCCCGCTTAATATTTAAGTTAATATTTCAAACATAATGAAAAAATATGAAAATTGGTTTTGACATGTTGACATTTAGAAATAGTCATGATATTGTGAGACACAGAGGTAACTATTAGGTTTTGATATCAATAAATTCTCTGGATTATGACGTAACTTAATATATGTTCATAGTCGACATAAATCAAATGACTAAACGGTAAATCAACATAAAAAATGAAATGACCCAACCCCAAAACCTACTGGACCATTTGAAGCAAGCTAATTAAATTAATGCTACTCATGGCTAGAAAAAGAAGTAGCCCATCCTACTTCCTATTTGGCCTTTTTTTTTTATCCATTACTATGTCCTAATTAAACTTACCTTAACCGTCATCTTCTTGGGGCTTATATGTATGGTTTTCGGCTTCTCTCTGTGGTGTGATATTGGCTACCTCTTTCTCATGCTCTCTCTATCCATTGCTATTACGTTCTCTTTACTGCCTTTGTGGTTATTTTCTTTGTGGTTTTACCTTCCTTTGTGGGTCTCTAAGTGAGTGAACTATAGCAATCGTAAGCGGAAGAGGTGAATGAGGTTTTGGGTCGATTTGGTTAGAGGTATTGATTGTAGAAAAAATTGAGCTCGGTTCAAGCATTGGTGGACAACAATTGGTATCAGAGCTTTCTGGTGTTTCTCCGGCCTGAAATCGACGAAAAATGGGTTATAACTCGCGATTTTTCGAAGAATGTCAAACCTCAAGCCCCAATTCCAGCCAAACTAGTCACCCATCGAACAAATCAAGGCCGGACCCATAATCTATAGGTGGAGGTGATCCTCCCTGAATGGAAAGTGGTGACGACGATGCGTAACGAGGTTTCTAGAGAAGACTTCTTCAGAGATTGTTTACATTGATTTCATGAACCCACTGACATTGTTAGTTTTGTGTTTCAAGTCACATGAGAAATTTTGGACGATTTCGCCATTGGACACTTGATTTGCAATCGTTGGACAATCACATTGATATATTTGCTGAATCTTTAGGGCTAATAGTGGTGGCCCTAAAGCAGCATATTCACATCTCTCGATTTTACGGATTTCAGACATCTCCACTCTAGTAAATTGACTTATCCTAGTTAAATTTCTACACTAGCGCGTCATCGTGTGGAGGTGACATTAGGATTGGGGTTAACGTGAAGTAGTAACCACTGCTTGTGCTAGAAATCAAGAACTATTTGCTCTTACGTAATTGCAGTATTTTGTTCTTTGATAAAATTCATTTATTATCTTCGTGATATATCTTGTGTGGAATTGCTTAGTTGAAATTGCTTTATCTGTCATTCTCCGTTGTTGCCTCGTTAATTTCGTTAGAATACCTAGACCTTACCCATTTCGAAACATTCCATTAATCTAAGATCGTAAATCTTACGAAATCCTGAAAATCTAGAACGTGTATATTGTTTGTGACCCTATGACTACTTTATGTGGTTTGATTGTGATTTTGTGCATTTCTGAATTGATTTATACAAATGACAACTCACAATTTTGATTTGAGAAATTTTAATGGAAAATGTGATTTTTCTATATAGTAACAAAAGATGAGAGGTACCTTGATCTACCAAAAGGTTTCAAAAATTATTGAAGACAAATTTTCTGCCAATTTTTCAAAAGACCAAAAAAAGAAGCCAATGAACTTGCTTATACTTCAATCATTTTATACTTGTCTAACGATGTCTTGAGAAAAGTGGGTAAACTGAAAATCACAAAAGAACTTTGGCAAAAGTTTGAAGACTTACATTTGCTTAAGTCACTCCTAATAAGTTGTATTTACTTGAACTTTTTTTCAGTTTTAAAATGGATCATTCAAAGGATTTTGATGACAATCTGGATATTTTCAAAAAACTTGTTCAGGATATCGTTAATTGTGTTGAAAAGGTGTCTGAAACCTATAAATCTATAATTCTGCTTAATTCTATGCCTGGTTGATATAGAGTGGTTAAGAATGTCATTAAGTATGGTAGGGACTCCTTAATACCTAAGATTGTCATAAATTTCCTTAAGAGCAAGGAGATAGAAATTAAGGCTAAAAATAAGATAAGAGAAGTGGTTAGTTACATATGACGAGGAACAGAAATTTAAGCAAATGAATTTGGGTAGAGTTCAAGACAATAATGATTCGTGTAGTGATGAGGGTGGTAAGAAGAAGGACAAAGAAAGAGACAAGTCTAGTTGTAAACGGTATTACAGTTGTGGTAAGTTTGGACACTTTATTAGGGATTGTCCCAAGAAGAATGATAAGCAGAAGGGTAATATGAGAGATGATGCGCATGTGGCTATATGGTCGAGTGATGACCATAGTGAGGTTTATAGAAAGTAATCAAGTTACTGCATATGCATATGTGTGTAATCATTTTTGCATGATTGCTTAATTTTGTTACATGATTATATGTCACCTTTCAATGTGTCTAATATGTACATTTGCATGAATTTGAGGCAATCTGGTTACTTGGTGTAATTATTTGCATACATAGTGGGTTAGGATGCATTAGTAGTGTATATCTTTCGGTAAGGTGAAGTATAGATGTCTAGGGGTACATTGGTGGTTTATACCGGGATGTGGAGTGTGATATTTGGATAACGATTGGAGATGTGATCAAATGTTGGAATCTTTTATCTGTGAAAAGACTCTGTACAGGTGGAGTGTGAGAGAAGCACTTCTATCACTTCTGTTAGGTGGAGACCCATTATTCACTTAGGTTGGGAGAAGTGATGTGTTGAAAGATGATTATCCCGAGAACTTAGGATTTATTGTGATTTACCATTTAAACATGAATTAAGTGATTAGTCTAGTGAGTGTGGTGGACGATGAAAGGAGATATGTGTTCTCGACGTGGGAGGAACAGAGAATGTGATATGATAAGTGTGGTGAGATCTTTTCATGGGGTCGCTTACACATTTATTGCATAGTGTTGATCGTTTGATTTGTTCGATGTGAACATGTTTGAAAAGATATATATGTTATCCTATATTATATCGTCATCGCATATTTTATTTGCTCTTTATTGTTCACTGTGAATATTTGCTCCTACTTGGGTGTTCTTGACCTTAACCCCAATGCGCATATGAAATAGGTATGGTATGTATTTCGGGTCCAAAACACGAGGTAAGGTCTGTAATCTCAATTTTTATTGGTTATCTTGATCATGCAAGTATTAACTGTGTGTTTTGATTGCTTGTAGGTTTATTCAGCATCAAGGTGGAGATTTGTTGAGTTTTGATACACAATTAAACTCCCTGGGCTATGAATGATGTAACTCAGTATATGTTCACAGTCGACATCGATCAAATGATTGAACGGTAAATTGACATAAAAAAATGAAATGATCGAACCCCAAAACCTATTGGACCATTTGAAACAGCCTAATTAAATTAGTGTTGTTTGTGGCCCGATTTCACTTACTTGGACGGCTAATAAATGGGAGTTCACTTAGCAGCCCATCCTATTACCTATTGGGCCTTTTTTTTATTCATTACTATGACCTAATTAAACTTACCTTAACCATAATCTTCTTTGGGCTTATATGTATGGTTTTCGGCTTCTCTCTGTGGTGTGATATTGACTGCTTCTTTCTCGTGCTCTCTATGTCCATTGCTATTATGTTCTATTTACTGCCTTTGCGGTTATTCTCTTTGTGATTTTACCTTTCTTTGTGGGTCTCTAAGTGAGTGAACTATAACAATCGTAAGTGGAAGAGGTGAATGAAGTTTTGGATCGTTTTGGTTGGAGTTGCTGATTGGAGGAGAAACTGAGCCCGATTCAAACTTTTGTGATCTTCATCTTTTGCACAATAGTAACACATTAAATGATAGAGAAAAAAATGTGTCGTTTCCAGACTAAAAACAAATGTTTCATAAACTAATACTTTTTATTCTAGAGTAAAAAAAAAAAATGTCTTAACTATGTATATTTTGTATCGAAATTAATATTTTTTTATGAAAAAACATTTTACAACAAATTTTGTTTGCCATGTTTCCTTGTTACTTGTTAGTACTTAATTAGTACACAACTAAGTTAAATTCTCAATGACAAAATTCATTATAAATCATTTTTCGTTTGTCGAACTTGCATGAATAATTTATTAGTCCAACAATATTTTATATCTCTTTATGAAAAAAAGTTTATTCCTTAAGAAAAGTTATGAAGGGAGAAAGGATATGAAAGAATACGAATTTTCTTTTTGTTGCACAAAGCTCCACTACGCCAAAAAGGGACAATTCAATGGAGTCTTTATTTATTCGCCCCCCCCCCCCCCCCCCCCCTCTTTTTTAGGGTTTCATCTATATTTGGTAGCCAATTAATGCATATAAATAATATTTCGACACTTTTTTTTTTAAAAAAAAAAAGTAAAATAATGAGAGATTACTTGAAATGCAATCAACTTAAATATGCATTATCCAAAGGTTTGAACTCCAACAAATAGAGATTACAAGTACGCAGATCGAATAACCATGGACAACTTTGTACTCAAGCTAGGGCTGTAAGCAAAAATCGTCAAATCGAAAAATCAAACCGAAACCGCATTTTGGAAACCGTCGGTTTGGTGCCACGTGAACCCGTCAACGAAATGGTTTTGAACCAAACCAAACCGGTCAAAAACGGTTTGGTTTAGGTTTGAGAAATTTTATTGCGGTTTAAAACCAAACCGGACCGGTGAAAAAATATATAATGATTAAAAAATTAAAAAAATGAAAAAATGAAATTTTCTAAATTGTAACTTGTAAGACTTTTGTGTTGGACTTTTTAATTATTTTTAAATGAGGTTCATATATTCCATAAGCTTTTAAACTAAAAGTCTGAAACGATTCATCAAGCAATCCCACGTTATATTCCATATAAATTACTATCATAAACAATTATCAACTTATATAAACTGCATAGTACTCCAATGATTAAATAAACTTCAATCAAAATCAAAATCCTACATTGAATTGGATATCCTTTTAAAAATTATTGCAAATTCTGGTTCTATCGATTATAATTTGTAGAAATCTAAATGAAAAGTTTTGATCGGATCAACAACTATGTAATCAAAGTGAAAACAAAATAAAAATTTCGGATCTTAGAAATGAAATTACATATTGTAAATAAATTTATTTAGGTATAGATTTACCCAATATTCTAATTTGGCTTGAGAATCAATTAATCAAATAATTATAAGAAGGGAGAAGAAAAGAATCAAAGAGAAGAAGGAAAGTGTTGATGTCTAAAATGAAGAAAGAATCTTATTATTTTTTTATAAAAAGTGATTGGAGATTGAATCATATATTTTACAAAAAAAAAAAAAAAACCTATGAGAATCATCCAGTTCCCAGCAGTTCCCATACTAGAACCTACAATTGGACCAAAACTAGTTGATTCTTAATAATTTGTCCCAAAATTAAATTATTTTTCTAAATGGTTCCGGTCCGATTCCACCGGTTCTTGAAAAATTGTCCACTCCTAAATTAATGGCATAAAAGTAGACAGATAAAAAAATATACCGCGAAATTGGTGGTTTAAAATCGGACGACGGGCAAAAAAAAATATACGGCGAAACCGACGGTTTAAAACCGGACCAAACCGTTAGGTTTAGGTTTGAGTTTTTTTCAAACCGTTCAAAATGGTTTGGTTTAGGTTTGAGTTTTTCTCAAACCGGTGTAAACGGTTTGGTTTGAAAATCTGTCAAAAACCGGTAAAATCGGACCGCTTACACCCCTAACTCAAGCAACATGCAATAAGAATTGCCATGGGGCACATGACGCAATAGCAAATGATGGCCTTAGTGATGGCGTTGCCCATGTATGGTCAAGGATTCGATTATTGGCTCTGCGTTGTATATCTTGCGATTTACTTTCTCTATAGGATCCTAGGGCAGAGATTGTGGGAGTGCTCGTGATGGGACGTTATCAAAAAAAAAAAAATGCAATAAGAATTTATCGAGCTGAATAAAATTAGAATCGAAGAGTTTAAAAATGTTATTTTGTATTTATATTAACAGGTTTCTTGGGATACCTTGAAATAGTGTGACTAAAACGTTCATAAATAGGGGATAAAATTCCTTGGGATCAAAAGTCTAAAAGACAGAAGAAAATCCAATCAAGATGAAGGGAATAAATTCTCATGGCTCACTCATAAAGATCTACCTTTAGGAGGCACCATAATTGGAATCATACGAATTTATTTTTCTCTTCCTTTTTTCACTCATTGATTACCAATGTAGAAAAAATATATTAATTTTAAAATCAAATATTTAGTGGTTTAACTTTTAAATTGAAAAAATAAATCGTATAATTTTGGGCGTAGATAAAATTATTAATTTTACTATGAGATGGCGTTGTCATGCACCGAAGGGGTCATCGGTAGATTGATGTTGGGAGCGGCAATCGCGGCAATTAGTAAAGTCGGAAATGATATAACTTATTACATCAATATGTCTATTTTTAGTATATTTCCTAAGGTGAATATTAAGTCCCTGTTTGATAGTCATTATAAAGAGAAAATGATATTTTGAATAGTAATTTTTTTTGAAAAATTATCCGTTTGAGCCATATTTTCATTATCATTCTTCTACTTATTTTCAACTACACATTTTTCAATAAAATAATATTTTTATCACATCAATAACTTTTCTTTCTTTTTTAACCACGCATTTCCCATCAAATCACTATTTAAAATGTATTATTTTCCCAATAATCTCCATCAAACACACTAATGATTAAAAAGTAGGATTTTTTTTTTTTAATTTACATGCTGAATATTTTATTGTGCAGATACTCTGTATGTTAATATATTAAGAGGCATTTTCAAAAATGTCTAAAATTAAGGGGGTGAGTTGAAAAATGTCCACACTTTTGAAAAACGTACCAAATTATCTATTATACCCTTAATGATATTCTCGACACTTTAAATGTCGTTCTCGACATTTGATTTTTTTTTTCAATTTATCACGAATTTTGAGAAGTACTTTCATGATAAACTATATTAAAATAATATTTTCTACATTTCAAATGTTGCTCTTGATACTTAATTTGTCTAGAATGACATTTCATTTCGAACATGACAATTATCTACATTTGAAATATCGAGAATAACATTTTGCAAAAATGTTCATTGGGATTAGTGTGGAATTATAAATTGTTAACAGAATATTTTGGTCTAAATTATTTCAAAATGGACATTTTTACAACGGTGAACATTTTTACAAATGTACATATGAAAATTGACATTTCTTGAAATTTCCTCATATATTAATCAAACACACTATTTTAATAATGTGACCTAAGTTGCCTTACATAGGTGGTGCTTACTTTTCATGACGTTCCCATTACACTTGTCATTCTAATTGAGTGACAATAGTAATTTAAAGTTAAATGCGGATTCAATATTTCATCAATCAATTTTGAACCTTAGTATAACAAATAGCAATGTATAAATACGGCGCCATCAGTATGACTTTTCTTTCCAACTAGTTCAATACTTCAGTTCGTTATATGAATATGCATTTAGACTTTTGATTCAAAGTATCAAATTCAATACAATTTCTATCAATAAAGGTATTTACAATCGTCCCCATCAAGAATCAAGCAAGGGCTTAAAATATGAAGAACAAGAATTTGGCTTAGGTTTTAATATTGTTTTTTATTTTATTTTTCTTGTTGTAGAATTTTGGAGATTTTTATACATTTTCCAAACCTAACGACTTTTTAGTCCTTTAGCATTAAGATTCGTGTCGCGTTATTATTAAGGAGCATAAAATCAAATGCAATTCTAAATGATCATATGACACGTGGTAATTGCTCATTAACTTGGTTATCACTTTCACAAGATTTTCTAAATCACTTTTCCCACATGCTCCTCTAACTGTTTACGCCACGTGGCGTTCTCCTCATGTCTCCACTTGGTTAATAAGACATTTATGTCTTTCTCTGAGTAGATGCTTCTTGTTAATTCGGTTAATCCGGGTTCGTTTGTGGTCCAATTCCTCCTCTTTCTATGTTAAATTATGAGGCTTCATACCTAAATGTTCGATTCAACCTACGTAGGCTTTTGGGAGGTTTTGGTACTAGAGTTTTCCCTATATGTAGCAGTATTGGCGAAGTTTAGTTTACTTTTGCTCTATTGTGACATCATTTTGGTTGTTCATGTGCCTCCTCTTGTTCTGCGTGGAACCATTTTATGCCACGTGGATCACGAAGTAACAACTACAATGCATTCCATAAAATTGTTGTCTATTCAAGATTTTAATTAACTTTACTAGATTATAAGAAATTAGGTCATAATTGAAAGTAAGGTAAATCCGTTTATTGTGCTGGTGCACTCTTGATAATTTCAAGAATAATGCTACTTATATATAAGAAGTTACAGAAAATTTTACAGATAGATAAGGTGTCAAGAAAGTAGTAGAGAATTTTTTTTATTTTGTTGAAAAAATTCTGACTCAATTATGTCCTACCACATCATGTTTATGTACACTAATCTGTAGTTACATGTAGCACAACTCAATACTTGACAATCTTGGAGTAATTTTTACCATCCTTGCTAAGACTTGGTGGTCGATATGTGAATAAATTAAAGACCTTAAGAAATGCATTATGGCTAGAACTGAACCCATAAACTTGCTTTTGATTAAAAAAGATTGGAATAACATTATTGTTGAATGAATTTTGCTAAATGGACGGGGGTTGATTGCCTCTTGGCCGAACCCCTAGATGGGGCCCGCTTAAGGCTGTCAATCCTTTGTTACCTTAGCAAAACCCTTGTTGAATATCATGAAACATGACTGGTATAAAATTAAAGCAAACATTAATAATTCATTGTACAAATGTCAACAGTTGAGAATGTCTAATCGTAAACTATATAATAATAATTATTATTATTTTGTTGCCAAATAATTCCAAACAGTTACACGATTGCCAATAAAAAAAGAGTAAATCTACTAATCATAAGGAATAGGAATAATACGTATAGGTTACCAACTTTAAACGGAAATCGCCTTTCCTTAGGAATAAAGAAATTAGTACTCGATTTTATTTACCCGTCGGTTCTCTTTTCCTGCAGCATCTGCTAAGCATCTAATTCCTTTTTTCACTTTTGTGCCGTGGAATTTTTTTCCCTCTCAGAAAGTGTTTTAGGCATTGATCATTGCAATACAACAAAAAAGTTTTAGCCGTTTTACTGTTCTTCTTCCTCCAAATTTTTTCTTTCTTTTTCTCTTCTTGGGTTTTTCTTTTCTCACTTGAACGAAATTGATTTTCATTGGGAATTCTCCTGCTTTAATTCCTGGGTTCTTCTCGTTAAGCTTGAAAATATAATCTTTCTTGAGTTTCCCACTCTGAATTTCCTTCTTCCTTGGTTTCACATATTTTCTTGAATCTATTGACTATTGGGATCTTGATTCCATGGGACTGTGTCATGGAAAACCTGTTGAAGCTCCTCAAAATCTATCTGAAAATTCAATAATACCAGGGGAAATCAATGAACATACTCTGAATTCTTCAACTGGGAAAACACCAAAATTCCCATTTTACAGTCCAAGTCCCTTCAAGAACTCACCTGCAAATTATAGCATCTCTTCAACTCCTCTCCGCTTCCTTAAGCGCCCATTCCCACCACCATCACCAGCTAAACATATTAAGGCATTTCTTGCAAGGAGGCATGGCTTGATGAAGCCTAATGAGGCCACTATACCTGAAGGGAGTGAGTGTGAGATTATTGCTTTGGACAAGAATTTTGGGTTTTCAAAGAATTTTACCAGCCATTATGAGCTTGGGGAAGAAATGGGAAAGGGACATTTTGGGTATACTTGTGCAGCTAAGGGAAAGAAGGGAAGCTTGAAGGGACAGGATGTGGCTGTTAAAGTCATCCCAAAATCAAAGGTCTGTCTTTTAATGGTAGAAAGTCTCTCTAGCAATTACTTTTAGTTTGTTGATTATAGATTATAGATTATAATGTAATAGATAATATCAATATCTCTTGCCTTTTTTATAATGACTCTTTTGATCATCTTGCAAGCTTTCTGTCAGTTTCCATGTGCTGACACGTCTCTGTTGATCGAAGTTCTTTTCTATTCTTTTATCCTTGGTTGATTACAATTTGTTAGCGGTGATGTTAATTAATTTTGTTATTGTCTTGTTTGTAATGCTTTTTAAGTTTTTAGACAGAAGACTTGCTGCAAGTGTTCAGAACTCTCCTTTTTATGCATATTTTAGATTTTTTAAATGCGAAATAATTATGATCACACTTTTTCTGTAAAGTATTTTTATTGAGTATTCACATATCAGAATTAGTTTTCTGTTGTGGATGATGTAGAAAGGGGAATCAGTAACTTCAAAACTGCCATTATTGTTCTTGTGAGACTTTGAATTTGATGTAATACCCAAATGGTAAAAAATTTCATAATTCGACAAAAAATGTGTGAATTTGGATATGGGCTAGTGGCTTTTTACTATTTCCATTTTTGAACATTGTTTTATATTCATTACCTATTAACTATGGATTGTGATTTCAAATTCATGCATGTAAATTATATTGGTTTGTGAACACTCAGCAAATGCAAAGTTGGTTATCGGAAGTACCATTATCTCATATTGCTTTTAGAAAAATGTTTTCTTTAACCCATGGGGCTTTTCCATTGACAAAAGAGCGGTAAAGCATCTCATGCTCATAATTGTTCTTTATATATGGATGTACATTACTAGCTAAAAAGAGTGAAAATCGATTTTCACTTCATATGAATGAAAGGAAAAAACATTTATGCAGATGACTACAGCTATTTCTATTGAGGATGTTAGAAGAGAAGTGAAGATGTTACGTGCACTAACAGGACATGAGAATTTAGTGCAGTTTTATGATGCTTACGAGGATGAAGACAATGTATATGTTGTGATGGAGTAAGTTTGGACTTTGAACTGTTTAGATCTCATTAATATGGGTGTGCTTCTGCTATATTTCTTCTTATCTAATTGTCTTAAAAATTTGTCCTAATTACTTGTGGCAAGAGTATATTGACAGTTCTCAAAAGTATGTCAAACATAACTTTCTAGGAAGTAACTTTTAAGCACCACAAAACATGCTTTAAATCATACAATATGATTTAACAAAGTTTAAATTCTCCTTTTCTCTTTTCCAATGTGTAAACCTCAGTTTCCAACCATCCATCACCTGGTGGCCTTGCAGACTGTTTGAAGTCCTCCCGTCCTTGGTGTGCCCCCAAATATGTGGATAAAGATTAGAACAGTGTATCATGCTTTCTTTTGTAGTGGAGTGATCTTAGGCTCTAATGTATAATTTGCATAACATTCAGAATTCAAAATTTTGGAGCTCATCTATGCTTTTCCCCCCTTCTTTTGCAGGTTATGCAAAGGAGGTGAATTGTTGGATAGAATACTCTCTAGGTTATTTTAATGTTTTTTATCTTTTTCTATATTTGGTGCATTTGTCTCTTGCTTCATTCCTTCTAACTAATTATCCACCTTTTGCTCTAGGGGTGGCAAATACTCAGAAGAAGATGCTAAAATTATCATGGTACAGATTTTAAATGTAGTGGCTTACTGTCATTTCCAAGGCGTGGTTCACCGTGACCTAAAACCTGAGGTATTCAGCTACTGATATCTTAAACTACGCCTTTTAAGTTACACGATGGTTTCCTCATTAAATTAAACTGTGTTTTTTTTTTGTCTGGCAAATATCTGTAAGGCCTCGTGTTTATTGAATAATTCCATTCAATGCAAAAGCACTAAGGACCTTTTCTCTTACACTGCCCTAGAATACACATTCATCTATTATTTTTTCATTGTTGAATCTCTTAGAGGATTTCCATGGCCCTTTCTTAGTGAGGAAAATTATAAATTTGACATAACTTAAAAGTTTGTCTGAAAATTAAATGACAAATTTTCATGATGGTGCTGTGCTAGTTGGTTGATGTTATTGATGGAATGTGATAACTGATTGTTTGGCTTGAGCATCTGTTGGACTAAGAAACATTTAAAAGCAGTTGCCTATTTCGGCTAATAGTTTATATCTTAATTCACAGACTAATTATTTTTGGAATGTATTAAAAAAAGACCTCATGATTTTATATGCATTCATGTATCAATTCGAGACAATCTGCTCCCTTACCTCCCCCAAAATGTGTCTTCCCTGTTTTGCAATGAGGGAGCCAGAGTTGTCTAATAAAGCCATCATTATGGACTCATATTCGGAATGATGAAAACCAGTTTTGGCTGCTTTTATACTTGCTCATATAGAATTGACTTGCCGCAAGTATCCCCTTGTTCTAAAACCTTCAAATTAAGATTTATTGATTGACGTGTACATCTTCTTGTAGAAGCAAACTTGGTAGGTCCGGTTTAAATCTAGATGTTGAATTGTAATTAGTACTTAAATTTCAATGTTTTGAACTGTCTTTTGATAATTCAGTGCCATTCATTATTTCTTTGTCCTTTTTTTGAGATAAAAAAAGGTTAGATCGACTGATTTTCCATGCTTAATTGCTCATATAACTATATGTGTCCATATAGAGTGGATAGTATTCTCTTAATAAATGTGCGTTCCCACGGGCATGATGCAAGAAGGAGAATTGGGCTATTTTGCTCTCTCATCTGCTTATATAGATTTATCTTTTGTTTACTGACACTCTTTCTAAGTTTTGCTTCAGAATTTTCTCTTCACTTCGAAAGACGAGTCTTCCCCTTTGAAGGCTATTGACTTTGGACTATCTGATTATGTAAAGCCAGGTTAATTCTATCGCTAAATCTTTTGTTGCTCTTCTCATCATTGTGGTATATTAGAGTTGATTTATAGATATTTTTGCAGATGAAAGGCTGAACGATATAGTAGGAAGTGCTTACTATGTGGCGCCCGAAGTTTTGCATAGATCATATGGAACAGAAGCTGACATGTGGAGTATTGGTGTCATTGCTTATATTCTTCTTTGTGGAAGCAGACCCTTCTGGTCTCGGACAGAATCTGGAATCTTCCGAGCTGTCCTAAAAGCTGATCCAAGCTTTGATGAAGAACCATGGCCTTCTTTATCTTCTGATGCTGTAGATTTTGTTAAAAGATTATTGAACAAGGATTATCGCAAAAGGCTAACAGCAGTTCAGGCTCTCAGTAAGTAACTAGACATCGCTAAGTTTTGGTATGCAGTTTAAGACAAGGCTGGATGATATAATATACAAAATTTTAGCTTCATTTTCTTACTTGTTACTATCTTGTACTGTCCATATATCTTATCTAACTTACCATAAATGTGCAACTTCTTGCAATGCCTGCTTAAATCAAAACAATTCTTGCATTCGACACTGCATATCTTTGTTTCTTGTCATCGGCAAATTTTGTTAAAAGATGAATTTAGTCTGGAAAATGAAAGAAATTGATTAGCCCTTTTACTCAGTTCACCTAGAAAATTTGTCGGTGTCGTGGTGTTTATTTTGGTACCATAGTATTCTGATACATATGTACTGATTATCTTGTTTAGGTCATCCATGGCTGGCCAGCCATCATGATGTCAAGGTACCTGTGGATATGATAACATATAAGCTTGTAAGAGCTTATATATATTCTTCTTCTCTGAGAAAAACAGGTTTAAGGGTATGTATATTTGGCTGTAGATAAATAACTTCTTTCAAAATTTAGTTGATTGTCTGAAATAATTATGAATCTATGGCAAAAATTTTACTTTCAGTTGCTTTTCTTATATGTTAATGTTATCGTGTTTACTTATCGACCTAATTCTTCATCGAATTTAGTTTCCATTTTAAGTAAATTGAAGTATTAAATTCAACTGATGGAGGATAACTTATTGCATTTCTTTTATTGACAAGTACTATTTATGTTTGCAAACACATTAATGTTTATATCATATCGCTTGATTGAAATATCTGCTTTGCTACCGTAACAGGCTCTTGCAAAAACATTGGCAATACCACAGTTATCCTATCTTCGAGAACAGTTCAGTTTACTAGGGCCAAACAAAAGTGGATTTATATCCCTTCATAACTTCAAAATGGTCAGTTTTCTTTTCACCTGAGACACCCCAACCAGCCATCCATCCACAAAAGAAAAATAAAACAAATAAAAACAAGAGGCTTCTATGTTTACTTGATCAATCTTAATCCTCTGTAAGCAGGCTGTGGCAAAGAACTCGACAGAGGCAATGAAGGATTCCCATGTTCTCGATTATGTAAATATGGTAAAACTTTCAGTAACCTTTCTGTTCAAATGTTTCTTTTCTTAAAGCATGTTTGGGAAGTGTTTATAAACGGTTCTGTTTATAATTAGATATAAATGAGTGGTGGATAGGTGGGAAGTACTTGTGGGTCCCACAAAATGAACATGTTTATAAACATGAATCAAACGTAGGCTTAGTTTTAGGTTTATAACTGTTCAGCACAGTTTACTAGGATAAGAGTGATGAGAATTGCTTTTTGCATTTTGCACCTGCCATGTAGGTGAGTTCTCTTCAATACAGAAAATTGGATTTTGAAGAATACTGTGCTGCAGCAGTAAGCGTACATCAGCTGGAAGGAATGGAAAGTTGGGAGCAACATGCACGCCGTGCCTATGAGTTTTTCGAGAAGGATGGTAACCGTGCGATTATGATAGAAGAACTTGCCTCAGTATGTTCTCTCTCTCTCTCTCTCTCTTGTGGCCTCATTCTTGACTTGGTGACGTTTAATGATTTATGCCCTCGTGGGACGTTGGAATTGAACTGTTTTCTTTAAATTAGAAATCTTCTCAAGTTTGTTTCTGATGGCTTTAAATTGTTGAAGTTGTTAATACATTATGTTGCAAATTCTTATTTTCGCTTTCCATACTAGTTTAAAAAATCATCCGACATTCACCTTCTCTTGAAACAGGAGCTTGGACTTGGTCCATCCGTTCCCATTCATGTAGTTCTTCAAGATTGGATAAGACACTCAGATGGGAAGCTCAGCTTCGTGGGGTTCGTCCGACTTCTTCATGGAGTTTCTTCCCGCACACTTCAGAAGGCTTGAATTACGCTCCAGCTATACACCATTTTCTAACGATGAAGTAACCGTGCAGAATGTTCGTCTTTTTCTGAAACAGATTAAGGTCTGATTCTGAAGGCCGTGATGAAGTAACTGTGCAGAAGATTGATGAACGTCGAAAGTCACAGCCAGTTGCAGCTATTCATATACAGTTGTACTTGTTTCCTTACAATTTTCCTTTACTCCCATAATTTGGTGGGATTGAAATTAGAGTAATGTACAGCTGAGTATATCACAAAATGTGTTCATGGCTAGAAAGAGAAGTAACTTGTCTTTTTTTTTTTTTTATGTTGTATCCCTTGTGTTCCGTGAGTTTAGCTTCTTAATAATTTGTAATTCTTGATCTAGAAGAGGGTTTTTTTTTTTTTTTAATAATTAATGTAGCAAACAATGGAACTCGTGCTTTTTCATGTGTATTGGTTTCATGTTGTTTGATAATTTTTCTGGTGTTCTGTTAGTCTCGAGTTCATATACATTTGACGGGATGTTTAGCGATGTACTATTATGTCTTGTTTAAATCATATCAGTTGTGATCACAAATTTACGGCACTTTGACTGTGTAAATGGAAAGTTAATAGTTATTTTTTTAATGCAAATTGGGTGAATGATTTACTCTCCTATATCGCGATAAAAAGGAAATTGTATATCATAAATTTTGGAACAATGTCAGAAATGTAAAAAAAAAATAATCAAATTTAAATATTCGATTCGTCTAACTTTTTTATTTATTGATTCCTTATTGAGGCTCATCTTAAAAATGGATTAGAATGGAAAAAAAAAAAAAAAAAAAACTTGTAAAGCCCAATTAAAAGGCATATATTTAATTATAACCCATGCCTGTTCAAGTCTTATAAATAGAGGCCGCAGATGTTTTTTTCCTCTGTATTGTGCTAAAATTTGGGGGAGGCAAAAAGGAAGACATATTCATCACCCGTTGGCACCAATTTATCGTGTTGCAGTGATTTCTACTCAAGTTCTTTATCACCGAAGTTGGAAGGTAGCATCGGATTCTATTTAGTGTAAAAAGGGGCTTTATATGTTGAAATCACGCTCGATCTGATTGTTGTGAATGATTTGATTCCGTCTCAACTCCTTATGATTTATTTATTTTGCCAAAAAATTAGTTTCTTGATGGTAATCTTTGTCTGGCAACGGTGACTTTTTCGATAACATTTCTCCTGAATATTTAATGCGTCCGTCCTTGTGAAAAACCATTTGTTATTAAATCTGCCTAAATTGATTTTGAAATAAATAACAGGAATTTAAAATCCGCCATCAATGAATTTATTTTATCTTATCAAACTAATTTAAATTTTGATTAGTTGTTCTTTTAAATCTGTTATGTTGTTCTTTTTCCTTTTTTCTATGGGTGATCATTAAACTGGAAAAAATGGTGAATGCTATCATCCTATAAACATTTCTTGTATAGAATTCAGCAAATTGCGTGAATATTCTTAGTGGTAGCAAGGAGATGCATGAAAGAGTCAAGGTAGTTTTGTAATATATATCACCTCTCAATTGGAGAACAATTTCATTTTTCTGAATGTAATTATATGGAAACTCTAAGTACCTTTACTTCTAGTTTCAACAAATGATTTCTTTGTGGCCGGTTAAGGGTGTTCTCTTTACTGTGGAAACTGGCAAGTGTATCCAGTGTAATAGGTGCTACTTTGACTGTGTGATATGCCGTATCTGGTTCGTGAGCATTTGTTTATTGGCAACATTGGAGACGCAGCCGAGATTCTCCAAAACGGAAGCGACGAAGTCACACACATACTATCTGTTCTCAGTTCAGCATCGATTTCCTTTTTTTCTGAATGGCGTAGCGGAGTCTCTATTCCAAGTAAAGAAATTCGAAATGTTTATGTTGGGGGTACTAGATTAGAGGATGATGCATGTGATGGATCAAGGAGTTCGCTCTCACCAAATAAGCTTCTATATGCATTGGAGCATGCAGGAAAAGATTTGAAGTTTGTGAGGATGGCTGTGCCATTGAGAGATATGGAGAATGAAGATTTGCTGGACTATTTGGATGTTTGTTTGGATTTTATTGAAGAAAGTAGGAAAGCAGGGTCTGTTTTGGTCCACTGCTTTGCTGGTGTATCAAGGAGGTATAATTCACAGTTTACACTTTGATTCTTGAATTTGTTATGTTAACCTTGGAATCTTTGCTTGTAGTTTTGTTTCAAACCATAATTTCTTTTTGTCAATCATAAAGTTTGCATTTTATGTAACTAGGCTCATAAAGTTTAGCCCCTTTTGTTTTCTTTAATGGTCTCGTAAAATTAAAAATTATACGTATACAACTTGTTATTTTGTTATCAATATTTGTATTAAGGAGCTTTCGAACATCAGTGTTCAATTTTTTATGTTTGATTGTTATGAGGAGAAAGATATTCGACCAAAACTGATTCTGAAAGAGAGTATTGGGTTTTCCCAAGAACTTCTATTGGATTTGGCTCTGTAACAATGGACTCTTATTATTTCTTAGAATAATCTTTTGCTTACGGCATTTATAAGCTCGCAAGAGAACAAATGATTATGCATTTAATGGAAATATTCGTTATCTGAAATTCCCTAATTCCTAACATACTCCAGCTTGCTAGCTTCCACGGCCAATTCCATTATGGTACTCCAGTTGGCCCAGCCTAGTTGATAATTGTTATAGTTTGACTCCTTGCATTAACTCTTCTTGAGTGCTAGGTTATTATACACACACGTAAACTTATTTATCAATATCCTTTTTTATGATCATTGATGATTTTTTTATGAAAAAGTTATAAAATACATGCAAGGTATAATAACCTAGAATTCTTGGAAACAAGTGAAATTACTTTGATATCGGCTATAACTAAGCTTACTAATAATGGATTAGTATATGTTCGCTCTTGCCACTTTGTTTGATCTAGTTCTACATCTACTTAAGTATCAAATGAAATTATATCTTTTTCTATTACATCAAGATTGATAATTTTCTTTTGAAACATGTATCCTATGGAACGAAGATTTTATCCATAGATAGGTCATTCATAAATATTGCATTCATGTATCTACTCTCATGTGAGCTTATACTTTTGGTTTACTTTTGGTTGAAAAATGTATCTCAAAGAAACAAAGATTTTTTTATCCATGAACTTAAATCTTTTCAAATGTTGTGCGCGCACAGACACACACACGCACGTAATTCACTATACTTAATGTAATATGATTTAATGCTCTATTATGACTTTAGAACTCATTAATTTGGTCAGGATATTTATTCAAGTAAATAAATACAATAACAACAAACTAGTCTATTACCAATAAATTTTGGGGCTTGCAACTTGAATATTTTGTCGCCACTTTGTTAGATTTATCACAAAATCTATGGAAAAACTAATGCAACTAGGCATTTTGTAACCACGAAAAACTGCTTGCTTGCCATTGCATGGTTTAGGTTACTCTTAGTTACTCTGCTATTTGAAATGCATGGCGTCCTTGAATAGGTCAGAGAAGACACGTTGTAATTGATTGCATTCTTTGCTTTGTCAAGCCCTGAGGGTTTACACCCTTCTTTGCCTGTGTTCGTTACAGTGCGGCTATCATTACAGCATACCTGATGAGAAGTGAACAACTATCACAAGAAGGTGAACAATTAGAATATTTGATTATGGTTTTGGAATTTCAATATGGTATAAGCTTGAATATAATGGCAGTTAATTCGTATTTGCGGTCTTCCTTTACATTTCTTTTTTTCCTCTACATTTTAATCTTTTTCCTGTATTTTGTTCTAATTCTCCAGATGCAATTGAATCCTTACGGCAAAGCTGCGAATTTGTCTGCCCAAATGATGGTTTCCTGGATCAGGTTATACAAGTGCTAACCTGTCAATATATTGACCTTTCAGAATCAGTCTCAGCATTAGGTTATTTACCTTTTTGATGATTTCTATCTCTTTTAATTCTATGTTTGCAGTTGAAAATGTTTGAACAAATGGGCTTCAAAGTTGATCATGCTAGCCCCACATACAAGCGCTTCCGCTTAAAAGTGCTAGGTTGAATGTCATAACATTTGATATCATGTTTCTTGATTCTTTATCTTATAGTGTGAAGACTAGCTTGTTTAATTTCATTTATTCACATGATTATTGTTTATTATGTTTTACTTAATGTTAATGAAGCCTTGAATTTTCCAAGGGCCTGATGTTTATTGGAAAGTGATAACCGCAAATTTATGCTCGGTTCATTTGTGATTATAATATATGCTGAAGAAAGTGATCTCTCTCACCTGTGAAAAAGGATAAGAAGTAATTACCTTGTTTGTCTTTAATTGGCATTACATAATCTAAGATAATGAAGCAATATTTGATGTGAATGGTTGAATATGGTTACGACACAGGTAGAAATGATGGTGCTGACAAGAAATAGACAGATTTCACCTTTATCATTCATGTATACAGCCTGCATAAAAAGTATGCTTTTAAGAACGCACAACAGAAATATTTCAAGCCATAATTTTTTTATTAAAAAATAAATCTATAAATATACTTTTTTATTTCAGCTGTTGATTCTGCATGTCGCTTATCGAAAATATCCTTCTTTTTCATGTGTAGTTGTGTGTTATTTCTCTAAATGTTGTATGACAATTAAGTAAATGAGGCATGTCCACTGGTAAGATATTTTTCAGCTACTGGTGGCAACTACTCCTGACCTCCTGTTTCTTATATTTCACTCAGCATGGAGAAATAAGTATTCCAATTCTTTTCTTTTTCTGATATCACAATCCTGTGTAGTACGGATGAATAAAAATACAAGCTTTAGAATCTTATCAGCTGATTACATCTGCTTACCAAACACAAGACGGTTTGCATCAGTTCAAAAATAGTATTTTACGACTTCTGTTCCGAGCTACTGCCATTCCTTTATACCAAGTTTCATCTAATTTGTTTTGACACCAATTGACCATAGAAGTTTGCCCTTTTAAAAGTGAAATTTACCAGTGCATGGCTACCAACCATATGTTGATAATTCATGCCTTGCTTCTTAGAGTAAATCCTATTTTTGTTCAAAGTGATTGATGAATATCTGTGGAAACTATCAGATGCATAATGTGAATTCTCCTTGGTACATTTTAATTGGTATTCTTCTACATAGAAAGATGACGTGAGCACATGTTTTCCTATGCGGGCTCTATCTTTCTTGAAAAAGAGCAGTAAGTTTTACCTTTTTTGTGGTTTTAAGGATTATTCAATGCCATATTGGTATTCTGTGCCTCATAACAGGTGATTCCTACCACCGCGGGGAACAAATTGATAATTCCAAGTTTGGTGCGGATCCTGGCTTGCCAGCAGAAAAAGTTTCCTCCGAGGTTGAAACATCACATGATAAGGAAGCATCTACTCCTACTCCTGTGTACCGTTGCAAGAAGTGCCGCAGAGTAGTTGCGTTGCAAGAAAATGTTGTAGACCATGTTCCGGGAGAAGGAGAGTCATGCTTCGAGTGGCATAAAAGGAGAAGTGGAAACCTTTTTAGCAAAGCTGGTGATGATGAATGTTCTTCTATCTTTGTTGAACCTCTACGTTGGATGACAACAGGTACTACATTCCAACTTTTAACTAGAAATTTAGGATATCTTGTGCATATAATGAGCGGAAGTGGCCAAGCTTAGAAAGTTTACTTCTAGGTTACTTGTAAGTAGTTAAATGAAGTTCTAAAGTCATTTAAGTTTTTTATTTATCAAAATTAAGAATTATCACATTAATTATTTTGACAGCAAGGAAAAAGTTACTTTAAAAAAAAGTGACTTTTTAATTAAAAGTAAGTTATTTAATCATTTATGGGATCAAAGTAACTTTTACTTATTTTCAACCTTAGCCAAACATGCTTAAGCTTTTTAGCTTGTCAACTTAGCTATGGAACCCATAGTTGCTGTCTATTCTTGATTTACATTTGGTGAATGATGGTTTTGCATGATTTCACTGCAATATTGGTTCATCTTTCCCATTTAGTCACCTTTTATTTTTCATGCTACGATTTCTGTGAATATTTGAAATTTCAGCTTTATTTCAATGTATTCTTAACTTAATTCTAACCTTTTACCAGATATGCACGTCATATTTAAATTATCGGGTTTTCTGATGTTCTGCAGTCAAAGAAGGTGCACTCGAGGGCAAGCTGTTATGTACCCACTGTGAAGCGCGCTTAGGTTACTTCAACTGGTCTGGCATTCAGTGCAGCTGTGGAAGTTGGATAACTCCAGCCTTTCAGCTTCACAAAAGCCGAGTAGACATCAGCACCGTGTAAAATTTCTCATAGATTGAGAAATGGATTGGACCCATATGTTGGGTTCTACTTGCTTTTATATTTTGACGGGAATAAATCTCATATGCTGGCACCATATTTTGTCGAGGGTGCCAATAATACAAGGTTCCAACAGTTCGACCATTTTGGATCAGACGTGTGTGAAACTTACGTGTAGTGGTTCAGAGTTGCTCGAGAAATTAATTGATACTGTAAAACCTGCCTCTATGAGATACATCTGCTCCCATTTTGTTTGATGGAAATATTGGTAGAAAAATCGGAAGTATTCCATAGCATCAATGTTTGTTAAGACATTCAATCTTTTGATATTACTCAAGAGGATTCCTCTTTGTAAATTTATATTGAATTCTATGATATTTTTCTTGTCTTTGATTTACTCTCGATCTTTGATCCAGAGTACGAGAATTTGAAGCTATAGACTAGCACAGCATGCTATAGAAATACCTATGTAATAAAATCAAGAAAACATTGTGGGTTTCTTGATCTTTTAAGGCATGTTCAGTTCTTGACAGAGTAATTTTGTTTACTACTATCCATTACATCCTTACCAAACATGCCACTAGTGTACTATGATCATGTTCCTTATTAGCACATATTTCCTTCTCCAACGTAACGTACAAGTCAACTTATAAGCCACCTCAAGCGGCTTATACCTTTGTAAATTGGAAACTTGTGAGTAAGAGAATGAAACACAAGTGAGAAACAAAGTTCAACTCTCTTCAAAAATTAACATTCTGTATATTCAAAAGTTCAGTTTGCTAATAACCTGCATGCTCGAATAATTCTACACATTAAAATCGATGCCTCCAAGAGCACTAAGGGTCAACCAGCTATAGATGAGAACACATCTTGATTTGAGCGCACCTTTTGTTGCCAGCTCAAAGTGCCTGTGACTCGAGAAGGATGTTGGTGGCAGCATTAATGTCATTTCCGGCATGAATCAGTGCTTGCCTAGCTGGGTTCCTCTCGAACCCCATAGAAACCAGTGTGGCAACCAAGTCCTCAGCTGGCTCTGTTGTAGACGACAAGGATGCAGGATGGTTCCTCTGAAACCAGTAAAAGTTAGATTTTTGGAAAATGGCCAAAGAAGTGGATATAGATTTGATACTGCTTCCATATGCATGCATGTATAAAATAGAACCTTTTATAATAGTTGCATAATCAGTTTCTAATAATATAAAAGTGCAATTTTTTTGTTAAATTGTCACGGTGCTTGCGTTAAAATCTCCCTCGAAATATTTAGGCCATAGCACAGATTGAGAAAAAATTTAAATTCATGAAGTTGAATCTATGAGGGCTATGTAAGACTGATTCTGCTTCAGTAATGAAAGGTTGAGGATCAACTTGCTAGTCAGGTAATAGATTGGAAGGAAACAAATTGTGCAACTTCGCATTAAGAGCCAAAAAAATATCAGTATGAAGAAAATGTTTTCCATGACTTCACCGTGATTTTGCGAACTTCCATCGTATCAACTAACAATTGAAACTTTTCCTAACTAAACATGAATGCATATGATGATGCTGATAATCAAAATTTATACTTGCCTCCACTGCCTGACTTGCCTGGAATGGTGAACTTCCCAGAATATTCCTAGCTGGTGCAGTGGGTGATGTGCTACCCGTGAATGGCCAAGAAAGCCGCAAAAAGAACGAGGCAATAAATTCGGGAAACTGAAAGAGAAGTAGATGAAATGTCATGCATAGCAACTTCAAGAAACAAGAGTAACACTTCATGCAGTTTTGTCAAAGGCAATGGCATAAAAGTAAGCTTCTGTTTGGCCCCCATTTTCTAAAACTCATTTTCAACCACATTTATGGGAGTCACAACTTTTATCAACTTATCAACGATAGATTTCATGAACTTTTATCGAAATCTACTAAAAATCTGATCTTAGAAAAACCACACAGGGGCTAAATAAAAAAGATTTGGTGCAACCTTGATCTTGCGAACATGAAGAACATTTGAGCGATACAAGAAACCCGCAAGAATACCGCAGATCCCAGGTAACATAGATTTTTTCCAGGATGACAGAAGAAGCTGCAAGTTAAATATGCAGACAACATTCGGTATTAGATCAGATGAGTATCAGTATCCCAAATTGGGAGAAGAAAAAGGATACAGTCATGCTTAGTATGCATTACCTGAAGACCAGCTAAATAAATAAAAGTCTTGTCGGAAAAGTGGAGGCTGAAAACTCGAAACCTTGTTGAAACTGGAATGTCGAAATAGAAGGGTATAAACGAAGAAAATATAAGACCATAGGGTCCTGATGTGAGTACAGTCAAGGAGGGATCTGCCAGAAAAATAAAGATTTAAGGATCAGAATAAAAACTACCAATCATCTATATAAATGGAAATAGGAGAATATATTTCAGATAGGTTATAGTCCATCACTCCTGCACCAGAATCAACAAACCCATAAGTAAACAGTAAAATGAACAATGAAATGGAGGATATACAACCAAAAAAAAAAAAGAAAGAAAGAAAATCCATAATAAAATTGAACACCGCAAGTTCTCAATTATCCCAACCTTTCAGATATATAATCAAGGATACTGCAGTTATCATGATACAACAGGAAAAAGAGAAAAAAAAGGCCATAATTTCCCAATATTATCTTTTCTTTTGTTCTTTTACTTTTTCAGATGAGCCATACGATCAACGTGTCAAGAAAGTCAACGATTCAAGCTCTTTACATTGTCAGATCTACTGGGACGTGGCCCATTAGACCATGTTAATCTAATTATAAGATTATTTAGCATTCATCAAGTTCAAGAGAGTAAGGGCATAATTTTTTCAAGGAAAAAAGGAAGAAGAATACCGGAGCCAGTTTTATATGTGGCGTCAAATGATTAAAGAATCTTGTGCTTCACAAGAAAATTGCCAAGGATACTTGATATTACTGTAATAAATGTAACCTCGAGCAGGAAGCCAATAAAAGTCACTGAAGGAAGGAAAAGATAAAGTTAACGCCACAGTGCATACCTTTGAGTAGTTTTAGTGCGAGGACTTCGAGCAGTAAAGAGACAATGACAGAAAACAAGATAAAGACCTGCGTGAAAGATAATGATATACGAAGGTCAGGAACATGTTGGTAAAAAGAGATGTTTAATGTGTCTTCCATAGCTCGTTCATTTTAACTAGTCAAGCAAAGAGTGGTCTTAAAAACTATAAAATATAATAGTGGATCTGGCATTAATATGTTGTTATTAAAAACTAAGAAACCATTAGCATAGAATTTTTCTCAAGTATAAACTTATGAAAATATTATGTCAGCATTGTTCAGTGGGAAAATCTATTTTTAATCATAAATAGAGCAAAAAGTTCATCAATGTTTGCTGCAAGTTCAATTTTGAGGCACTTGAAAAAGAATTTAATAGTCAATTTTTCATTTGCATATGAAGGCAAAAATTCTTCAAAATGAACAGCAAGGATCAACTTGAATATCTGACATGAGTATGTTAGGCCTCCAATTCATCATATATATTCTAGAAGGGCTAAGAACGGGAGCCCATGAGGGAGTGGGGAATGAGAAAACTAAATTCTGTTATAAGGAATATTGAGTAACAAATTACAGTTAGTAGGGGTCTATAAAAGAGAAGAGAAAGGCAGTATCCGGTAGGCAAAAATAGAGTGAAGGAAAGGGGTCTAGTTATCATTTACTTTTTCTGTAATTCTCTGCATTTTCAATCAAACATCTATTATAAAATTCTGTTTTACATTTTCCCCGTGAGAATCCTATCAGAGTACAGGTCAACAGCAAGTTGAAAGAAATCAATGATATTTTTCTCTCATTCCTTGCAATTCATTAATGAGACATCTCAGAGTGTCGGAAGTACTGAAGACTCAAACCATAAACATATATTGTTTAAGACTTGAACCGTAACATAATGTTTTCTAGTGTCTGTTACAGCCCATATAAACTTCATGAATAACACCTATATGATAAGTTTAGGTTGAATAGAAGCTTACGGAGTATTTGTTTGAACCAATTTGCCTCTCAAACATACGGAAGTAATACAGCAGGTAAATGCCAAAAACTAGTTCTGGTGTAGACGAAAAGGCAAAAACTGATGCTATCAGCTTCCATATTTGAAGTTTCTTAAAAATGTCCTGTCATGAGAAAAACAATAAATTAATACTCCTTTGCAACCTATAATTAAAAGAGCAGGAAATAAAATTCAGTGCTAAACGTGTCAACTCTATTTGTTTATGCATTTCACTATTAGATTAGCGGTTTAAACATCTGAGCTTCTGTCACCCTAGCTGTTTGTTTGGATCAATGAAAATAACGCTAAAACCACCCAAGTCCATACCAAGAAACTGATAATCGAAAACATAAGGTTGCCTAAGACTACGATTTCAACCCAAAAGTACTTTCGTATCCTGCATGAATAACTAAACTACTGCAACTGTATGAGTGCTGCTTGTGAGAATTAGAAATCAAAACATAGTAAAATCACAGCCAAATGAAAATATTGAATATGAAATTTAAAACAAAAATATTGAATATGGGATACATATGTTGGGAAAGACTAAAAATGATTACACTTGGCTTCATCTAGTAACAAGGCAGGTTCATCTACTTTATACTCGTCTGATAGAGTAACAACTAAAGATCCACATGCTTATGAATTAGGGACGGGTTTGGATATGAACTCAATCATTACCTAGGGAAAGAGTTAAGTTGTCTAAATCTCAATAGTAATCAGTCATTAAGTATATTCTCTACTTCTCAGGCAGCATGATTATGAAGTAATATGAGCATCAAGTTAAAAGCCTCACATGCTATACTAGAAGATTATACCATAAGCTTCAATCTAAACAAGAAACTCAACTGAAATCAATTACCAAAAACTAAAATTAACAAAATTAAAATCAAAATACAATGAGCAAGGATAGAATGGAAAGAAACCCATAAAGCTTCAAGGTGAAAAATCCAAAGAGCAACAGAGCTCACGAAATTACTATCACAAATCAAAATAAAAAACAAACGGTAGAATGTCAATGAAACTAATTAAAAACCTAGAAATACTATAGCCAAATGAGTACCTGATAGGACCAACCAACGTTGCCGGAGCGACCTTGAATCCCAAATAGGACCGTGAGAAGGGCACTCGCAATTATTATCGTCCTTGTCACCGGCGCGTTGTCTTTAAAACAAAATCAACTTTATCACATTTTTTTATACAGATTGCACAATAAAAATTTTATTCCGAAAAAAGAAGCGAGTAAAAGATTATGTAAAAACATGTAGTCAATTGAAATCTTTAATGGGAAATTATGGAGAAAAACGTACTGAAACCAGATGGGCCGCCGTTCATTTTCCGGATGAACCAACTACTTCTCTTGCTCGTGCTGTCTCTCTCTCACTCTCTGTATATATACTATTGTATATATCTTGTATATAACTGTATGTATTTATGATCTTGATCGTCTTTCTCTTGGCTGTTTTCTCCTGTATAATTCTCTCTCGACTTTTCCGTCTCGTAATTATATGTCTGGTAAACGGACTCGGAGCCTCTCCACTTTGCTTTTGGATCCTTCCATCGCTGTAAATTTGTTTTCTTTATTACAAATCTACTTTTGTTTCTCTTTTCTGTTATAAAAAGATGAATTATCACTCAATAAAGATTCACTTTTTTTTTTTTGTTTTTCTCCCAAATAAATAATAAATCTAGACTTTTTGCAAGAATAGACATTTTTTTTTTGGATTTTGTCATTTGTACCCAGAAGTTGACACTCCGAATTACTCGATCCCACCCAACTTCTCATATGGAGGTCGGGTCCCGCCTGCTAATGAATGTATAGGGCCCGACCTTCATGTGAGAGGTCGGATGAAACTGAGTAGTGTCAACCTCCGGGTACATGTAGTAAAATTTTTTTTTTCTTTCTAATAATCTAATTTTCAATTGTATAAATGCAAGCACCAATAATGTGTCGTATAAATTCATTGGTGGATAAACTTATGATGAGCCCTAATATTTAACTGAGTTTAAACTCTACTAATGAATTTATATGATATGTAAGATAAGAACATGTGCTCATTAGATCATTCTTGCAAATGCATAATCTTTACTTTATTTGAGAAAAAGTTGAGAGATGTTTGGTCATGCTTAAAAGTAAGTTAAATTTATTTTTATGTTATTCGTATAGTCAAATATAATTTTCAAAATTACTTATTTTACTAAATTTTAAACACAAGCAAATACATGTGATGGACCCAATTATAAACTATTTTAATTATGAAAATGACTTGGAGAAAAATTATTACTTGCTCAAGAATAAAACTTATTAATTTTTGAACCAGATCGAGCTAGGGATCTTCTTGAAAATGGAGGGATCTAGGATAGCGACCAACTTCCTGAAGAGAGCGATGTGCATAGACTAGGTGAGTACATATGCAACTTCATGCGTGTACGTCTAGTCTTGTTCAATACTTTCCCCTTTCCTAACGCTTGAGGACTCCTAGATTAGTAGGCTTACTGTGTTAGTGACGATCTTTTGGTACAAAATAGAGGATGTAGCTGGGGTATAGAGGAGTATGTCTTTCTATATGCCCAATAGTGGTTCTCTTATCGAAGGACCACTCAATAGAAATTAGAGGCTACACAAATATAAAATAAATTTTAGTTCCGATACATCTCGAATAATCAAAACTAAGGCTAGAATTGTTTGTGAATACAAAGGAAAGGATAAAAAAGGTTGATTGACCAAAAAAAAAAAATTAATTTTTTTTACAAGATACGATTTATATGCATTTAAAGTATCAATTCTAAAAATATTGAACTTAAAAAAAAAAAAAAAAAAAAAAAAAAAAAAAAAAAAAAAAAAAAAAAAAATTCTTTCTTTTGAAATCTACTATACAAAGTAAAAAATTTCTCAATATGTGAAAAAAAAAATCTTGTTTTCTTATCTATAGTTAAAAATATTATAATTTTTATCTAAAATGTCTACAATATAACGTATCTTAGTTATTACTTATTTAGTCAAACCTCTTTAGCTACAATGCGAATAATAACAATTTGTTGTAGTTTTTGGTTACTTTGAACGAGGATTAAATGTCACGAGCAGACTCTTCAAGTGGCATAATGTAACTAGTTTTTGTGTCTAAGAGTCACTAGTCTCACTCTTTTCAATCCATCGCAAGTTTGAATATGATATGTTGTATATTTTACCCACAAATTTTACAAATATGTAAACATCCGAATGCATCATTGCACTGCACTTAGTGCCAAGACGTTCACCTATTAGCAATGCACATCTCCTCTCACCTTTCATAATCTATTTTCAGTGTATTATCATATTTAAATTATGCTTTCCACTCGATGAATTTGGTAGTCCGATCTATGATTTATTGTTTATGACTATGGATAAGATCCATGGAATCTCTCTCCAAGACAGTACCTAGATCACTATATAAAATTTTGTTTCCTTAGGCCCAATGAATATACAACAACAGAGTTGTTTCCCCGTACATCTACCAATGAATAACAAGATGCACAATTTCTATTTACAGATTATTAAGCTGTGTACTATTCCAAGTTGGAATTTGTCCAGAAGTTCTTCCAGGCTTCAATTTCTTCTTTATTATAAAGCTTTCGGATTCCTCCATAAAAACCATCCCCTTCATTGCCTACTTCTCGATGATCCTTCCTCTTAATAGCCGTTCTTCTCCATTGCGATCCATGGATATACTGCTTGAACTCTAAGATCACCGTGTCTAAAAAACAATGATTAAATGGACATTAGGTACATACTTTCTATGCAGTACTAGACATGATTTAACATTATACTGATCAAGACTTTTATTTCGTTTTGTATGTCCAAGAATCATATATTATAAGCTCAGAAGCATGTTGGCCTTAACAACAGCATAATATGATCCAAGACTCAAAAGGATTATGTATTATAAAGTACTAAGGAAAGTGAAACAATTGTGGCATACATAAAAAAGTATCAAAGAAAGCACCACATTTTTTACTCAAAAAAATTACATCTAGACCCCCAGGGCACATCTCCAAGTGATGAAAGGGGAGGGTGAAAAAAATCTAGTCTCGCTAGCTATTGCCGGATGAGGGTTCGAATCCTGAAATATGGATGAGACTCTTGGTAAGTGAGAGTTAAATGACAGCATTCCACCTTACACTTTGGAGGCATAACCTGCGATTTACCTCTCATCAATGCTCAGGGCAAGGCAGGTGGAGGAGCCAATAATGGGACGTAATCCCAAAAAAAAAAAATTTACATCTAGTGATTTTTTTTTTTTATTTTCTCCTTATTTATTAATTGAATTTGCTGGTGTCCATACCACTCTTGGTACTGCATTGTCCTGTCAAGCATTTTAAGGAAGTGGAGCTGTCGACCCCATGATCACATCTATAGGTTTACTACTATGCCTTATTTGTTGATTAAACAATATACTACTCAAAAGTATCAAGGAGGAAAAATAAGAAGCTAAAATCTCATCAACTGTCTAAACTTAGACCTCGAGCCTTATTTTTTATAGCTCATTTTTCCTAAAACTCATTTTCAATCACGCACTCGTCCAATAAAATAATTTACATATAAATCCAAAATTTCTCCTTTTTTTAACAGTACATTCTCTAAAAAAAAAAGGTCATCTTTTACAAAATCCTTTCTCGAAAAATGAGACTCAACCAGGGGCTTAGTATCCAATATGGTGTACCGGAAAATAAAGATCAATTAATCTACTTGTACAAAAATAGATGACAAAAATAGTTGACAAAATGTCAAGTGATGGCCCTCTATTGGAGGGGCGGCTGTTTGTCATCCATTTTTGTACAGATAGCATGCTCCAATAAAGATTGCTAAGAGGAAAAGTTGATCTTCTTACCACTCGTATGACACATACAATTAACTTCTTGGCAATCGCATGATCCCAGATGTCCAACAACTCCATACCACCAACCTGTGATATTTTCAGAAGAAATCAATTTTTCATTAATGGTTACAGTTGGGATATCTCATTGCCAAGTACTGTATAGATATTTCTCATGGAACTAAAAAGGATTTTTAGGTTGACAATTGACTTAAATTTGTGGTTCAAAAATCCATATTTTCTTTCATGGAAAATAAGTGTTATGCTGTAAAAATATACCAAAAGGGAATTCTTTCTTTTTTCTCCACTGAATCTCAAAGTGATCATCTGGCTTAAGATCATCCAAACAATCAGAAATATGAAGAACATTTGCAGGAGTATCAACTGCTGGTGGCCTTAACCTATTCCATTCTATATTTTCCTCTATCGTCCGCCTCCCTTGCGCCGAATAACTACAAAATATATTGAAAGTTCATAAGATTGAGGCATTTCTTAATCTTTTTATCATCAAGAATTGAAGTGCAAATCTATGTTTAGAACACAAAGAAAACTGCAAAATCAGACCTTGCTACAAAGTTGTCTGCTTTGGAATCATAGCAAACTTCAGCATCATAACATGAAAGCATAAATCCAATATGCCCATTCTGCACCTTAAAAAAGATCAAAAACTATCAGCCATATGTTTGGTACACAGTACTTGCTAAGTATTAAACATATCAAGTAAATTACCTCGCGATTATACACCTGAACCGGGAACCAAAATTTCCCGGTTTCAAGAGCCAGATAGCAAGACATAATCGAATTTTCGTGTTTAGAACTTCTCAACTTGCTATCTCCCTCCTCCATCTTTGTTCTATTTGGAAAAACATTATCCAAGTAACGCGAAAACCACTGAAATGGGCTTTTGTGCATTGCAGAATCACCAATTATTCTTGAATCAATCTGGCATTGCCATTCTGTATAGGCAGCTTCACCAATCAGTCTTCCCCATTTTTGATTCATATGCTTCTTCCATAAATGATCACTTTTACATTTCTCTCTCAGAGTCCTACACACTCCAGCCATACTACACAGTCCGGCAGGCAAAAGCTTTTCCAGAATGCATTCCAAGTCCAAATCAGGCAAATCCAGTAGAGTGATTTCTTGTTTTTCATCCAAATTCTCCATTCTTGAACTCTTAATTCTTTTTATTGCTGTCAAGATTCTTGATTCTTGAAAAACACTAACAAAAACCCTTCTATGTTTGTACCTTGGCAGAAAAAATTTGTAGACTTTCTCACTCTCATTCTTCATTGGCGTGAAAAATGACTTGGAAAGTAGAAGAAAAGAGAGACAATATATAAAGAAACACAACATTGTTTCCTATCAAAATGGGGTTGTGTCGTTGTGAAGATCAAAAGAAGAATCCCAGCTGTAAAGAAAATAAAATCTTTATTTTATATCGGAGTTGGGAATTCGAAATCTGTTAGACAAGAAGAACCGACAAGTTTTTTTTGTTGGTTGCAACGCCCAGAACAAGAAACCAATGTCAACAATAAAAGAGAGAACTCATTCAATGGTGTGGGATCAAGATACGGTGACTTCCCACCACTTAGATTGGGAGCAATTAATTTTTGAAACGATGACAGGTGCCACTTTAATAAATGGTTTATTTAACAATTTAAATTTGTTTACTGTAGAATTTTTTAGAATTGATTTTGTGAAAAATATTTATTTCAGAAAGTGTACTTATAAAGTAGGAAAAAATTACAGTCAAAATTATTTTATTGAGAAAATATATAATTTTAAAAAATAAATTTTAAAGAATTTCTTTTTAAACTTAGAAATAAAGGACACACAAGGAGCTTTATTTGAATTTTGGGTAAAAACCAAAATCTATCAGCACAGAGCACTTCGGAAATAACAATGTTATCTATTTAGGAAACATCAAATTCTATTTAGGATCACTCTCAAATATCAATATCTTTCTATTTTAGAAACGTTACTCCTAAAAAATTAACCAATAGCATCTTCAGTGGTAAGAAATAAGACTTGTGACAAGGAGCTGTATTTGAATTTTGGGTAAAAACAAAAAAAAAAAAAATCTACAAAAACAGAAGACCTTGGTAATAACTATTGGGAATTTACTTAACATACACAACGGAAAAATAATAGATTTTCAATTCCCACCAAGGATCTGTTTTGTGTTTAGATAGAAATTGTGATAAAAACTTTACTTTTTGTGAAATTTGCAAACTCTTTTGCAATTCATTCTTCTCCAACAATCCTGATCTGTCTCTCACAGTTGTCCAATTGTCCAACCTCCAATAATAACAAGGTGATGTATAGTAAACATCAAATTCTGGGTTGGATAACTATCGATATCCCCTTTCTCGATTTATGGAGCTTTCAAAATCACTTTTGTATCCTCATTTACATTTCGGTGGATCTAAATATAAATTTTGCTTCAATAAAAATATTTAAATCCACTTTTTGCCTCTTGTAAAAGTTAAAAAATATGTAACTTAACATCTTTTTTTACATTTCATATCGAAATATGTAATTTGCATTCCTTTGCATCTCTCCATTTGATAGATTTTCAACTACTTCAGAAAACTAATTCACAATATAGATTTATTTTACACCACGATTAAAGATGCTCTAAATGGATGTTGTGTGGTTGGGTGCTAAACATGCTCTTATAGTACATTTAACAGAGTGTTACATAGGATTCGACCGTAATATAAACAAGAATTTATCTTCTTTTTTTCGTGTTTATTATTGTTCCGTGTCATTATTGAACGAAGAATATGGGCGGATGTCACAGGTCACCAAGTAATGGTGAAATGGCTTAGGATGGCCATCTGATTCTTGCCTAACATCGTATTAAACTCAACAGCTAACATGGTGACTGGTGGCAAGTGGGGGCCACAGCCACAATTTTAAACCAAGGTTGTTTATTGAATAATTGAAAATAAATGTACTTGGGATCACTGTTTATATATGGTTTTTAAAATGTTTATAAACGGTTTAAATTATAAATAAATAGAAATGATTGATGTATAGATAGATAATATTTATGGATCTCACGAAACGTGTAGAGAAAAAATAACATGAATGTTTATGAAAAATTATGCACTTGAGTCGAGCATAGGTTGATAAGTTGACAACTATAATTGTTAGGAAAATCGACGTAACAGTATTAAATGGGGTAAAAAGAATTTTGGTAATTTTTTTGTAGTTCTCAACTTTTTGAGTTTTAAGATTTTAACCCAATTGTTAGCGAAAAATCGCCTCGGCCATTTTTATTTTTATTTTTTATTCTCTCAATCTGGATTGAGAAACAGCAATCCGTTTGAAAGAATTAAAAATCATAAAATATAAATCATATCTCTAAAATGATAATATATATATATAAAATAAAATAAAAAAAGGTTTCTCGACTAGGAGACGAGGCTTTAAATTTGGTTACCTATTATCCTTCTAGCTAAAATCGATCACCTAGTTTTGGACCACTTGTCGACTTTGGGATTAATTAAAATCATCATGACTTAAGTTTATTTATTTTTAGTAGTTTGTTAGGTATATATTTCATAGGAAAAAGTCATGTGTATGACTTTTTCTTTACAAATGCTGATTTGGCAGCACTAGCATGATTCCCATTTTTTTTTTTTTTTTTGGAGTCGTGCTACAAGAATATCATGGATGACCGCACACTTACATGCGGAAAAATATTATTTTATTTACATGAGCTCCGCACACTCACATGTGATCACCCATATAATCACCTATATGGGTAGAGTATCATTTTTTTTTTTTTTTTCTTGTAACTTAATAAAATGACGCCAACTATAATCTGTGTAGGAATTCTATGAACCAATTCTAAACATCTAGCAATACTAATTAATAGCCTTTCCATACGTGTGGTTGTACTGGCCACCTACCTAGGCATATAGCTGAATATTTTGTGCAAATAGTTCCTGCTCAACCTTCATTTCCCTAAACTCATTTTTTTCCCAAAAATTATTTTTATTCACATTTCTTATCAATAAAATAATTTTTTTTTTATATTTTTACCGCACATTCTTTCAAAAAATTTATTTTTGACAATTTATTCTTACCAAAATCTCTTTCAAACATGGGCTAAATAGTATGGTTTCGGAATAATTACAGTAGCGGTTCCAAAACATTTCGACTTTTCGCAGACTTTACTTTAATCTTCGCTTTGTGCCAACCACAGTCCACAAACCTTTCAAAAATTAGCACCCATAGTCCAAATGGATAATTTCTGTTAATTTGACCGTTAATTGACATAATAAATTTGATTTGACTTTGACCAATTTTAAAATGGGTAAAATGGTAACTTTGAATTAATAAATCAAAAATCAAAAACTAGTCACCCCCACACCCACACCCACACCCACACCCACACCCTTCCTCATTAACTCTCTTTATGACTAGGCAAAATTTTTGAACTGAACTGAATCGAACCGAATCGAACTAAGCGGTTCTTCGTAAGTGAAATATCCAAACGGGTATCTGAATTGAGAACCAACGGATTCGATTCGATTCTCAGTTCTAGACCCAGAACCGAAGAAGCGAATAAGAACCGAATGTTTTTAAAGTTTTATATATAAGATATATCAAATTATTTTAATTTTTTAAAAAATAAATTAATAAAAATAGAGTTTACATTGAAGAGACTGCGTTCTATGAGGGTATTGAGACAGATAATAAAATATATATTATATTTTTTCTTATTAAATCTTATAAGTTGAATAATTTTTAGTTTATTTATGTTTGTTAATTGTGATTTTTCAATTTTTCTTGTAGAGTGTCTTAGTATCTAATATGACAAGTCAAACAATTGATGGTAAAATCAAATAGTTGGTAAGTACTACTGTATTAGAAATATTTTAAAATATTTTATCTCTATTATTTATATGGATCACCAATGTTTTAGTATTGCTAGTTTATTATCTATTTTTTGTTATTTGTATACATTGGTAAATTAATCTTATTGGACAACTTGTTATTTATAGTTATTAAATTAGAATACGTTAATTTGTAAAAGTTAAGATTGACCATGTCAGAATGTAGTGTTGTTATAAATGTTAAAAAATTTAATTATAGTATGGAACCGAACCCGAACAGTTCCAAAATTATATTTGGACCCGACGGTTCCGTTTACTAACTACCCGAAAATTTTCGGTTCGGAAGATAACCGAACCGAATCATGCTCAGGCCTAACTCTCTTGCTGCGAAATTGCTCATGATCAGATGTGTGCTTTTTCTCAAATCTTTGGCTGCAAAATTGCTCATGAAAATTCTTGATCTTCGCCAGCTCTTCAGGGGATCCAGGGCTTGAATCATACTCCTAGATTTGCCTACCAACATGAACATTCACACTGTGCAGCCATGGGTTCCATTCTTTCACAATTTTCAGCTTCCACGATTCTATATACAACAAAATCTTAGTAAACAATTCAGTCTACAAACTTATAGAAAATAGAAATAATTAAAGATTATTGCATATCTTCACATTTGGAGAGAGAATTTGTCAATTTGCCCTACCCACAAATCCCTAATTCTTCTATCCCTAATAATAGTAGTGCCCCAAATCCTTAGCAATAGCAGCACAAGGCTTCTTTGCAGCTGGCATACCATGATAGCTGAGGTGGAGGGGGGCGACAGAGGTGGAGGTGGAGGTGGAGGAGGGCGGCAAGAAGGGGTAAAACGTGTTGGGGATTGAACTGGTAATTCAAACACGCAACAAAAATAATTCAACCCCCAAATGTTCAGAATTAAAAAAGACAGTAATATAATCCAACTCCAATAAGGCAATAACACACACACAGGGCAAGAAATTAAATAGTTCAACACAAAGACTTGTTGACGGGGAAACCTATAAAAGAAAAAATCCCGGGACCAAGTCCATTAAACCCTTCCATTATCAAAATAATGGGATACATAGTACCACTTCTCTAGAACACAATCTAGAGGCTACCAATACATCAAGAACACATATAGTTCTTGGATATCAACAACATCATCATTATAAATAGATACACACAACAACAAGGAGAAAATCTCACTAAACAAGTGTGTAGAGCCCAGAGAAATGGAGAAGAATCCGGATGAAAGCTCCGGTCAAAATGTAGCCCTCTGTGCCAGGAACAACATACTGAAATTTCACTTAAATCAAACCACAAATGAAATCTCGTAGTCTCTTTCTCTCGTTTCTTCTCAGTCCGTCTCTGAAAATTTGAAGAAATGAGGCTGCACCCGTTTTGTATCATTTGACTTAGACCTTTATTGTTTTAATTGGTTTGGGCTTTAATGGTAAGTGAGCCCACTTACCACAAAACAAATAATTTCCCTCACATAAGAGGGAAATGCCCAACAAATCTCTCCCTTCCCGACTACATGAGGGACTCCACCAAACCCGCTTTCCTTCTACATACTTGTAATTTCTCCATAGACAATGGCTTTGTCATCATATCTGAACTATTCTCATCAGTATGAATTTTATCAAGCTGTAATTTCTTCATCTCTAGAGCATCTCGAATCCAATGATACCTCACTTCAATATGTTTGGATTTTGAGTGAAATGTTGGATTCTTACTAAGATGGATAGCACTTTGATTGTCGCAATAGAGTATATACTTCTCTTGCTCTAAGTCCAGTTTTTGTAAGAACTTTTTCATCCATAGTAACTCCTTGCTAGTTTTAGTAATGGCTATGTACTCAGCCTCTGTGGTAGATAGAGCAAAACATTTCTATAGTCTTGACTGCCATGAAACAGTTCTCCCTGAAAAGGTGATCAAATATCTAGAAGTAGACTTTCTAGAGTCAACATCACCAGCCATATCTGCATCTATGAACCCAACAAGCTCGGGTTTGCTGATACCAAACGATAAACATATCTTAGAAGTCCATCTGAGATACCTGATAATCCACTTCACTGCTACCCAATGTTCTTTTCCAAGATTAGTAAGGAATCTATTGACAACTCCAACAGAATGAGCAATATCTGGCCTTGTACATACCATAGCATACATCAAGCTACCAACGGCTGATCCATAGGGCACATTCTTCATTTTCTTTCTCGCTTGAAAGACTTTGCTTTGAACTTAGTTTCAAGTGACTTGCAAGTGGACAGCTTACTGGTGCTGCCTTGTCCATATTGAACCTGTGTAATACCTTCTCGATATAACCTTCCTGTGATAGCCATAATTTCCCATTCTTTTTGTCACGAGAGATCTTCATACCGAGAATTTGATTTGTAGGTCCCAAATCCTTCATTTCAAAGGACTTGCTCAACTCTCTCTTCAACTTCTTAATTTTTTCAGTGTTACGACTAACAATCAACATGTCGTCCACATATAACAAGAGGATAATAAATTCTTCATCAGAGAATTTCTTTATGAACACACAATGATCAGAAGTTGTTCTGATGTACCCATGCTCAACCATGAAGAAATCAAATTTCTTGTACCATTGTCTCGATGCCTGCTTGAGATCATACAAGCTTTTCTTCAACCGACATACAAAATTTTCTTTACCTTTTGCTGTAAATCCTTCTGGTTGCTCCATGTATATTTCTTCTTCAAGATCACCATAAAGAAAAACGGTCTTCATATCAAGTTGTTCAATCTCTATATTCATACTGGCTGCTAAGCCAAGACAACTCAGATTGAAGATATTTTAACCACGGGTGAGAAGATTTCTTCAAAATCAATACATTTCTTCTGACCAAACCCTTTCACAACCAATCTTGTCTTGTACCTTGGTTGCGAGCTATATGGTTCAACCTTTAGTCTAAACACTCATTTGATCTTCAGTTCTCTCTTACCCTTAGGCAACTCTACTAGGTTGTAGGTGTTGTTCTTATGCAAAGATTTCATCTCTTTTTACATAGCTTTTAACCACTCATTTTTCTGATCATGTAGCAAAATATCCTGATAACTTTCTGGCTCTTTCCCACCAGAAAGTAACACATACTCATTACTAGAATACCTCTTAGAAGGTTGACGTTCTCTAGTAGATCTTCTCAGCTCTTCTTCAGCTAACACCTCAAGAGGAACATTCTCTTGATTTTGATCTAGTTCTGCATCACCCTGTGTAGAAGCTTCATCATGTCTGTCTCCTATAGTGACATGTTCTTCTTGCACATTTTCTCTGTGATCATCATGTACCACTGGGTCTAGTACATGTGGAACTGAACTCATTTGTTCTCCATTGATTGTACTTGGCTTCTTAGTCTGATTCAAGTCTTCAATGGTTTCTTCTTCAAAAAAGACAACATCTCTGCTTCTGATGATCTTCTTATTCACTGGATCCCACAATCTGTACCCAAATTCTGCATGTGCATTACCCAAGAAGATATACTGCTTTGCTTTGCTATCAAGGTTGGACCTTTCATCCTTAGGAATATGAACAGATACTCGACAGTCAAAAACTCTCAAATGATCAAGAGATATATCTTTCTCTGTCCAAAAATTCTTTGGATCATCACCATTTTGAGGAACTGATGGAGAAAGATTAATCAAGTCAACAGTTGTCATCATTGCCTCAACTCAAAAGTGCTTAAACAATTTTGCATGAGAAAGCATACATCTGATTTTCTCACAAATAGTCATGTTCATTCTCTCTGCCACCCCATTCTGTTGTGAGGTCTTCAGAACTGTTTTCTCAAGCCTGACACCATATCTTCTGCAGTACTCTTCAAATGGCCTTCTGTATTCACCACCATTATCTGCTCTGACACATTTTAACTGCCTTCCAGTTTCTCTTTCAACTTTCATATGAAAGTCATTAAATACTTCCAACACCTGATTTTTAGATTTCAAAGGATATGCAAATACCTTTCTAGAGTGATCATCAATAAATGTAACATAATACAATGCACTATCTAGAGATTTACTTAGTATTGTGCAAACATCAATGTGAACTAGATCAAGAATATGTGTCTTTCTAGATGCAGGGAATCTATGAAATGCAACTCTACTTTGTTTTCCAACTAAACAATAAGTACAAGGGATAAGAGATGTACCTTTCACATTGTGCAGGAGCTTCTTTCTGGCAAGAATTTGAAATCCATTTTCACTCATATGACCAAGTCGTTTGTGCCATAGCTCAGTAGAGGCTTCACTATCAGCAATATTCACATCTTGATGAATTAGTTTTGCTTCTATTCTATAGAGACCATTAGTTTTCTTCCCTCTGGCTAAAATAAGAGAACCCTTCGTCAGTTTCCAACTACCATCTCCGAGATGATTATGATAGCCTTCTTCATCAAGCTTTCCAGTGGAAATCAAACTACAGCGCATATCAGGAACATGTTTGACACCACTGAGAAGTAACTTGCTACCATTGCTAGTTTCCAATTGTATATCCCCATGACAACAGTTTTAGCTTTAACTTCATTTCTCATCCTGATCCAACCATAATCACCACTGGTATAGGATGAAAATAAATCTTTATGTGAAGTAATATGAACAGACGTTGCTGTATCGACTATCCATGTAGTATCCTGGCATGAAAGACTAGCAAATGCTTCATTATAAGCAATAAATACTTCTGCATCAGATGCAACTGTCGCAGTCTCATTTTGTTCTTTATGTTCTTTGCCTTTGAAGTTTGACTGTTCCCTTTTCCATTTTCTTCACTACCTTTTAAGGTGCCCTAGATTGCCACAATGATAACATTTTGTCCATTTTCTTGATTTCGATCTTCCCCTAGATTTGTCACAACTATCATGACCATAAGGTTTTCTACTTTGATTTCCCCCATTTTTTCTGTAACAAGTGTTTCCAAATTAGAAGAAGTACCTTTCCTTTTCTTCTGATTTCTTCAAACATACAGTCTTTTACCATATTGACAGTGATCACACCATTTGGAGTCGAATTACTCAGAGGGACAACTAAAGTTTCTCAACTGTCTGGTAAGGAACTCAATAGAAGTAAAACCTTCACTTCATCATCTAATGTAAGTTTCATAGTAGACAACTCATTCAATAGCTCTTGAAAGCTGCTCAAGTGCTCTGCAACACTATTACCATCCTGTACTTTAAATTTACAAGCCTTCTGATGATAAATGCCTTGTTCTGTGCAGTCTTTCTTTCATAGAGACCTTCTAATTTCTGTCAAAGACTATATGCATCTACTTCTTTGGCTATATGATGAAAGACACTCTGATCAACCAACTGCCTAATCTGCCCAACAGCCTTTCTATTCATCTCTTCCAATCCTCATCAGTCTTAAAACCGGGTTTCTTGCCATTCCAATCAATTTGATCAAATAAATCTTTACAATACAAGATATCCTCCATCCTAGTCTTCCAAACAGAATAATTGGAAGATGTGAGTTTAACCATGCCACTAGCTGAATCCTTCATTTTAATTCTCACAGACAATACAGAGAATCAACCAACGCTCTGATACCACTTTGTTGGGGATTGAACCGGTAATTCAAACACGCAGCGAAAATAATTCAACCCCTCAATGTTCAGAATTAAAAATGACAGTAATATAATCCGACTCCAATAAGGCAATAACACTTACACACACGACAAGAAATTAAATAGTTCAACACAAAGATATGCTGTCGGGGAAACCTATAAAAGAAAAAAGCCCGGAACCAAGTCCAGTAAACCCTTCCATTATCAAAATAATGGGATACACAGTACAACTTCTCCATAGCATAATGTAGAGGCTACTAATACATCAAGAACACATATAGTTCTTGGATATCAACAACAACATCATTATAAATAGATACACACAATAACAATGAGAAAATCTCATTAAACAAGTGTGTAGAGCTCAGAGAAATGGAGAAGAATTCAGATGATCGACTCCGATAAAAACGTAGCCCTCTTTGCCAGGAACAACATACTGAAATTTCACTTAAATCGGACTACAAATGAAACCCTGGTCTTTGGCAAGAAAAAACTGGAACTCGTAGTCTCTCTCTCTCGTTTCTTCTTTGTCTGTCTCTGAAAATTTGAAAAAATGAGGTTGTACCCGTTTTGTATCATTTGACTTGAACCTTTATTGTTTTAATTGGTTTGGGCTTTAATGGTAAGTGAGTCCACTTACCACAAAACAAATAATTTCCCTCATGTGAGAGGGAAAGGCCCAACAAAACGAGACCAAGGTTTAGAAGGGAATGTGGGTGTGGGAGGGAGAATGTGAATAGTGAATATGTTTTGACTTTCTGTTTTTTATTTTTACTTCAAAGTTACTATTTTATCCATTTAAAATTGGTCAAAATCAAATTTATTGGTCAATTAACGGTCAAACTAACAAAAATCATCCATTTAGACTCCGGGTGTTAATTTTTGAAAGGTTTGGACTGTGAGTGGTACAAAGTGAAGGTTAAGGTAAAATCTGCAAAAAGTTGAAAAGTTTGGAACCGCTTCTACAATTATCCCTATGATTTCTGACTAAAATATTAATAAATTGGAAAAGCCTTTAAGCTTAATTTGAAAATAATAAATTCTCACTTTAATAACGTAACTTTCAAAATAGGGTAATTGACACAAAACATCTCTACTTTTCGTGTTTATTGTGGAAAATGGACTTTCATTTTTATGTCATTTTTGCTCCTACCTTCTACATTTCTTTGTGTTAAACGTCATTTTTACCATTTTAACGTAAAATGACCAATATACCCTCATATTTAAATAAAACAAAAAAGAAAAGAAAAATAAATAACAAATTGAAGCTATAGACCCAAACTTTATAAAAGTGAAAATGAGTCCAAAAAAAATATTAAAAAAAAAAACTCTCTCTCTTCCCTTCTTCTCCTCTCCCTCCCTGTGCCTCCTTCACCACTACCTTCCGACCACCATGACCATCGGACCATAGTACAACTTGAAGCCCTTACGGTCATCTACACAACTCACCCAACAATTGACCCTAACTCCAAGTGAATTGATCGAAATTTCTGTCCAAAATCAATTGTGTGATTCGTGCAAAATTGTTGAAGACTCAGTTGTAATAGCTTCACCATGATGAAAGGGTGCTGAATATGGTGGTCCACGATCATGATGTCCACCATTGTTGTAGGAATTTTTGCATGAAACCTGCATGAGAAACGTTTGGCTTCAGATGTTGATTGGGTGGTTGAGTTGGTGTTTGGGGACCATGGTTTGATGTGTCATGATGAGGGGAGTCTACCAATATGTTGGGCATGGGTTGAGAGTTGTCGGAAATAGAGTTGTCGACAGTTTTGGTTTTTGCGACTCGTGGATTTTGGACAAAAATTTTGCCCAAATTACCTGGAGTAGCCAACTGTTGGGTGGGTTGTGTAGATGACAATAAGGGCTTCGAGTTGGTACTATGGTTTGGTGGCCATGGTGGCTGGAGGGTGGTAGTGGAGGAGGCGCAGGGAGTTGTCGACAGTTTTGGTTTGTACGACTAATAGATTTTGGACAAAAAATTCGGCTAATTTACCTGGCGTTAGCGCCAACTGTTGGGTGGGTTGTAGTAAAGACTTCGAGTTGGTACTATGGTCCCGTGGTCATGGTTGCCGGAAGGTGATAGTGAAGGAGGCGCAGGGAATGGGAGGAGAAGAAGGGAAGAGAGTGTTTTTTTGGTTTTGTTATTTTTAATATTTTAATAATTTATTTGGACCTATTTCCACCTTTTAAGAAGTTTAGACATATAGTTGCAATTTGTTCTTTATTTTTCTTTTATTTAAATAGAAGGGTATATTGGTCATTTTACGTTAAAAATTGATGAAAATGACATTTAACGCAAAGAAAGGTGGAAGGTAAGAGTGAAAATGTTAAAAAATGAAAAGTATGAACATTTTTCACAATAAACTTGAAAAATATGGACGTTTTGTGCCATTTATCATTCAAAATAATTATCTTTTATTCTAGAATGCTACTTCTCTAACCCTCTCTCTTAGTCAAAATAAAATTAATACAACACAGGGCAGATGGGAGTGTCAGTAATGTAGCGTAATTCAAAAAAAAAAAATTAATACAATGAATGACATGTGGAAATTTAGCCTGACATATAGGTAACCTAACCTTAGGGATGAAAGTAGTCTTTAACCCTGTTTGTAACGCTAATATATAAATCCTTTTCTTTGAGTTGCGTGAGAGAGAGGATTTTGACTTTCAAATGGTTAAAAAATGAAGTAGTAACATTATAGGGTAAGAAATGAATAAACTATTTGTACACTTCTTACTTACCCTCTTCCTTATCCGACCCTACCTGTCTCCTCACATGAGGGGTGAAAATATTAAATTTAATGGAGTGAAACTCGACCTCCATGTGAGTGCTCGGATGAGGTCGAGTTAACCAAAGGGTAAATCGGAGTGTACATGTAGCATGATTGGGGTAAAAAAAATCAAACCCATACCAACCACAAATCACAAATAAATTGTCTAATTTCCAAATATTTAATTCTCCTTTTCTCGTTGAGTTCCATTTCCCAAGACTGGATTTTCACATTTTAATAAGGTTTATGTATTAATAAAGACCATAGATCACACCCTAAGCATATATTATGTACAAAAGTCAACGCCGAGATAGATAAAATAGTGATGTAATCACACCACACCTGTGATTGTATTTAAAACAAATCAAATTTGTATAAACGAAGCTTACTCTTCTAGAAATTAGTGTTACATGTACACCTTTCTATAAATCTTGAATCGATATACCTTATTAAGAGAATTGTACATGTGCACCAATTAGGGGAAAAGAGAAAGAAAAAGAAAATCAAAATCAAAATCCAACTGAAAAATTCTAAGCCTGGGCACCAAGCTCCAGCATGAGAGTGTGATTGATGTCATTTGATGTTGGGCCAATAAACTGGACAGGACCTGTTAAAAATTTGACACAAATGAAAGCAAACAAATCATTTTAAACTTTCATAACATATATTGATATACACAAGAGCATATTCAAGAAATTCTCTAAATACAAAATACATTTTATAGAGTTAATGCTTGAAAATAAGCTCCAAGAGACTCTATTTTAACTTTCTAAAATATAAATTGAGTTTGACTCTTCAAATTTAAACTCACTCTCTTTTTTTAATGTACAAAGATTGCATTGAATAATTCACAGATTTCAATACTCAACTTTTTAAACTATTCAAACCACATTAAATTATTGGTCATCCACATACAGAATTATGTTAAATAAAATATGAGGAAAAATCAATAAATGTTTCTTGGGAAAAGCAAAATGAAGAGCCAAAATAGAAAGCATTGTTGGAGTGCATATGCACCAAAGTAAAGAGGAAATAAGACTTCTCTTTGTTGGAGAGAGTCACACGTGCATATTATAAGAGATAAACTACCAAGATCTGTATGGAGCATTCCCTACTTATGTATATGATGACAAAATGATGCCAAGTGTGCAAGGGATTTTGGAAGTAATTTCATTTGGAGGCTAATTTAGGATATACAAAGAAATTTTGCCTAAGGAGCATTACAAAATTGGATTCAAAAGCAGGAATAAACTGTTATTAGATTTACCTGGACTGATATATCGATTCTTCAAGGCCCAATCATCTCTCATGGATGCGAACTTTTTAAAATGAGCAGCTGGGATTTTAGAGAAGTGTGTGAAAAACACTGGAGCTCAAAAACTAGCCCTAAGAAAAAACATGAAATGTTTACTAGCAGTATATCAAATACAATATAATTTACCTTGAAGATCCACCATTGCCTTCTTGATCACAGGTTTAAATTTCCCTGCACAAAGATTAATATTCACAATTATAGAACAGAGAAGAATTGAGTGCATAAAAAAGGAGTCGGTCTGGCAATGAAATCTAAAAATAATATAGAAAGAAAATAAAAAGGAAAAATACCATGTCTCCTCTCCACTTCCATCAAAGAAGTCAACGCTGTTCCACCTACAGTCCACTTTTCAACTGGAGCATCCAAATTCCCCACCTAAATCATATGTCATTGCATAAATTACTGAGGCATAATATCATCGGTGTTGAAAACTAAAGAATTGCACACAGCAGAATTATGTGAAATGTAAATTGAGTAGAACACGTATTAGAGAATTATATCGAGGAAAAAAACACTAACTGAGGAAATCAGGCCAGTCTTCCCATTCTGAAGGAGTGCTCCTGCAGCATAACCCAATGCATAGCAGTAGTTGGAGTCAAAGTTTGAAGGCAACCCGCATCTACCTTCATAACTGTGAAAACAAAAATGACACCATGAATTAATTAGGAATTATTATATTATACCTCCTATTTTTCTTTTTATTTCTTTTATTTTTTGGAAACCGTGGGAGGTGGGAATTCTATGTTCTAATTATGAACCTAAAAACAGGCCAAAAGTTAATAATTACCCAAAAAAGTGAGACTGTCCCTTGAATTCTTTATTATATAAACCTTGCTTCCTTCTGGACTCCAACTCAGTTTCCACCATTTGGATAAGCATTTTTTCTGTTTCTATTCTAGCAACCTAAACAAAGAGATCAAATTAACTAGTTAGAAGAAAGGAGATGCCAGCCAATTATCTTCAGTAGTTATTAACCGACAACAGGACGAATAGCACAAAGTACCTGAACATTTCCATGAGGATCTCTTTCTAGTAGTAGTTGTTCCTGAATTGCTTGAGGTAGAAATTCAAAGAGCTGAAGAGATTGGTTCCTAAGTTTCTTTTTCCACATTCCACCTTCATCAACAACATCATGAGCAAGGATTTCATTAAGCTCTGAAATAAGCTGCTGCACCTGCAAAATGAGGAAATCGATGTCAACAATTATACTAGTCCTTTCATTCTAAAGTAAGAACATGGCTCAAAGTGAGAGCACAAACCTCAGGGATAAAATCAATCAAGCCTTCTGGTATAAGGATGACCCCATAGTTGTATCCAAGTTCAGCACGTTTGCATATCACATTCGCAATATAATCAGTAACGCTCTTCAAAGTCTGCTTCTGGGCTGCAACCTGCAGCAAGACAAACCTTGTCTGTAATTACATAAAATTATGTAGTCAATATCAATGGGAGCAAAGCAATACATGTGGAAATTTTCTTATATGTGACAGTGACACACAGGTTATACAAGGAAAATTACGCTATATATGATGGAATTTGTATTGCACCAACAATTTCACATATGAAGTAGCAAAGTTCCACAAACATGACTAGAAGTTAAGTGCTCAGAAAGTAGTAAGTCCATTATGGTCAACAAAATACCACACACATATAAGAAAGAATAACCAAGTACCTCTTCACCTATAATGGTAACGTTTGGATGAGTCTGCAACGCACACTCCAATGTAATGTGAGACGCAGCACGGCCCATAAGCCTCACAACTAAAATAAATATATTAAAGAGGGACTCTCAATCACTGAAAATTGGCCAGGACAGAATAAGTCAGCAAAAACTGTGCATGCACTTACAGTGATAATATTTTCCAGTTGAACGAGCATCTGTCATGACATTTCCAATCATTTCTGAATATATCTGCATTCTCAGAATAGGAACGAGTTAAGTCTCTTGCCTGGATGAAAAAATAGAAAGAAATGATTTTGACGTGATTACTCTTACAACATTTTATCTCAATAAAGGGAACCCACCAATGCAAGGTGACAAAATAATTAAGTAAAAACAAGAAGCAACATAGTTGACTGCATAATAATAAGAGAAAGAGGCCAAAAAATACAAAAGCCCATTGAAATTATGGCCACCTTGCATGCCGTGTCAAAACCAAAACTCGTGGGAACTTCTTTGCATTTCAAGTCGCCGTCAATCGTCTTAGGACATCCAATAACGTGAGTTCTCATATTATTTCCCCTGCAGTGGTTTATCAAATGAAAAGGTTTATAAGGAGGTCGCAAGAGAAACAAAATAAGATCCAGTGAGAAAAATGTTTACCTAAAATTTTCAGCAAGAAGACAAGCATTTGTGTTTGAGTCATCACCGCCAATGACAACAAGTCCATCCAAATCAAGCTTTTTTGCTGTTTCTTGAGCTTGCTTAAACTGAAAGGTCAGAATTCGTGATGAAAATTCGTAATGATAATGCTTAGAATAAATGGAACTTAAGAAAGATAATGTACTTGTTCAGGGGTTTCAATCTTGTCTCTCCCACTACAGATCATATCAAAGCCACCCTGTTTGAAAGAGGAACAGTTATAAAACACCTAGTGCTATGCAAGAAAGTGGAACTCTCGAGATTCATTGAAAAGATAAAAATAATAATTATTATTATTATTTATTGTACTAATTAAGTTCTCTTTTTATATTTTAGATCATATAATCCTGTTTGAATATATACAAACTGCAAGAATATAGTTCTTCACTTTCCTGTCACACATGTATGTCTATTGAACGAGTAAGCTAGTTATACAATTGAGAAAGATCACTGGAAAAGCCATTTGTAGCAGAAGTTTGTGAAGCTAAAGAAATCAATGAAGAATTCTTGCCTGGTTCCTATAAGGATAAACATAGTCCGTAGTCAATTGGACATATTTACAATTCATTATCCCTGCTGGGCCACCCTTAAAACCATATAATGTGCTACCATTTGTTCGTTCCTGCAAATAATCTAGAGCCAGAGACAGAAAAATAGCACACTCAAACTGGAATAAAACCGAAACTCAGATTCTACAATCGAAATTCAAAACTAAGAATATCAAAAGCTTACCAAAGAGCCCAGATATGACATTATGTCCACCAGGAGCCTGTCCTCCAGAAAGTACAACACCAATCTTTAAGCTCTGATTAGAAGCAGATCCAGACGAATCACCAGGAACCAGAGATGCTGATGGTTGCCCGAAGAGGTTCGGGAAAAGCTTTGCAATTTCATCTATTGATGCCATATTAGTGAATACATCAACATTTCCTCGCTAGATGCATACATTTTTCTATTTAATTCCATACACAATTAAACAAGGCAACCTTTTACACACGTCACCTTCACTTTTAAGGATCAGTCTAGCAATGGTGGATCTGATGGAGTGGCGGGGCATTGGCTAACTCTCCACCTATTCCCTCCACGCACCCACCCAGTGGGGAAATCTCAAGCTTCACGCTCTAAATATTGTTAAAGAATCCTATAGCATCAACGTTTTCCCTCATTTCACTTGCCCCTCAATTCTACTCGATGGAATCATCTATAACCCTTTTTTATAGTAATTGACGGTGACTCAATTAGTATTATAGGTACATTATTCCATCCTAATCCGGGAATCTAGACATACGAAGGCAGATGCATGAGTGTGCATCGGCATCATTATTCCCTATTTTACAAATAATATACACGAAAACACCAGGTTAATTAAGCGGGAGAGGGGAGATTGACACGTATCAAAAGAAACAATATACAGACGGACTGATTTACTAACTGAACATGCACACGAAATACATGCCAAAAAAAGTAGATGAGATGTAACCAAAACAAACCTGGATTTCCGGCAGCGGAACTAGGGGGGCCATCGACGACTTTGAAGGCGGTTTTTAAAACCGACGGCAAAGGGAGTGTCACTTTGAGGCGGCTCGATTGAACTTCGCTGTATTCGGAGGCCAATCGCCCCGGCGTTGCACCAGAAGAAGACATTTTTGTGCGTGAAATTACTGTGAAGAGATGAAATGGTATAAAGAAATGACAGTATAGTGAGGGTAATTGCTTCGAAGACGGAGAGTTTGTTGGCGGAAAATGGTGAAAACTTTATATTGTAGTTTCCGTCAGTCATGGGAGGAACGAGTCGTGCGTAGTGACCCGCTTTACACAAATTCTTTCACTCGGTATTCGGATCGATACAAATGGATTATGGATCCATGGAATTGGGATTGGACAGGTCACAGGTAGCTTAGGGTCCATTTATGTTGCACTACTCACGGCCTGACACATAAAAAATAGGATTATTTCACGTGTACAGAATTTTTTTTACAGAATTGTGCCAGAATAGACACATGATGTGAGGTCCACCATGAATAAAAAACTGCCTAAAAATTATGTGGAGCCCACCCATGTGTGTGTTCTGTAAGACTTCTGTCATGTTTTAGTCTGTACACCAAGCAGCTTCCTAAAAAATAGGCCACGAACAGGACATGTGGGTCACAAAAACTCAACCCCATTTTTTTGAAAATTTTTGCTACTTATACAACATTGATTAACAATATTAGTTGACAATCATCTCACATAAATGAGGCCCATGATTTTTTTATTCATCGTGGACCCCCTTCCGTATAAGTTATTGTCAATCAATATTATACTTGTAGCATGATTATTTTTTGAACCAGTCATTCATTAGCATGGTTTACTCCATGTTTGATTTAACTATAAATCATATTTTTTAAAAAAATTTAATAGAAGTTGATGAAGAAATATGCTCTTGAATACATCTTCGGGAAAAATTGAGTTACTCCATCCGTCCTATTTATATAAGTTGATTTTGTTTTTCACACGGATTAATAAGTCTTATTTAATGTTATTGGAAAATTAGTTTTTGCCAAAAAAATTCCTAGTTTACGTTTATTTATATTTGTACAATTTTGAGATTAAGTGAGAAAAATCGATTAAAATTAAGCAAATTAAATAAGATTAAATTAGTAGACAAACAAAATTTAACATTTTCAATAATGAAACAAGAATATATAATTGGAATAATAAAATAAATAAAGTCAGCTTATATAAATTGAAGTAAAAAGTCAGCTTTTATATATATATATATATATATATATATATATATGTATAATGGAGGCTAAACATGGCTTAGATTGCACTAATTGATTGAAATCTTATTCAATAATAATAAGATTTCAATCAATTAATGTCATATAAATATCACATCACCGATTATGAAAATCATTACTCCTTTTAAAATGTATTTTGCTTTTATGGATAATTCCGTTAACACTCTAAGCTCATATTTGATGACCATCATTTGAAAAAAATAATATTTTGAATAGTAAATTTTTAGAAAATATATAGTTAAAAAATAGAAAAATTTTAGATTTGTTGTAAAAGGAAAGTTTATTAGGGTTTGTAGCGAATGACAATTATACCCCTGTAGTTCTAGAAATTATTACCATTATATCCCTGATTCTTACCTATAAATATAGGGCTTTGGTCATTAATAAAATACACACAAGTCTATTGACTTAATTCTCTCTTCTTCTTCTTCTCTATTTTATAACACGTTATCAGCACGATTCTCTTAGTTAATAATAAATTTCCAGTTGGTGTTTTAATTATTACAGAATATTCAGAGTACGTACACAGTAAGCTGCAGTTGGTGTACACAGTTTTATCTTAGTTCCTAGAATTTTGTACCTGAGGTTGTTGCACAGGATTTTCTATTTATCTTTTGCTAACGAAATTCTCTCTTTTCTCAAACCAACTATTCCATGCCCCAATCGTCCCCCAAGAGTAGAAGCTCTGTATAGATAGAACTCTTGACTTCCAACAAAAACAAATGTTCGCAACAAGTCAGTAACAAATCCATAACAAATTCTTTACGATGATTATTAAATATTCTTTTTGTCTTTAACTTGGTTAAATATTTTAGAAGTTCTTTTAAATTGGTGATTTATCATGTTATTGCTCCTGAAGTAACACAATTTTATAATTAATATTTTTGAAGAATATTATTTGCTCCTGAAGAGCATAAATTATAATTTTCAATATTCCAGAAAAATATTGATATATTACTCTTGAAGAACAATAATAAAATACAATGTGCTTCCGAAGTAGCACGTGTTTCGAAAAACATATTATTTTAAATTAGTGTTTATTCCCTGAAGGAAAACACATAACTTATGTTGATAATTACTTAATTAACTATTATGCATTCTTCGAAACTAATTGTATTTTTATTTTTTTTGTGTAGTTAATCAAATGGCAAACATTACAAAACTTGAGTTTGCTGCACTTGACATATCTGGCAAAAATTATCTGTCATGGGTACTCGATGCTGATATCCACCTTGTCTCAAAGGGTCTGGGAAAGACAATAAAAGAAGGAAACAAAGAATCCCTGCAGGATCGTGCAAAAGCACTCATCTTCCTTCGTCATCATCTTCACGATGGGTTGAAAATTGAATATCTCACTGAAAAAGATCCACATGCTCTTTGGAAAAAATTGACTGAAAGATTTGATCATCAAAGGACTATAGTCCTCCCCAAAGTCCGCTATGAGTGGATGCACCTTCGTTTGCAAGATTTCAAAACTGTAAGTGAGTACAATTCTGAACTCTTTAGAATATCTTCAAAATTGATCTTGTGTGGAGAAAAATCACTGATGAAGATATGTTGGAGAAAACTTTCTCTACATTTCACGCCTCAAATGTGCTCCTGTAGCAGCAATATCGTGAGCGTAGTTTCAAAAAGTACTCAGAACTTATATCTTGCTTACTTATTGCTGAACAAAATAATGAACTTCTAAGGAAAAATCATGGGTTACGTCCAACTGGTTCTGTACCATTGCCTGAAGCAAATGGTACTGCATTTCCTGAAGCAAATGCAATATCAAGACAATGACGTGGACGTGGACACGGATTTGGACGTGGACGCGGACGTGCACGTGGAATAAATCATGGACGAATTAATCAGCAAAGTTATCATCGGCAAGGCAACAATTTCAAAAGGCACAAAGTAAACGAAAGTAGCACATCCAAAAAGGTGCATGAAGAAAATTGTTTTAGATGTGGAATGAAAGGGCATTGGACACGTACCTGTCGTACGGCAAAACACCTTGTGGATCTTTATCAAAAATCAATCAAGGGAAAAGAAAAAGTTGAGGCAAATTTCGCTGATTATGATGGTCCGATTGATGTGACTCATTTGGATGTCTCTGATTTCTTTGCCGATCCAAATGGAAATATTGACCACTTGATTGGGGGTGGTGTGATGGAAAATATAGATTAATTTATTTTTATGCTTCTAGCATTAAACTTTATTTTATAAATTTAGTTAGAAATATGTTTTTTTTACTTTTCACAAAAAAAAAAGGGAAAACTTTATTATGTATCGTCAATTTCATATTATTGAATTATGTTTACTTCTTTAAATTTATAAATTCAAGTCTTTATTAAAATATATGTATTTTGTTGTATTTATAGATTGATGATGGATTGGCAAGATACTTATTTGATAGATAGTGCAACTACACACACAATTTTTCAAGACAAAAAATATTTTTTGGACTTAACATTAGCAAAAAATAATGTTAATACAATATCTGGTGCATCGAATATCGTTGACGGCTCCGGAAGAGCTTGTATTATTTTATCAAATAATACTAAATTATATATTGACGATGCACTTTACTCTAGCAAATCCAGAAGAAATTTGCTTAGTTTTAAAGATATCCGCTGCAATGGATATCACATTGAGACGATGCAAGAAAATAGTGTTGAATATCTTTGCATAACTTCCTTTGTATCTGGCAAGAAGCAGATAAAAGAAAAATTTCATGCACTCCCATCTGGCATATACTATACATTTATAAAAATGGTTGAATCAAATAATGTCACGAACCAGAAGTTCGTTGACCCAAAAAATTTTATACTTTGGCATGATAAACTTGGACATCCAGGAGCTATAATGATGCGTCGAATAATAAACAACTCACATGGACATCATTTAAAGAACCAGAAGATTCTTTTACCTAATGATTATCCATGTGTAGCTTGTTCATAAGGCAAGTTAGTCATTAGACCTTCAACTACAAAGGTAAATGTTGAATCTCCAACTTTCTTGGAAAGAATTCATGGAGATATATGTGGGCCAATACACCTACCATGTGGACCATTTTGTTATTTTATGGTATTAATTGATTCTTCTACTAGATGGTCACATGTTTGCCTACTTTCCACTAGGAATGTAGCATTTGCTAGACTACTTGCTCAAATCATAAAATTACGAGCACAATTCCCCGATTACTCAATCAAGACTATTCGTCTTGACAATGCTGGTGAATTCAGATCACAAGCATTCGATGATTATTGTATGTCAATTGGGATTACTATTGAACATTCGGTTGCGCGTGTCCATACACAAAATGGTTTAGCAGAGTTGTTTATTAAACGTCTACAACTTATAGTTAGACCATTACTTATGAAAACAAGGCTACCAACTTCTGTTTGGGGACATGCCATATTACATGCTGCATCATTGGTTCGTGTTAGACCAACTGCCTATTATCAATATTCACCCTTACAACTTACATTTGGTCATGAACCTGATATTTCTCACCTAATGGTTTTTGGTTGTGCTGTCCAAGTCCCTATTTCACCCCCACAACGTACTAAAATGGGTCCCCAACAAAGACTTGGGATTTATGTGGGTTTTGATTCACCATCCATTATTAGGTATCTGGAACCTTTAACGGGTGATTTATTTACTGCACATTTTGCAGATTGTCATTTTGATGAAATGACTTTCCCAACTTTGGGAGGGGAAAAACTACATTCTGAAAAACAAGGTAAAATTTCTTGGAATGAAATAACTCTCTCTCACTTTGATCCCTGCAGTAATCAATGTGAGCAAGAGATTGAAAAAATCATTAATTTGCAAAAAGTTGCAAATCAGTTACCCGATATATTTGTTGACACGAAAAAAAGTGACAAAATCATATATACCAGCAGAAAATATTCCAGCAAAAATTGATGTCGCTGCAGGACAATTTGCTGTAGCAAACGAATCTAACATACGCCAGAAGCGTGGTCGACCAGGTGGTTCAAAAGACTCTGTACCTCGAAAAAGAAAAGTACAAGAGAAAAACCAACCAAAAACTTCAGAAGAAGTAACATTAGAAAAGATTGATCAATCAACTATTGAAAATATGGTTCCTGAAGAACCACAAGTATCCGAAAATAATGAGATTTCAATAAATTACATGTTATCTCACAAATTATGGGAACGGAATAATGTTGTTATAGACAATATTTTCGCCTTCAATGTGGCTCTTGATATTATGCAAAACGAGGATCCTGAACCACAGTCAGTTAAAGACTGTCAAAATAGAAATGATTGGCCAAAATGGAAAGAAGCCATACAGGCGGAATTGAATTCCTTAGAGAAACGAAAAGTGTTTGGACCTGTAGTTCAAACACCTGAAAATGTAATCCCTGTAGGATACAAATGGATTTTTGTACGAAAGATAAATGAAAATAATGAAATTACAAGATACAAAGCCCGACAAGTAGCTCAAGGTTTCTCACAAAGACCAGGTATTGATTATGTTGAAACATATTCTCCCGTAATGGACACCATCACTTTTAGATTTTTGATTAGTTTGACTGTGTCACAAAAACTTGATATGCGCCTTATGGATGTAGTAATTGCATACTTATATGGTTCACTTGATAGTGACATATATATGAAAGTCCTCGAAGGACTTAAAGTGCCAGAAGCAAACGATACATGCCCGAGAATCATGTTCTCAATTAAATTGCAAAGATCATTATATGGACTGAAACAATCCGGACGCATGTGGTATAATCGTCTTAGCGAATATTTGTTGAAGGAGGGTTATAAAAATGACGATGTCTGCCCATGTGTTTTCATAAAGAAAACAAATATTGGATTTGCAATTGTTGCAGTTTATGTTGATGATCTAAACTTAATTGGAACTCCTGAAGAGCTCAACAAAACTGCTAATTATTTGAAAAATGAATTTGAGATGAAGGATTTAGGAAAAACCAAATTTTGTCTCGGGTTGCAAATCGAACACTTCCCAGAATGATTGTTTGTTCATCAATCTACATATACAGAAAAAGTTTTAAAACGATTTTATATGGATAATGCACATCTATTGGCATCACCTATAATTGTTCGATCACTTGATGTGAAAAAGGACCCATTTCGTCCACTTGAAGATGGAGAAAAGGTTCCTTGGTCCTGAAATACCATATCTTAGTGCAATTGGAGCATTAACATATCTTGCAAATTGCACTCGACCCGATATAGCTTTTCTGTAAATCTCCTTGCAAGATATAACTCTACACCAAGTCAAAGACATTGGAATGGTGTTAAACACATTTTTGGTTACCTAAAGGGTACGATTGACTTGAGATTATTTTACTCCCAAAAGTCGGGATCTACTTTAGTGGGATATGCAGATGCAGGATATTTATCTGACCCACATAAAGCTAAATCGCAAATAGGATATGTGTTTACACGTGGAGGAACAGCTATATCGTGGAGATCTGTGAAGCAATCCTTGACAGCAACATCCTCAAATCATTCTGAAATTATTGCAATCCATGAAGCAGGGCGAGAATGTGTATGGTTGAGGAACATGACCCATCATATCCAAGCATCATGCGGGTTAACTTCAACAAAAGATAGTCCAACAATTTTGTATGAAGACAATGCAGCTTGTATTGCACAACTCAAAGGAGGCTATATCAAAGGCGACAGGACGAAGCATATTTCTCCAAAATTCTTTCATACACACGAGCTTCAGAAGAATGACGACATCGATGTTCAACAAATTCGCTCAAGTGACAATTTGACCGATTTATTCACAAAAGCACTGCCAACTTCAACATTCAAGAAGTTAGTCCATGGGATTAGAATGCATCGACTCAAAGATTTTTAGTGATCAACATCAGGGGGAGTAGCTGTACTCTTTTTCCTTCGCATAGGTTTTATCCCACTGAATTTTCTTAGCAATGTTTTAATGAGGCATCATTTATTTTTAATACTCCAAAATAACTGTACTCTTTTTCCTTCGTTTGATTTTTTTGTCCTATTAGGTTTTTATCAAACAAGGTTTTAATGAGGCAGATATTTTGTAATGTGTCATTCAAGGGGGAGTGTTGTAAAAGGAAAGTTTATTAGGGTTTGTAGCGAATGACAATTATACCCCTGTAGTCCTATAAATTATTACCATTATATCCCTGATTCTTACCTATAAATATAGGGCTTTGGTCATTAATAAAATACACACAAGTCTATTGACTTAATTCTCTCTTCTTCTTCTTCTCTATTTTATAACAAGATTTATGTGCATAATGTTTTATTGTGTATTCGTGTGGTTGAAAATGAATATATATTAAAAAAAAAAAGAGTTCTGAAAAAAATTATCAAACAAGAGCTAAAATCTTTTTTAAAAATTCTACAATTACCATTAATTGAATTTCATTCTCCATATACTATAAAAAAACACAAAACATACGCACACAAACAATCGATCTGCCACCACTGTTAGGGGTGGACATGCATTTGGTTCTAGTTCCAATAGAACCGAATCGAACCATGAACCAATAGTTTTTTTTAATAGTGGAACTAAATTATATTTTTAAGATATGTAACCAAATCGGAATTGAGCTATTCGATTTTGGTTTGATTTGGTTCTAGTTTCATTGGAACCTTGTGGAATTCGACTTCTCTTCTTCTACCATTGTGGGCTCCACAACCTCAAGTTTTCAAGTTTCCTCATCAGTTGTTTGTTTAATTGGAGCTTTAGATTCAGTTTTCTTCATGCTCTTCGTTTATGGTTTTGTCTGGGAAAGTCAGTATCTATCACGTCATCGCCATCATGGTGGCAGATTCGAACTCCTCCCCTTGGGGTGGGAAATAGAAGAGAGGACATCGGATGCGATTTAGGAGGTGGTTATGGTGATGGTGAGTAACAATGGAACATGTATGTGATGGAGATGATAGTGGTTGGATGTTTGGTGATAGTAGTGTAGATATTCTCCTTCCTCTAATTTTATATATTTCTAGATCTAATGTTGGTTTGTGGTTGTTTTTGACAGTATCGAAGGTAGTGGTGTCGACTATGGCATCAATGGTGGTGTGGCGTAACAATGAATGTTCAGCGATGATGGTGACAATGGTGGAATGTTACAAGAAGTGGTAGTGACGTGATCGGGTTGATGGTATAAATATGACAAAAGTGTGTGTAAAATATAGTGGGAATTAAAGGTTCAAAAGTGTATTGGAATTTAGTTTGGTTTTTAGTGTTATTTGTAAAATGTTCACTTACTTTTTAAGTATTGCAGGCTGCAGCTTTATATTAGTTAAAACTTAAAACTTGAAAGTCTTAAATTTCCTCTTTTCTTTTTATTGCTTTTGTATTTAAAAGTTGAAAGATTAGATGTTTTAGAAATAATTTTACAAATCAGGCATCCACCCCCTAACCCCAAAAATAACCTCTCAAATCGCCCTCTTTGTCAAAAAAAAAAAAAAGCCTCGTATGGCCACAAGAGCGAAAGGGCCGTGCTAGGCCGCATGTGCAAGAGTAAAGTCAATCCTTTTGATACCTACTCTTTCCATACCACAAAGATAGATTTATTTTAATTTTTACACAAAAAATGTGATTAACATAATTGGAAATATTTTTCCTAATATTTATCTAAATAGGAGTGGTTCATATTTGATGATAACATGGCACATTAAGCCCCTGTTTGACAACATTATTTTAAAACTCTTTTTTCCTACATACTCATTTTCAATCAGACGTAAATTCAAAAAATTTCTTTACATTTTAATCACATATTCTCCAAAAAATCATTATTCAAAACTCTATTTTACTCAAATAATGGTTATCAAATAGGGGATAAATAATGACATATTAGAAAACTAAAAAAATCATTTATACTCTTAACCAAGAAAGTGATCTATAATTTAGAACAAACGAAAAAAGAAAGGAAATTTATTTTTATGAGACGGAAAGAGATTTGATTTGATTATAGTTCCAATTGTCCTGATTTTGGATGTAGAATAAAAAACTTAACAGTACTAATCCAATTCTCAGTTGTAACTAAAAAATGAATTTATTTCTGCCCATTATATATCTTTTTATAATTTCTTAATTAAATCATAATTTCCATGAATTTACGTGAATTAAGAACAATCAACAATTTTGATCACCAAATCGTGAAAGTGTAACAAAAAGATTTGCACACTAATTTAAACTTTATAATTTACTTCGAAGCTTAAAATCCAATTTGACAAAATTAGAACCGATTTATATTAATCGGGGCTAATTCTTGTTACCCAATGTTTTGAAAATTTTGTTATGGTTGTTTTGATGTTTTCAAACAAGAGAAATATTTCCTTCTCGCTCAAATTCTGGATTTGCTGCATTTTGAACTTTTCGTTGATTGTGCGTAAGGAGAAATAAAAGCATATTCAAGAGATTTTCTAAATATAAAATATTTATTTATTTTTATTTTAGAGAGTTAACGCTTAAAGATAAACTATAAAAATTCTTTATTTTAATTTTTTAAAATAAAGAGTGGAAAGCTTACTCTCTATTATTAGTTAACAACGATGCATTTAATAAGTTACAAATTTTAATATTATACAATTTAAATTATTCAAATCACATTTGAATTGATTGACCATTAATATATAAAAAATTACGTTAAATACGCTGAAATGAAATTAATAATTGTTCGTTGAAAAAAAATTACTCTCTAAATTAATATATAAAAAAGTTACAAATGTTCGTTACATACACTTGGCATATTTTATAAAAGAGTATTGTTGAAATGTATACAAGAAAATTACTCTCTAAATTTAAAGATACTCTTTTATAAAATAGAGTGTCTTTTGAATATGCTCTGAGATTTTAACGCATTTAAAAATAGAGACTTGCGGTCAAATTATTCGACATGGAGTGCTGCTCGATAATCAACAATTTTTGTCACCTTGAACATAAATCGTGAAAATTTAATTAAAAAAAAAAATTACACAATAATATTACTTTTAAAGCTTTAAAAATCGGAGTACACCGAACAAGAACCAATTTTTATTGATCAGGCTAATTCTTTTTATGCCCAAAATATCAACTGCTCCATTTTAAAATCAAGTCCAAGTTTGATGTAGCTAAAATTAGATTTTTAATAAATTTTTATAAAAGTTAATAAAAATGTATGATTAAAATTTTTATAATATTTGTAGATTCAAAAAAAAAAAAAAAAATGTAGTTAACATTAATTGTCAAATTTAAATTAATTTTAAGCCACACAAAAACAAAACATGACCAAGTCTCAAAACGTCTGGATAGATGCCCCTAACATTTTTATTCTCAATTTTTCGTTAGTTAACAAATCTTGTATTTGTAACAATTTATATCCAAAAAATTCAATGTAGGGCGTAAAATGATTTACTTTTCATCATATTTTACAGGGTTATTGGTTCATACATTTCAATGTTATTGGACAAAACATTTATACCTTTCATTTTTTTTTTTTTTTTTTTTGACATTTTCACACCTACGTTTCACCTTTCATTGTGCAAAAGTTCATTTCAATCTATTTTTTCAATAAAGTGACGATTTTACCCTCTTATTCAAATAAAACAAAAACAAAAAATATATAACTAATTGCAATTATAGTCCTAAAATTTTTAAAACATTACAACTTATTCTCCACCATCACCACTTTCACAACTCTACCAAATCGCCACCTATTGATCCACATAGTACCCACCTTTCGGCCACCAAGCATGCCGGACTCCACCACCACCAGCCTTGCCTCATTCTCCCCTACCTCGAACCCACCTAATTTCGTCGAAAATTGAGCCAAAATAGCCTGCTTACATTCTCATAAACGATTGAAATTTCCAATTTCGACAGCACACATCCATGTCCAACATTCCAGTGAATTATACACATCAAGACGCCCATTTTCATGGTCACCAATCATCCATAAACGCACAAAATCAAAACTAGCAAGCTACGTCTTTGAACACAGCGACTACACGACTTTTCAGATGAATTTTTCGGCTACGGTGGTAGGACCCATGATTGCGGACCACCACCACAAGAACCTATTCTTCATGGCTTGTCCAATGAACATATGTGTCGTCCCCAATTTACCCTGAAAATGACAGTTAATGGCTCAAGAACAACCCGCCCACGCAAAGGAGGGTTTCTTCCACCAGTTCATGGCTCAAATGCGATTCAATACACAAATCAACATGGGGGGAAATGAAATTCAGGGTAAAAAAAAAAAACATTGGGTAATCACTCAATTGTAGAAATTACAACACTCGTTTGTTAATTTTTGGAGTCAAATGATGTTCTTCACAAATCGATAACTGCTGGTCCAATTTCTTTAACTTCTGAGCATAATTTCTACAAATTGATACCGCCATTATAGCCCTAGTGGTGGTGGAGTCCGACGGTGTGGTGGTCAAAAGGTGGTACTACGTGGATCAATAGGTAACGACTTGGTAGGGTTGTGAAAGTGATGGTGGTGTAATGTCGTGAAAAATTTAAAACTATGATTACAATTAGTTATATATATATATATATATATATTTTTTTTTTTATTATTTGAATAGGAGTGTAAAATGGGCATTTTATTTAAAAAAAATGGATGAAAATAATATTTTGCGAAATGAAATATGGAAGGTAGGGGTGAAAGTGTCAAAAAATGAAAGGTAAAAATGTTTTATAAAATAACATTGAAATGTATGGACGTTTTATGTCAATTACCCATTTTATAAAATATAAATAAATATAAAAGTTTGATAAAATAATATTTTCCCACATTTCAAATATGGAAACAAATATTTTGACAAAAATCATTATTAAGGATTATCAATACTAATTACTGGAAGGGACAAGAACAAAAAAAATTTAGGAATACAAAATCATTATTAAGGATTATCAATACTGATTGAGGAATATAAGTGTAATGAGAATGTTACAACTGATAAAAACTGTGGTGCCTAAAGAATCACCAAAGAAATCTGCGGCCTGAAGCTAGTGGGAAGTCCAATAGATGGTAAATCACTCGATCGTCGGCCGCCGTAGCCGCCCCTATTCTTCCAGGTAAAGTCTACCTCGAAACCCTAGTTTTGGTGAATTTGTATGAGTTCAGCTGTGAACAAATACACAAACGCAGATCATTTATGTGGCGCGCTTCCTGAATTGATCTCCTCTATTTATTCATCTGTCTACCTGAGTTTCTGATTCTTGGGTCACATTGATTCGTATATGATTTCTTTGAATTATTCGCAAATTTGATCAATATTATAGCAAAGAGAGTGCGTAAAAAGAATCAATGGAATTAAAACTGTCCTGACGTGATTATTTCGCCTTTTGCAACCAGGTAAGATTAATGAAAGGTGAAAAACAAAATACCTGTCAAAGAATTTTACAGCATTCGGGCAAATGTAATTTTTCGATATTTGAAGTTGGGGCATTATATTGTACTGTACATGAGGCTATACGATCGGTTCTCTTTCCCCAATTTTACTCTTAGAATCTCCTTCCCTTTTGGAAGCAAGATTTTGCCCTTTTTTCCTTCTATACTAATACGAGGGATTGGGTAATAGCCATAATGTAGTTTACGAAGTGAGGAAATGTTGATTTGGTCAAAGAACTGAAAAAAATGCTTTCTTTTATGAAGCAAGATGATCATATTTGGCCTACCATTATCTTCTTGTATGTTTGAACAAATATGAATCTTACCTAGAAAAAAACATGATATATCATGAAGAAGATATATATATATACATCTTTTTTTTCTCTTTTTTGACCTCTATTGGGGAAGTGAGATCATATTTTGAATACTTTTATCATGTGCAAGTATGAAAATTATGTGGTGAATACAAATTATGAACTTTTGCTGATTTGAACAAGTCATTGCAAATGGATATTATCTCCTGCTTATATATGAATAAGTTGAGTAAGGGCTTGAAGTCTTAGCTTAATTGACTTTCTTTTCATCCAGCAGCACAATGGTTGATTGGTCGCAGCTTCCACACGACCTCGTTGTATCAATTGCGAATCAATTATTTGAAGTTGTGGATTTTCTTTCGTTTTCTGCTGTTTGTCGTTCTTGGCGACTGGTTTATCTTAAGAGAAATTGGACCCCAAGTCATCATAATCCTTTGCTCATGCTAGGTGAGTACACTGAAGGTGACGTGTCCATAAGACAATTCTTAAGTTTGACCCGATTTAAGGTCCACAATTTTCCTCTACCAGAAGCTAATGGTTGTCGTTGCTGGGGAACTTCTCATGGGTGGATTGTGACTCTCAGTCAAGGTTTTGCTATTCGTCTCGTGAACCCCCTCACTCGAGCTTGCCTCAATCTTCCCCAACATTCCATGTTAAGGAGCCAAGGTCATATTGAAGTTGATTGGTTTGCAGCTATACAAAAGGCTGTTGTCTTAAAAGTTCGAGGTGAGTTTGTGACAATGGTGATACATGGCCACAATCGCTGTTTGTCTTTTGCTAAACATGGAGATGGTGCATGGACTGATGTACCGTTCTCCGTTCCTGTTTCCCTCATAAATATTGGGTGCTTTAAAGATGAAGTGTTAGCACTTACGGGGGTTGGATCACTAATACTTATTGATATCGAGGGACCTGATTGTCCTAGAGCACTTTGTATTGCTTCACCACCGGAGAATACTAAGGGTTGGCTGAACATGTATATGGTAGAATCATCAGAAAATCTTCTGCTAGTACTGCGTTATAATCATCAGTTGAAGCTTAAGTTTAAAGTTTACAAGTTTGATATATTACGTAGGAAGTGGATGGCATCGGTGGACATAGGCAACAACGTATTATTCGTTGATGATTATGGTTGTACTTCAGTTTCTGCTTCTGGCTCCATCAAACCTAATTGCATCTACTTTGCACAAGATAACTTGGGATCTTCACTTGTACCTCGGCAAGAACAAACTCTGATTATATGCAACATCAAGGATGACAGCGCCGATCTTCAATGGATTAATGCTAAACCTACGACTTTTTATGCTTGTCCAGTGTGGACGACACCTGCCTTGTGGTAGAAATAATTGTGTTATCGGTTTATATATGTGTTTGACAGTGTCTACAAATTACTGTATGAAGAACTGAAAACTCTGAACCCTTCTCTTGTGACTGCATCTTAATCTGTTCATAGTTTATTAGCAATCTGTTGGGGAATGGGAAGAAAAGTTCTATAGATGTGTATGATGATTTATGCTTTGCTAATGGCTCTACAGGTTTTCTATGCTGGTTTATTGTATCTATTTGGGTGAAAAATGCTGTTATTGCTGTTTCACTTGAGACTTCGAAGCTTGTATGTTACAGTCTCTGCACTAGTCTTTCATTTAAGCGCTATATGGAACACTCTACTGATCAGTCTGGTTAAGACATTTCTTGATTGGTCACTGAAGTTTTAAGTAATTATGTCATTTGTCACTGAAGTTATTCTTTTACGGTAATAATAACTCAAGTTTCTGTATGCTACACTAATGGTCACTTGGTTTAAATAAATAACATTAAATCCTATGTGGCACTTAATGTATCACCCAACAATATTTTTTCATTTGCCAAGAGTGCTAAATTGGGAAATTAGAAAATAAAAATTAAACACGTTGATTTGAGAAAGTGTAGTGCAACTGTTACTTTTGGTCAAACTTATTGAATAGTATAAAATAAAAATAATCGAGGTGGGTTTAGAAATTGAAGGCTGCTTCATGTACAGTCCACGTGAACCATCCCCCACTGTTGTGAGGGGGCTATAAAATGTATAGTCCACATGGACTGTACATATATATTTACCCTTTGAAATTTGGAGAGTGGATCATATTTCCCCTCCCAGTTTGTTCACCCATTTGGTGCAAGGTGGGGTGAGACGGGGAATTTTTGTGTGTAATATTATTTTATTTGAAAAATATGTGGTTGAAATGGAGAAAAAGAAAAAAATGAGAATAAAAATGAGAATGGAATGGGGGCCAAACGGACCCTTGGTAACGTATTGATATTTAATGACATCACTTAGAATTTACTTCATTCTTGTTTGGTGGGAATTAAAATCATATTTTAATAAATAAAAAATGATAAAATATGTGATTAAAATTAATTATTAATTTTGACTTAAATTAAAATCTTGATTTACAAAACCCCCCCCCCCCCCCCCCAACTGGCATATAGATTTCCAATCTCTATACTCCCGTATCCATTAAAAAAAAAAACCCCTATAAAATGTATCCCATTTCTATTCAAAAACCTAACATTATAGCAAGAAAAAAAAGAAAAAAGGAAGAAAGCATATTAATTATTGTAATGGGAATCGGTGTTCCATCAATTTGTATGCAGTGTGGCACGGCCAGCAACCTTTGCCGGTGCAAGGTGGTGGGTCTGATGCCAGGGTTCTTGGCATTTGCAACGAAGACACTGGTAGAGTGGTCGATGGGGGCTTGGGTGTATTGCTTTCGCCACTTGAAGGGCCGTTATATTATGGCTCATCATGCCACCATGATTTATCCTTGTGTGTCAAACTTTATTCCAATATAAGTAATAAGTTGATACACAATGTTAGATGAGAGTAAGCAAAGACAACATAACTAGAACCGATTTATATAGATCGGGCCAATTCCATGGTATCAGGAACCCACAGTTTTCACCCAAAGTTCGAAAATTTGGTTAACCAGTATATGGTTGTTTTGAAGTTTACATACACGCGAAATATTTCCTTCTCTATAGCGTTATGCACATATACTAATTGCCAAGTTTACAAATAGCAGAAAGTAGAATATATAGCTTAATTTTCAATCACACATTCTCTATTAATCTACTATTCCAAAATGTATTCTTAACCAAATAATGGGGCTCAAAGAAGGGCTGAATAATAATAATAATAATAATAATAATAAAACGACTTTAAAGAGTCAACAAAATAGTTATCTTTAAAATCAACTCATAAGTAACTTTTTCTCAAGGATTCTATAGGGAAAATAAACACTAGTTTAAAGGGGTAATATCCTAAATGGTCACTGAATTTTGTCCAACTTTTCTCAAGGGATCACTGAACTTCAGAAATACCCTACCCAGTCATTCAACTTTGGGGGTAATACCTTAAATAGTCACTGAACTTTGTCCATCTTTCCTCAAGGGGTCATTAAATTTCAGAAATCTCCTACCCAGTCACTCAACTATGCCATTTGAGATTCTATCCATCACCGACTTGACTCCGCTAGTATAATTTGACGATTTTGGCCACGTGTCTAACAGAAGAATGACGTGTGCACGTTGGAGCAACTGCTTGCCGGCGACGGGAATAGAGGATTTGAGGAATTCGAAATTGGGGAAAAATAAGAGTTTGAGTGTTTAATTGATGAACAATTTTTGTCCAACTTTAAAAACATGTTTTTCCTCTTTGCAACTTAACAATGTTTTCACCTTATTAACAACTTTTTTAATTGGCAGTTAATTTGTGTGGACAACGTTCACACGTCACTCTTCTGTTAGACATGTGGTCAAAATCGTCAAATTTTACTAGCTGAGTCAAGTAGGGATAATAATTTTTATCTCGTAGGATTCTACATGTTGCTTTCGATTGGAGTTTTAATTTTTCTGTTGTGAGTAATGTATTTCAGTGCTGGTTTAAACAATGTAAAAGTAATGTAATCAGTGTGGATGATGTTATTTTTTGGATTTAAGATTTATTTTCCTGTTACTGTAGTGTATTTCAATGTAAAATTAATGTAGTCAGTTTAGTGATGGATGTGATCCTAAATGACAAAGTTGAGTAATTGATAAGGAAATTTCTGAAATTCAGTGACCCATTGGAGAAAGTCGAGTAAAGTTTAGTGACCATTTGGGATATACCTTCAAAATTTAGTGACTGAGTAGGATATTTTTGAAGTTCAGTGACCCATTGAGGAAAGTGAGGCAAAGTTCAATAACCATTTAGGGTATTACCCCCAAAATTTAAAAGTGACCAGCACAACGAACTAGTTGTCTTCCCATTATCTCTCTCACACAAACACACAGAGGAGAGAGAGAGAGAGAGAGAATATCTCCTTAACAAACTTCCTCATTTTAAAAATCCTTTCAAATTATGTATCTAATTTGAAAAAGCCAGGATCACAAGTGATATGCAATATGTTAGGATTCTAAAATTTGTACAAACAAAGAAAAAAAAAAGGTACAACATTGATGAAACAAAATTACAGCTTAAAATAAACAATAATTATAAATGAATTATTGATAAGAGTATACATTCTATACCCAAAAAGAATATGTTGTTTATGTAAGTATTTGAGAAATCCCACCCAGTATCATAGCAACCAACGTAGTTCTTTTTCATTACAATGGAGTAAATATTCGGTCCAAGATAATTTTAGCCAGTAGACAGAGAATATTAGAAAATCCATGGTATTACACTTCGCAGTGCAACCAGGGGTAATAGAAACTCAATATTGAAAACTGAAGTTTAATATATACATACAAGAAAGAAGAAAATAAGAAAAACCAAATTATTGAAAATAAAATTATTTGAATTTGTCCCAAAAAATTGTTAATACTAGACATTCACCTAATCTTTAAGTTTGTTTTTAGAGGGTGATCCTAAAGAAAGAAACAGCAAATTATATCGAAATATTTAAAGTGATAATTTATTTTTTATTTTTTATTTTTTTGAGAATATGATAGTGGAGGAAGTCCTCTTAAAGATATAGAGAATTAGGTAGGGGTGTAAGCGGTCCGATTTTACCGATTTTTGACAGATTTTCAAACCAAATCATTAAAATCGGTTTGAGAAAAACTCAAACCTAAACCAAATCATTTTGAACGGTTTGAAAAAAACTCAAACCTAAATCTAACGGTTTGACCCAATTTTAAACCGCCGATTTCGCCGTATATTTTTTTTGTCTTTCTACTTTTATATCATTAATTCATTAAATGCAATATATATTTATATCTAAGTAGCAATAAATCTAAAACAAGCTAAATAGTCACCGGAGGAGGAGGCGCGGGACTGAGTGGGCGAAGGCGAAGCAGAGGCGGCGGAGGCGCAGTCACGTTACGTGAAAATGAGAGTCGTGTTGTGTATGATGAAGAGATGCTCGTGGAAGCCTGGAACTTTGCCAGGAATGGTTAGATTTTGGATTTGATACTTTGATTTTCAATTGAAATGAGAAATGTATGAGTTATAGGTTATGCCGTTATAGGTTGGGGTAGTTGAACTAGTAATTTACCTATTTCTATTGGGTTGAAAAATATAAAATTGAGATTATTATAATTTATATATAAAATATAAATTAGGATTATTAAATAATAATAATAATTATAATATATATGTAGTAGAAAATTAGAAATTGACAAAAATATCTACAAATGACAAAACTATTGAATTTTATTTATTTGAAATTTTGGATGAATTTTAAAAAAATGTCATTTTTTTATTTATATATATTTTTTCGGGGGTTCGGGTTGGTTCTAAATCGTAATTAAAATTCTCAAACCCAAACCAAACTGTTTTAGTTCAAAAACATTTTGTTGACGGGTCCACGTTGCACCAAACTGACGGTTTCTAAATTGCGATTTCGGTTTGATTTTTTAGTTTAACGATTTTTACTTACAATCCTAGAATTAGGATTGATAAATAGTTCAGTAGTCATCTCATGTATTTTCGGTTAGAGATAAACAAAAAAAATAATAATAAAGAAAATTTGGTTTTCTTGAAATAAACAAATATTTTATCAATTTTTTTAATTCTTTATATTTGATCATTTTCTTTAATTCTACTATAAGTTCCAAAATGATCATTGTAGAATGCTTTTTTTTTTTTTTCATCTGCCAATCAGTCTGTACCATGTGGAACCCTGTAAATCTTCTGTGGAAAAAATCAAGTACATATAGCTTAGTACTATATCTTTTAAGAAAATATACAAAAAAAAATAAAAATAAAAATAAAAATGTCGCGGTGTAGACTGACTGACTTAGTAGAGGAGCCACATGGGATAGGGTTGCCAATTGCTTTGGTAACATTTTCAATTTTTTTCTCGATTTGTATGCATTTATACTGAAAAAAGACATACACATGTTCGATCCAACCCTCAAATCTTGGCTACAAATCATGATTTCTCATAAATATATAGCATCTAAGGGCTTCAACTAGTTCACTTGATAATATTAAGTTTTCAAAATAAAACTCTAAATCTTAGGCCCTATTTAATAGCAGCAAATTTTCATGGAAAAAAGAATTCTTTTTCCAACTTCACCTAATTTGGGTTGTTTGATACAAAATTTTTCTAGGGAAAAAGATTTCCTCCCACCACCCACGCGCCCTTATTCCTTGAAATTGTGGAAAAGCTTTTTTCACCGCTTTGTTTTTTTTTGTTTTTTTTGTTTTTTTTTGCAATTGGAATTCATTCTAGATCCAATGGTAGAAAGATTTATCTCTTTAATTCACAATTTGTATGAAAAATAAAATAAAATAAATGATATTCGGTATGATAATATATATATATATATATATATATATATATATATATATATATATATATATATACTAGTTTGTGTCTCGTGCGATGCACGAGCTTTGTAGTTATTGTATTTTTATTAGCGTAAAAAGCAAGGTAACAGGAAGAGTAAATGAAATTTAGCAAAACCTTATTATAAATGCATATTACAGTATGGTAGAATTCACAAAATAATATCTAAATTGAGGAAATTTTTTTGACACTAATTGTTGACAATCATGCCATGACTACTTTGGGAAGCACTTAATGGCAACAAGCTGGTTTTTTCGAAACTTTCCTCTATAGATAACATTCAGAGCATTCTCTCCAGTCTCTATAATAAGAAATAACTGCTGAACTCATTTGTCTATTCCACACACATTCACAGAATGAGTGATGACGTTAATATTACGTTGATTTCAAATAAATTAAAGGAAATATTCAGTCATAAGGTATGATAATATGCTAGTTTTCATGCTCAAAGAAGAATTCAAAATTAGATAATAGAATGTTTTATAGAAAACGTACAGCAAACAGGGAGAGGCTCCATCCGTTACACCCATGCACATCACTGCACCAAGCCTGACCAAAGTTAAATTCATCCTATTAGGAAAATCTTTCTAATGACGATTCTAATAACAGGCAACAAAAGAGAAGCACGTCAATCAGAAATGGCGATGCAAACCATTAAATATATCAAAATAATACAGAATGTAGTACAATAGTTACCTAAAATAGTTGAGAACATAAAAAATTTGATCAGCTAAGTCATCAACAGAAGGCACAAAATTATCTTGACAAATTGCAGCCGCTCCCAACTGTAAGAACTCTTATCAGAGTCACAGAAAAAATTCAACATGAGCAATATTTTTCAAGATTAATGTGTCACAAAAGTTTTAAAGATCTGCTACAGAAATGGAGTAAATCTATGATATGACCACTAACAAAATTTTCCACTTTACAGACCCCATGGCCAGGAGGGTCAATGTAATACAAATAAACTTACAAGAACTTCTTCAAGATCCTGAGAAGAATATGCTTGGACAAGTTTATACTTCTCTCTTCTCTTATACCTGGGGATATAGAATTTAAAGAGACCATACAATCAAAATAGTTACAATTAATTAATTGGGAAGTAAAAGGAATTGATGCTTATAAATTAAATTTGACATTCCCTTTGGTCGAGGTCACCTTGACAGTTATATCATGATTGTCCTTGGAAGTCTTGTTCTGTTTATAGCTACTCCCACATTGTCAATTCATTGGTAGGAAATTACAGGAATTTTCATGAAGAATTCCATATTACATTATGTAGCATAAATGAATATATACCCCCTGTGAGCTATAGCAGATTATACATGGTGTGTACCACTACCATCTCTAGGGATAAAAAGAATCGGTGGAAAGAATCTATAACATTAGTATTTGAAAAGCAGTTAATGAACACAAGATCTCAAATATTAGATTCCATACATTTCTTCACATTATTTCAACAAACTCGGTTCAAAAAGACTCACCATAGTTACAAATGATCCTCCAAAATCCAGATTGAATTTGTTTAAGATGAAACGTGTGAGGGATGGTATCAAAATAAATGAATAAATAAATCAATTTCAATGATCTTCACATTACACATAAAAAATCCAATTTTGATACAGAAAATGGCAGATAAATGATGATATATTTGAATCTCATAAAATTTCCATTCCACTTATTTCCTCCTCCCCAACTCCAGTGCCACCGCCGATTACCAGCTTAAAAAACAAAGGCCCAGATGCAAATATCACATTTTGCCTATTCTTAACAAATACCCAATAACCAATTAATTTCACATATAAATTTCCTTCTGTACAAAACTAAAATTCCAGCTAAAAAATGAAAAATTAAAACTTGTTCTTCCTGAAATCAGATTATCAGAAATAAAAAAGTAAATGATTTAAGAAGAAAACAGTGAAGAGCACCTTGTATATAGCAATATTCGGTAGCCCAAGAATATATGTTTCTCTCTTACTTTGACTGGGGTTTATTTATATTATTTTGCTTGTGAAGGTGATCAAAGATTCATAAACCTTTGGTCAAACTTTCTGTGCAGTTGCTAAAACGGCAAAAGTCGAAATTATCCCACTTTTTTTTATCGAAAATGAAAACATTAATTAAACAAAGCAAAATGTATAACTTAAAAGGACCAACTCAAAATCCAGAAAAATCAAAGCAGAAAAACCCATATCAACCTTTACTTAAAAAAGTCAAAAACAGCAACAACATATTTTCAGCATGAAAAAAAATGTACAGTGTCACAGGTTGGAGATTAATTCAGTTTTACCTTTTTCTTGATGAACGTTAACTTCACTGGTAATATGAGTACCTTTGAGTGGGTAAAAGTTGTACTATCGTATATCTATATATATATATATATATATATATATATATATATATATATATAAACAGCAGATCGATACCTTGCTAAAAAAAAAGAAAAAAAATCTTGCAGATCTGGAAACACAAGTAAAATCCAACCAGCATACCTTCTTTGCTGATCTATGATGAAAACTTCTAATCTCTGCAAAAGAAAACAAACATATAGGGTTAGCAACTTTTGGTCAGCGTCGAAAAGCTCTTGTGAAATTAAACACAATATATAGACAAAATTGTGGGAAGAAGAAATAGAAAGAAGGGAAGAAAGGAGAACAGACGAATGGTTGAACAGACGACGATTTGAGAGACGAAGGGAGGAGGAAGGCAGGAGAGAGTCTAGTTTTAGAAAGCAGGAGAAGAATCCCCACCCAATTTGAGAGACAAAATTTATTTTTTGCAACAGGTAAATGGGTCCACATCTGCACACGACATGGCTAACACAGATTTCAATTGTTTGCAACAGTCAAATGGGGTCCCCACATCCGCAGACGGCATGGCTAGATAACACCGCAAAACGGCAACGTTCCAGACATAATAACTGGAAAACGACGTCATTTCAACATTGAAAAAACGGCGTCGTTTTGGACGAAAATGTGAATAGTAAATGGAGGATTCACTCTTATAATTTAGTAGGATATATATATATATATATATATATATATATTTTTTTTTTTAAAGCAATTGGGACAAATTCCAGATCCAATGGTAAAAAAAATTAATACTTTTAATTGACAATTTGTATGAAAAATAAAGTCAAACGAATGATATTCGGTATGGTAATTTTATTATTATTATTATTTTGCAATTGGAACAAATTCTAGACCCAATAATGGAAAAATTTATGACTTTAATGGACAATTTTCATAAAAAAAAATAAAGCCAAATGAATATTAAAATATTCAAAATTTCAGATGAAAAATTATACTAATCAAACACATTTAATTGACAATTCCCGATAAAATAAATTTTAGACAATTTAATTATCTATAATTCATTTTCTTTTCACCCAAATTCCACATTTGCAATCAAACGATCCTTATTGTAAATGGAATTTTTTTCCTTCAATTTGAATTTCAAGCTGAAATTATTAAAACGTCTAGCAATTGGTATTTGACTTGGTTCTGATTTGGTAGTAAATCGATTTAGTATATCATTATTTTTTCTAGATTAACAAAAACAGCTCTCTCTCTCTCTCTCAAATACGCAGGCGATTGTTTTTTAACGTTTTATTTATAATCTTATTTTAGACAGAAATATTAAAATGAAAAACGTTATTAGTAATATCAACACTATGAAACTAATTTGGAGATAGTCAACATTAATTGAAAATTGATAGCATGCTGTCCAAGGAATTTAAAGAAGTAAATTCACATCAAATGTCAAAACCAGTTTAATGAGACCATTGCTTAAATTTTTTGTAGTTTTTATTTAATTTTTAAATTCAGAAATTCATAGGATGAGTACGATGTATCCTATATTTTATATATTTAAAAGTTTGCAATATTAGCACCTACAAAGTAATGTTATTTAACGACTTGATACTTAATACCAATCTATGTGACATTAGATTACCGCTACATTGTTCTAAATAACATTACTCAACAAGATATCAAAAACTAGGTAGGAGACATTATTTCTGAAGCTGCCGACGTACATACATACATACACATGTTTGTGGTCATCAATAACCTACATGCATCATATCGTGATTCACAATTTATAAAGATTCGAATAAAATTATATATGGTCATATAAATAACGTTTACAATGAAGTAAAAATACAATTTTAAAATTAAAGTTTACAAAGAAGAATAAAAGTTTTAGGAGAAACAAAGTGTAAAGATAAATAATAGAATTACTTCAAATTTATTAAATGCTCATCGTAGTCAATGTCTAAGAGCCATCCATTCCTTGGTTTTCTCTATGGACTCCATCATCGATAAATTGATTTGGGTTCTCAACAGTTGCATTTTCCTTCTACAAGAAGAAGGTAACATTAGAGCAAAAATTTGATTTTTTTTTTAAAGGAAATAATTTAAAACACAATTTAAAGTCGTAAGGTTCAAATTCCATCTAAGAAAATATGGGGTTGGAAAGCTACCTGTAAATGATTTTCTAATAATTTCCATAATTCTTTTACTCTGCTCTTGCCGGCTTCAATATCGGCATCTATTTCTTTAATTTCCTGTATCACACAACAAATTATTTTCGAGTATAATGAATCTCTTCAAGTATGAGGTTTGCAAGTTTTCTTTTACTTTTGGATCGAAAGACGGAGTGTAAGCCATGACAAGCTAATAATTTTGTATACTATTTGAGCATCACATGATCATGAGTTCATTTAAAACAATAACCAGAATGGGGACATAAATGCAATACTTAGAAATCTAAATAAATCAAACCTTTTTCAGCAAAAAATATTTCAGATCAACTTCTAATAGGTAGAATACACCAATTTTTTTCGTTTTGATCCTCTTTAAATAAAATTCATCTGGGTTCCTCAATGCCGCCTTTAGCTTAAGTTTCTGCAGGCAGACAGTGACTTACAACAAATAGAAGCTATAAAGAGATTTTGAAGACTGAATTCGAATACAGAATTCAAAAGTTACCCGTAAAGCCTGCTTCTTTTGGTGATAGGCTCGTGCACGCTTGATATAATCCTTGTGAATTTGTTTCCTTATAGACGACATTGCTATAATCTGTAACAAAGTTTCACTTTAAAAATCAAACATAAAGAATGGATTTATTGCAAAAGGTAAAAGAAAAAACAGCTAAAAATCCACAGAATCCCTCCAGCAAATAGAAAAAATAAATAAATTTATATGCTCAATAGAACAAATCATAAAAATCAGATACTGATTGTTGTTTCGTCAAAACTAAAAAGTTTGGTTCCAGGTCGAAAGTGTCGTTCATTAATACAATCTTATCTCCCCACACAAAATTCAGACGGATGTTAGTTTAGTTTTGAGAGTACCAAGGCCGTTACCAAATTCATCAATTTAGGGTTTCTGTATTTATGATTCAAATATGTAAAACAGAATGCTAGTAATTAATCTATAAATTTCTGTTTCTCTTTAAAAGAAAAGAAAATACTTTTACCTTATTTCAATTGAAGAATTGAGAAGAAACAGACTGGATGGTGATGAGGAGAAACTTTATCGGCTGCCGCAATAGTGAGAAGGAGCTTCTCGAGAGTTTTGGCGTCTTATAAAAGGTCCTGTATTCAAGACTTAATCTTCTACTATAGTACACCTCCATCCCAAATATATTGACTTGTTTGATTTTTCACACAATTAAAAAAATATAATTAATGTTATCGAAAAAGTAATTTTTGTCAAGAACTTTCCTAGTTTACTTCTAATTAATTTTTAACAACTAATAGTAAACTATTATTGGAAGCAGTAAAAAAATTAAATGATTTAATTTTCAATTCTCACATTCATAAATTATTTTGATGAGATTCATTCGAACCATAAATTAAATGAAAAATATTAATTTTAACTATGTAAAATAAATAAGGGCATATTAGTAAAGTAACAAATCAAACAATTCTAAATTTAGAAATCAGCCTATATATTTGCGACAAACGAAAAAAGAAATTCAGCCTATATATTCGGGACGGATGGAGTATTATTAATTATTACTAAATCACTTTAAATCATTTATTTATGTTGTAAAAGGAAAGTTTATTAGAGTTTGTAGTGAATGACAATTATATCCCTGCAGCCCTAGAAATTATTACATTTGTATCCCTGATTCTTATCTATAAATATAGGGTTTTGTTCATTAATAAAATACACACAAGTCTATTGACTTAATTCTCTCTTCTAAATTTTCTCTCTTTTATAACACGTTATCAGCACGATAGCTTTAATTCAATAATTATTTGTCTTCAATTTTATCTATTTATTTAAATTCCAATATTATTACCTTCGGGTTTATTCAAGTTCCAAGATTATCATCTGATTCACTGCCCAAGAAAAAAAATTCGGATTGTAGTTACCCTTCAGCATAAGATTTCTTTTAGTATAAGTTTGTTGATTTAAAACTACTATATTAGGTTGAACCTATTGCAAACCCTAAGAGGCTAGCGTCACACATGGTTGGTTCATTTATATTGGTTTGTCTCTGGCTACAGAAGGGACAAGATTATGGCTTATGATGAAAATTTGCTTGCCAGCACTAGCACAAAGGGGACCCTGGTTCGAATTTTCAATACACGTGATAGGACTTTAATACATTGAGGTAACTTTTTCTCCACAAGTCTTATGCTTTTAGTGTGTCAAAATTATGCCTGCTTAATTTTGACTTCTTGCTATGGCTTAATTTTCATTTTACACGATGAAAATTATGTGTTGAAATTTATTTTATTTTACAAACAAATATTATAGAAGAATATTACTCGCTCATGAAGAGCATGAATTACAATTTTAAATATTTTAAATAAAGATATTGGTCTATTGCTATTGAATAAGCAATAGTAAAATATAAAGTACTCACAAATAAGTACAACTTTGCAAATGTTAATATTTGTCTAAAAAAAAAAAAAACGTACTCATGAAAAGTTAATGTTTTTATTATTGGTGCTTTTAAAGTAGCACAATGTTGTTAATATTTTAAAAGAATATTATTGCTCCTGAAGTAACATACTATTATTGACAAATATTCTAGTTAGATTATACTTGCTCCCAAAGAGCATAGCTAAATATGATCTAACGTAAGTTATATTTTTACTCCCGAAGAGTAAATCCTTGTATAATTTATTATAATAATATTTGATTGCTTTTGAAGAACATCAAATTATAATTTTCAATATTTCAGAAAAATATTGATCTATTACTCTTAAAAAGTAATAATAAAATATAGTATGCTCTTGAAGTAGCATAAGTCTAAAATAATATAGTAGTTGTGTTCCTGAAGAAACACAAATTAAATTACTCAATATTGAGTTATAATTTTTAAGGGAAAATAAAATTTTATTTTATTAATATTCTAAAAGAATATTACTTGCTCATTAAGAGTATGATATTACAATTTCAATATTCCAGAAGAATATTGATTCGATACTCTGAATAAGCATAATTTAAATTATATTTATTTTTAATGAGTATGGTGTTGATGTTCTCGAAGAAATACAATCCACATTATATTAATATTCCAGAAGAATATTTCATTATTACTCATGCAGAGCACAAATTTTAATATTATATTGTTTAGCTCGAAAAGAAGAACGACTCGTTAATTTTAATATTCTAGAAGAATATTGTATTTATACTTGAAGATTATTTATCTCTCCGTGTTCCTGAAGAAACATAACATTATTAATATTTTAAAAAAAGAATATTAATTGCTCAAAAAGATCATGATATTATAATTTTAATGTTTCTGAAGAATATTGATTGGTGCTATGTAAAATCACGAATTAAATTACTCTATTTATTTATGTGTCTATTCTTCTGCATACACATTTACATATTGATGTTATAGTTAAAAATTTATTTGCTCTAGAAGAGTATGATAAATACGATCTAATATAAATTATGTTTTTACTCTTCAAGAATAAATTCTTACCTAATTTATTATTCTAAATAATAATATGTTGTTGTCCTTGAATAGTATGATACTACGATTTCAATATTCCGAGAGAATATTGATCTATTACTCTTGAAAAATTTATAATTAAAGATAATGTGCTCTCGAAGTAGCACATATTCGAAAAATATATCATTTTGAATTCATGTTCATCGTTGAAGGAAACCACATAACTAATGTCATGAGTACATTGATTAGTTTGATTACTTGAATGATATGTGGTTATATAAACTTTAATTGTATTCTTCGAAATTAAATAATTGAATTATATCTTATATTGAACCAGAAGTTCAATTTGATTTTACTATTTTGCGTGACCAGTTAATTCATCACTGGATAACTAATGATACGTAATTAAAATTTTTAAATGGATATTTAATGAAGAACCTGAAGATTCTTCGATCCAATAAATTTTTATATGTATCGATAATTGATCATTAAACTCACAGCTAAAATAGGGATTGAATTCCCTATATTTTGAAAATTAATAAGGGTGATATATGGGGCCCCGTCACCCATCACGTTGATCATCTAAATATTATTTGTATCTAATAGATTTGATACAAATATTATATGATTGCATGGTGTTCGCAATCTGAAGTTTGCGAAATTATTGCTCAAGTTATGAGCATAATTTTCAAATTATATAATCAAGACTGTGTCTTATTAATGCTAGTGGGCATAAATCTCAATATTTGAATACGTGTTAGTTGAGACGTCGATAAGTAATTTAAAACTATTGTTTGTTAAATGCCTCCAATTAATTTAATTGAAAACAGAGTGTTTTTCCCTTTTTGTTTAGGGAATTCTATTACACATCATTGTCAACATTATAGTTCTCTCTATTACAATTGGCTTATGGTCAGAGCCTAATTTTTCATCTAATTATTTTTGATAGTGATGCAAAATCAACCCATCATAATGCACTGAGATGAAAAATAAAGAATGCTGAGAATAAATGCATAGTTTGAACCCTTATCCCAAATATGTAATATTTTATAATGCTGAAAAAAATTATTGTCAAATTGACTGGACAATTCTCTCAACATTAGGGGGAGGAATTAAGAAGTTGAGAAAAATATATAAATACATCAATATCTAAAGACTCGCAAAAGATAATTTGAACCAGAAGTTCGAAAGACAATTCATTTAGATGCATGTATTGACTAAAGAGATTAACAATCTCACACATCAGCTTTAAATGCTCCAACTTGAATTGACTCTTGGAAGAACAATTCGTTAATATTATATTTGATAAATTTATGGCACGCATGAAGCGTGATGATATTCGATTCTATCACAAAATCCTCCAAACGAAAATGGAGAAATTGGTAAAGATGATTTTATTAGGGAGGCATAAACTCTTAATGAGTATTTAGACATAACATATTATAAAACTCCAGAAGAGGTTCAGGTACCTGAAATACTGAAAATTTAATATATCTCAATAAGTTATGTTGTTATGGAGTAAGAAATAGAATCGAAAAACGAAAAGTTGTCGACAACAATTTTGTACAAGATATGCTACATCATATATGAATCGCGAGGAATCAAAATATATGCGTCAAAAAAAAAAAAATATCGATTGAAGTAATGTTCTGCCAAATAAAATGGACGCAATCATAAATTGATTTTAATCGAGAAACATAATATTTTTGGACCTGTAGTCTAATAATCTAAAGATATATACTTATACCAAAAAAAAATGAGAAAAATAAAGTCATCATGTGTAATGTACGACTCTCAATATAGTGAATTTCGCAAAGATTGTCGTTGATGAAATCATGAATCTATATCATGTTATCTTGACAATATATGAAATTTGAAATACGTGATAGTCAACTCATCTGGCATGACTATTAATGTTATCTCTGAAATATTTAATATGCCTGAAGCATAACTCAAATGATGCATGTTCGAGAACCATGTTTCAAATTAAATTGTAAAGATCATTATATGGTTTGAAACAATTTGGACGCATGTGGTATAATTGTCTAGTGAATATTTGTTGAAGGAGGGTTATAAAAATGACGATGTCTGCCCATGTGTTTTCGTAAATAAAACAAATATTGGATTTGCAATTGTTGCAATTTATGTTGATGATTTAATCTTAATTGGAACTCCTGAAGAGCTCAACAAAACTGCTAATTATTTGAAAAATAAATTTGAGATGAAGGATTTAGGAAAAACCAAATTTTGTCTCGGGTTGCAAATTGAACACTTCCCAAAAGGATTATTTGTTCATCAATCTACATATACAGAAAATTTTTTAAAACAATTTTATATGGATAATGCACATCCATCGGCATCACCTATGATTGTTCGATCACTTGATGTGCAAAATGACCCATTTCGTCCACTTGAAGATGGAGAAAAGGTTCTTGGTTCTAAAGTACCATATCTTAGTGCAATTGGAGCATTAACATATCTTACAAATTGCACTCGACCCGACATAACTTTTTCTGTAAATTTCCTTGCAAGATATAGCCCTACACCAAGTCAAAGACATTGGAATGGTGTTAAACAGATTTTTCGTTACCTAAAGGGTACGGTTGATTTGTGATTATTTTACTCCCAAAAGTCGGGATCTACTTTAGTGGGATATGCAGATGCAAGTTATCTATCTGACTCACATAAAGCTAAATCACAAACAGGATATATGTTTACACGTGGAGGAACTACTATATCATGGAGATCTGTGAAGCAATCATTGACAGCAACATCTTCAAATCATTTTGAAATTATTGCAATCCATGAAGTAGGGCGAGAATGTGTATGGTTGAGAAACATGACCCATCATATCCAAGTATCATGCGGGTTAACTTCAACAAAAGATAGTCCAACAATTTTGTATGAGAACAATGCAGCTTGTATTGCACAACTCAAAGGAGGCTATATCAAAGACGACACGACGAAGCATATTTCTCCAAAATTCTTTCATACACACGAGTTTCAGAAGAATGACGACATCGTTGTTCAACAAATTCGCTCAAGTGCTAATTTGACCGATTTATTCACAAAAGCACTGCCAACATCTACATTCAAGAAGTTAGTCCATGGGATTGGAATGCATCGACTCAAAGATTTTCAGTAATTAACATCAGGGGGAGTAGTTGTACTCTTTTTCCTTCGCATAGGTTTTATCCCACTGGATTTTCCTAGCAAAGTTTTAATGAGGCAGCATTTATTTTCAATACTCCAAAATAACTGTACTCTTTTTCCTTCGTTTGATTTTTTTGTCTCATTGGGTTTTTATCAAATAAGGTTTTAACGAGACAGATATTTTGTAATGTGTCATTCAAGGGGGAGTATTGTAAAAGGAAAGTTTATTAGGGTTTGTAGTGAATGATAATTATACCCCTGCAGTCCTAGAAATTATTACCATTGTATCCCTGATTCTTACCTATAAATATAGGACTTTGTTCATTAATAAAATACACACAAGTCTATTGACTTAATTCTCTCTTATAACAATTTATAGCATTGTTTAATCAACCGACATTTTTTATTTATTACAATATCACTTTAAGGCCTCTTTGAAATGACCCAGTTCCATAGAAAAGGGAAAAGTAATTCTATTTTCTTGATTTTGGGTTGTTTGATTGAGTTTTTTTCTAGGGAAATGTTTTTCCCTCTTTCAACCTTACGCGCCCCAATTCCCTCATTTCAATGAAAAGCCTTTATGGTGGGAAAGACTTTTCTAGGGTATTTTTTTTTTAAAGAGTCTGTTTGATTGCAAATGTGAAATTTGGGTGAAAAGAAAACGAATCGCAGGAAATTGAATTGCTTAAAATTTGTTTTAGAGTGAATTGTAATTAATTGTATTTGATTGATATAATTTTTCACCTAATTCATTTGACTTTATTTTTCATGCAAATAGTTTGTTTTTAGAATAAATTTTTTATTTTTTTATTTTTACAATTGGTGATAAAATTTGTTTGGATTGTCAAAAAGTAAAAAAAAAAAAAACAATTTTTTTTTAAATTTTTGTGGGGTTCATTTGACTTTGTTTTACATGAAAATTGTCAATAAAAGTGATAAAATTTTTTTATCATTGATTTTAATTTTTTTTTAATTGCCTAAAAAAAAAATTGGAATTGTCCTGAAAGTCAATTCCTTGGTATTGAGGAAAATGGGTCACGTCTACCCACAATGGGAAAACCAATTCCCAAGAAATTATAACCTATCAATCAATGTTTTAGATGAGAAATGAATTTTGTTTTCCATTTTCCATAGAAATTGAAGCCTTTCAAACATGTCCTCATTTTTATTATTCTATCTTTTTTAGTAATTGGAACACATTCTAAATTCAATGGTAAAAAAATTTATTCATTTAATTGACAATTTACATGAAAAATAAAACCAAACGTACACAAAAAAAAAAAAAAAAAAAATTCAAAAATTATTATTATTACTATTATTATTACTATTATTATTATTATTATTATTATTATTATTATTATTATTATTATCTTTTTGGAAATTTAAACAAATTTCATGTCCAATTGTAAAAAAATTTATCCCAAAAATTAACAATTTTCATAAAAAAATAAAGTCAAACGGATTAGGTGAAAAATTATACCAATCAAACATGATTAATTACAATTCCTTCTAAAACAAATTCTAAGCAATTCAATTCACTGCAATTCATTTTTTTTTCAACCCAAATTTTACATTTGTAATCAAACGGACCATTGAATCTTTTATTTATAGCATTGTTTAATCAACCGACTTTTATTATCACTATACCACTTTAAATTATTTATTTATGGCATTATTTAATCAACCGAATCTCGAGTTCAATATTTTTCGTGGAGTAACTAAAAATCATATAAAATAGAAATGGAAGTCCTCAATTTAACGCACATTGTACTTTAATTTTCAGTTTCTTTTTAAAAAGCTAGTTTTTGACCCATGCAGTACATGGGTTGTGTTACTTTCAAGATAATGTTAGCGTCTTCAATTTTAAGGATAAATGAGAGATATGTGCGCTAATTGAATGACCGCCGACGGGTAGATAAATATGTTTTGAGTCTAGAGTATATTTGCATATTTATTTATTCATAACCACGTGTATTTGTACACATATATCTTATACAAATAGGTACCAATAGATCCACGTGTTCATGTAGTATTTAATCATAAAATGATCCTTTTATACAGAAGAAAAAAAGGTTAAAATCACAATACATTGAAGTAGAAGCTAGCAACAAACTAATAAGAAGAGTAAAAGCTGAAATTCATTTAGTTGCCCAAGTATAGCTATCACTGGAGCTTTGATTCTCTCGGAACTGTGCTCTCTAGGATTTACTAATATTAGTTTATATTTGCAGCATATGAGTAGATCTGGTGACTGTGATATTATTGAAGATGTAAGACGGCAGGCGTCCCCCAATAGGGGGGTGCCACGTAACCCCCTGGTTGTTCAGGGAGATGTTCAAGTGGTTTTACTATATGGCAAAGAAAAGCTTGTCCATATGAAGTTGGTAAAAGGTCATTAAGAATATCTGAAGTCCTTTGGGGATATTTATTGACAATCTATTACCGTCTATGTGCTCGATGGTTTTGTTACGTAAAAAAAAAAAATATTGATCGAGCTTGTTGAAGTTTTACTTCAAGGATAGCTATCACCGGAGCAGCATTTGTTGGTTGGTTGAGTGTGGGTTAGCCTATTACTTGCATTAATGTATCTAATGTTTTGCAACCAGCAAGATCCCACTTTGTTGTCCCTTCCATTGAGTCGTAAAGTTCAAACAGGGCTTAAATTGCAAGTAACAAAAGTATTTTGAAGATTGGATAGATAAGCTCAAAATTAGAAGTTGAGAACAAAAACAAAGAGACTTTATATTTGTTAATGAAACGGATCCAAGTTTTAGTAATCAACTCGATGTAAACACACCACAAATCTTCAAGTTCAAAATTGTTCAATCACCTTCAAGAAAAGCCAACATATAATTATATAGAATATCACATTTTGCAAGAGGATCTCTCTTGTTATAGGTGCAGGCATTGATTGAGTTACTGCACATATTTGTCATGAACCATGCCATAGTAACAGGGAGGGTTTGACACCCTCCCTGACCGACCCCTCACAATAGGGGGATCCCACTTTTTTTTTTTTTTTTTTTTTTTTTTGCATTTTTTATTCGCGTGAGTCCTATAACATGTGAGTGGATGTCATCCAAGTGGTCAAATTCTTTCTGGCAAAACAATTTATTACATTTGTCATAGTGCCATCATGACAAAACATAATATCTTGAACGACCGCCAATGTGTTTTTGTACATGAGTGTGTTCATTACATTTTTTTGACATACTCATTACAAATAGTAAGAACTAAAAGCATCAAATAATTATAGAGATCACTATAATTTGATATTAAGTCAAATGACTTTATACAATGGAAATAAAACACATTAAAAATTGATTGTCTGTTTAATGCAGAGGGAAAAAAAAAATAGTGCAGACTACAATAAAGACATCGAAGTCCTATTATTAGAAGTTCAATATTTATTCAAAATCGAGAACAAGGGATGTCATACCTAAAAGTAGCTTGTGCACTTTGAATGATTACTTTGAGCTTGTTTGTTTCTGATTTTAGTCTAAATTAAAATCAAACAATCAATATTAACCACATATTTTAGGGGTCCCACAACTTTTCAATCACACATTTCAAAAACTTTCATCACAATCTACTAAAAAATCTAATTTTAATCCCCACCAAATACCCTTTTTGTCATCAATAGCATCTCGTTGGAGAAGGTCGAGGTCATAATAGTTTATATGCAACTACACAAAGGCAAGATGAGTTGCAACATTACATAAAAACACACTCAGTGAGTCAATAAGTCACACATATAAATAATATACACCTACATAGGATTACTTTGTCATGAAAATTATTGGAAAAGATTAAGTAGGAAATTATATTTTGAGTAATGTTATTCGTAGTCACTCATTATGACAGTTGTCGTACGCGGCATACGTATGGTAGGTGGTTATTTGATGGATTAATGTAATAGCTTTTTATTGACTCACTCATCAAATAACTACATCCGTATGCCACGTAGAGCGATTGCCATGATAAGCAAGTGTGAATAGAATTATTCTTATATTTTTGTGCATTTTATATTATTATTCACTAATTCTAGGAATTGTATTCAAAATATAGACATAACACGGACAAATCACCTACAATCGTGTTTGTCTTGATAAAGAATAGTTAGTTCAAATGTCTGGGCAACTGAATGCCCCCTTCCCTCCAATGAAATAAAAAGAAACTCGCTCCCAGGGCACATCTCCAAATGGTAAAAAGGGAAGGTGGAGAAATCCAGCTTTCTTTGAAATTGCCGTGTCAAGAGTTCGTATCCTGAAATATGGATTTGGCTCTTGGGTAAATACAAGTGTACAAGTAGCCTTCCACCCTGTATCCTTGGAGACATAACCTGCGATTTACCTTCTTCACCAAGGCCTAGGGCAGGGTAGGTGGGAGCGCCAGTAATGAGGCGTAATCCAAAAAAATAAATAAGTAGTAAATCAATAACTCCATATATATGGAAAGACAGGAACACGAGAAAATAACAAGCCCAATTTCAAGACAGTTAATAGGAAAAATTCATATACAAAAGCAGCACGTACCTTTTATATATATTGCACCCATGTCATCTAAGTCTCTCCTACAATAAAATTTTAGGTCCGAACCAATAGAAATCCACCTGCATAAGGTCATTATGAAAAGAAGGAAAAAAAATTAGAGCTCGAGTTTATTTAGACATTGCATGAAAGCTTAGCCAATCACTGTTGAACAATTGCGGGCATTCCCAAGGGATAAATGAACTAAAGAATCATGTTTGTACATGTAGGTTCCACAAAAATAAATAAAAAAAAAATAAAAAAAAATGATCACTTTATGATAATTGGATCTCAAAATGATTTTTGATCTATTACTTCTTAGATTTTGAGAATATGCATTCAGTTTTGGTATTTAATATTGTATAGGCACAATTCTGAGGTACCTTCAAGCTCTAAGCAATCCCAAATAAAACTTCTAAAGATTTCACTTTAGTTCTCAAAGATTTTTTTTTTCTATTTATCGCATGGAGTTGAGATCTGCTGTCCATTTTTTTTTTTTTTTTTTGTCTAATTTGTTGTTCATTCAATTGAAAATCCACACATCATGAAAAATTAAAGTTGTCATCAATTTTAATTTTTCAGGACGTGCAAAGTTGTAATTGGGTAGACAGTAAATCTCAACTATGATGTCCCAAAGTTTTCAATTTTCTTTTGTATTCCAATAAATGAAGTCTGGCATAAAATTCATACTTATACATCTTATTGCCAGACTCATAAAATAGAGAATAAACATAAAAATTGATATGAAAGTGTGTTCACTGACAAAAATCAGTATTTATTACACATAAAATCAACTAATATTAAAAAGGGATAGATATTAAGAACTACCAAAAACAGTGGAGTAGAATGAAGACATATTTAAGCTAAATCCAATAATCGACATTTAGCAAATATCCAATAAAAAAGGGCAGATTCTATCTCAATCCACCCCCTTCAGCCAACCTACAGTCAAGAAACTTACCTCGAAAAATATGTTTGAATTTTCACTCGTTGATCTCGTGCAATCAACTCTTGAGCTAGAGGTTGCAGGGAAAAGTCCTCTTACATGCATGGTCGAATTAAGTAAACATTGGAACAAGCAGAAGGAAAGGCACGAATTGCAAAAAATATGGGAATGGCCGCAGTACCTACTGGAAGTGAGACAATTGCAAACCTTGCACGTGCCAATTAATGAGGCACGAATCTGGTATGAGTAAGCCCAATAGCATCGATATTTGATTTTTAATTTTCGTTAAAAACTTAGAATATGAACAGATGTTGCTTTTGTTCTTCATATGCAAACCTTTTCTGTAGTCGTATTAGTGTAGCCGCTAATTGGCAGTTTCTACTTGTGATCTTGATAGAATTGAAGTATTGCATATAGGCAAATCATTCTGCAACATGAGCTATGGAGTACGATGTCTCGGATCCAGTTTTTAGTTGGATACTGATAACTGTATTTTATACACATATTTAAGGCCTTAAACGATGATATTCAGTGCTCATATGATGAATTATTGTCTAAATTGTTGCATTTGGTGTTGAATAGGTGAAACTCGATGATTGAGCAAGAAATTGAAAGAAACAAGAGGAAAATTGGAAAAAGGGGACAAGATCCATAGTATGAGGGCCAAAGTGTAAACACTCAAAAGTTGTGTCGAACTTCACAATGAAGATTCGAGAATGCCGGGGCTCAATTGGGTGCAATTAGAAGTCAAAACGGGTGAAATATGGCCAAAACATTTTCACAAATCAAGTTTCAACTGCGGAAGGATGTTTCAGATTTTTGTCATAGATTGAGACCCATTTTTGACACAGTAAACATTCGAACTGGAAAAAGGCTATTTCACGTAAAGTTGTAGCCCATTGAGTTGGATTTACAACCCAACTTAAATCACCTCAATCGGATATCGGGAGAGAAGATTATGCTTGAAATACTGAAGGAAGCACGATGCTGAATTTCTCCCGGAGGTTGGCGCCGCGGCGCCACAATAGTGGCGCTGCAGCGCCACGAATTCTGAAAGTAAACAGAGTATGCGGCGCCGTGGCGCCGCCTGGGACGATCTAGGGCGCGTTTTGGTCAATTTTTAAGCCCGTAAAAACCCTATTTTCTACACCAACGTGGGGGCAACTATAAATACAATTTTTCTCACACCGGAGAGGAGGAGGGGATTCTACACATTCCTCACATCACAAAACACATTCAAACTTTGAAGATTTGAGAGAGAATTCAAAGGAAGAACACACAAAAAGGGATTTATTCTACTCATTGAAGGAAATACATACAATTGAATATTCAACGGCGGAATTCAAAGGAGAAAAACATCGCGCAAATCACGTTTTGAAGCATCAATTGGGGGGAAGAAGATCTTGGTGCAAGATCGATTTCTCATTCTTCTAAACCCGGTGATGTATTCTATAATAACTTTGTATTTTTCTTTCATGATTATGAGTAGCTAAATCGAGTTTAGGGCGAACAATGTAACCGAATTGGGATCCTTTATTTCTTTAATTTGATATTCTTGTGCTTTTATTTTATGTGTTGATTTTGCTATGTTCTCAATGCATTTAAATACTTGATCACTAATTAAATGATTTCGTGAACAATAATTACGTAGAGATGCGAATTGTTGTTTAGACCAAGTAGTAAATTCCGGTAAATTGGCATAACGTGTAGAGATACCTATGTTAATTGCTGCGGTTATAATTGAATTCCTAGAACCAATGTTTCGTTTAACTAAATGTCAATTTGCATAGAGATATGGAATTGAATTAGTTAAATAGGCTCAATGAGAACTCGAGAGGGGTAAATTGAATACAATAGGAGAATTCGATCGAACACTACTTTAGATTGTATGAATCTTGATTTAAGGAATAAATGTGATCAATAGGTGAAATTGTTCCGCCCTAATATCCGTTATTATTTGAATTCTCAATCAAGTATGTTTGCATTCAATTCAATTTCACGTGTTTAATTTCAAATATTCTCAACACATCCATATTTTTGTTTACTTTCATCAAATAGTAGTTAGGAATAAATTAGATTAAGTACTAAAGTACAGTCCTCGTGGGAACGATATCCGGACTCTTAGGTCCACTTTATTACTTGTTACGATCCGTACACTTGCGGGATATAAAAATCGACAACAAATTTTTGGCGCCGTTGCCGGGGACTATTTACTTTTAGTCTTAATTTATTTTATTTTTAACTGTTATTTCATTTGTTTATGTTCTTTTATTTTAAATTTCTTTGTTCCATTTGAGTTTTTTTTTTCCCTCTTTTCAGGATAAAAAAAAGGTGCAGAATAACATATGGATGTGGTTGATTTCAAAAACATGCTCGTATGTGACTTCATCATAAGGCAACAACAATTGGTTGTTCAAGAAATTGATGAGAGAGATATGCTTGTGGGAGATTTCATTATAGGACAGAGACTACTAGACTTAAAGGCAGAATGTGAACTTAATGAAACTGTCCTGGCTGACTTGCCTGTTGCATTATTTCTCGCACCAAAATTTGATATGGGTGATCTACCCGTGGAATTATTTCTTCTACCGGCTATTATTGAAGAACATCAACAACGAGAATCATGTCGACTGGCCTTCCCACAAATACAAAAAGAGGAGAAGATTTTCTATGAAGATGTCATTGTTTCTCTGCCAGAAGTTGCGTATGCGGACGTTGAGCTTGAGAAAACTTCAATTAAAGAAGAGGTTAAAAAGATCGAGGATTTAATCATAACAGGCGAAAAAGAACTTGTAGTATGCAAAGAAGAGGAAATCCTCGACTTTATCGTTTGCTCAAAAGTGGATTTTGTGATTAAACCTTATGAAGAGATTCAGGTGTATATTGTTGAATTCACAACGGGTAATCTAGGCACGTCACACCATATTCAAGAGGGCAAAGCAATATCTTGGAGGACGTTCGAAGTGTGGTGCAAAGACATTCTAATCAAGCTAAGAAGGACCTCCAAAGCCATATTCAAAGTGCCATGAAACACTTGTGCGAAAGTCCAGCTAAAGACTTAAAAGAAGCGCTTCTTGGGAGGCAACCCAAGTTTTTCTTCCTTTATTTATTTTGTTATATGATTCTTTAGTTTATTTTTCTTAATTTTCTTAGGAACCCTTAGGCCCTTGTTTAATTAAGTTGGTTATTAGATGTTTAAGTTAAGTAACACTTGTTCCATGTATTTAATATTTCATCTGATTTTTCAGGGACATGAGATTGCGGAACTCTTAAACCAACATTAACAAGGAGAAAATTGGACAAATCTCAAGTTTGGGGGAGCAGATAAAAGAAGAGCCAATCAAATCCTACTCCATAGCGTCATAATGGCATAGGCAGTACAGACACTTCAGGGAAGTTCTCTTCCTTTTCCTTTAAATTTTACATTGAGGACAATGTTTAGTTTAAGTTTGGGGGGATGTTTTATAAATTGCATATTTGCCTAATGTTTGTGTGGGTTCGACAGTCTGGCTGACTGTGATGATTTATTTTGAGATTTGACGTTAATTTATGAACTGTGGATAGGTGCATACTAGATCGATTGAAACTTAACCTTGCAGAACTTGATATGCACTAGAATTGAGTTTGACACTGTGATGAAACAAGTTGATTCATATGTTGATAGGTTGATTTAGTTGGACATAGATGTTTTACCTAAACGATACTAAATTATTTATCCATAGACCAAATTTAGCACAGTTTGGGGGTGATGTTACGATAGTAGGTTGATGCTAATGTGAATGTGGATTCCATGTATGAAAACTTATGTGTGGATTGTCTTAGACTAACATGATAAAACGCGACGAAAGTCTTAAGTTGGGGGTCAATTTGTTTGAATAGGTGTATGATAAAGGGTATTGCACTAATCAAGGCAAATAAAAAAAAAATTCTTTGAAGTCTTCATGACTCGAGCAATTAAGCCTGCAAGGGTATCTTAAAACCTGGTGCCCTAAAGTCATCTGACTTGGGAGTCATCGGCCTAAAACTCGTTACATGGGTCATTTAGAAGACAACCAGAGATGAAGTTGTACTTGAAACAATCAGATGTTCTCTTCGAAGCCTTTTTGACCCGGGTTATTAAGTCTGTAAGGGTGTCTTAAAATCTGGTGCCTTAAAGTCATCTGACTTGGGAGTCATCGGCCTAAAACCTGCTATATGGGTCATCTAGAAAGCTTAAAGGAGAGAATAAAAAATAATAATAATAATAAATTGTGAAAAAAAATCAAGTGCATGAAAAAAGCAAAAGCACTAAACGCCTTGGTTATGCCCTAACACCTTTTTGAGTGAATTGGACTTTCGATGTAGGATAATTAGCCCAGTTGAGTCGTGGCGGTCGAAGCAATCAAATAATTGGAGAATCCTTATTCATTGAAGTGTTGACTTACAATTAGTAATGTCCACCTGAATTCGAGAGGGTGAGGATAGTAATGAAATTTTCAACCTTAGAGTACACACTGGGAATGAGTGAAAAAGAATAAATTTGGGGGTGTGTGAATCATACGAGAAATGAAATGATATATTTGACCACAGAGGGTTGGGAATTGAAACAACTTGTGCGGTCATGGTTGATTACTTAATTCCTCACATACACACACAGACGTCAATTTTGTACTGGAAAGTAGATATTGGTTTGGTATTGTGACTTTGAAGCGTGTTTGTGGAATTAACATTAAAATCTTGAATCCTGAGATAAGAGGTTTGACTGTGCAACTAATTATCTTTTTCATGCTTGAGTGCTGGTAGCTATTTAGTTGATAGTTTTGTTTGAGGACAAACAAATGTTTAAGTTTGGGGGTATTTGATAACTGTATTTTATACACATATTTAAGGCCTTAAACGATGATATTCAGTGCTCATATGATGAATTATTGTCTAAATTGTTGCATTTGGTGTTGAATAGGTGAAACTCGATGATTGAGCAAGAAATTGAAAGAAACAAGAGGAAAATTGGAAAAAGGGGACAAGATCCATAGTATGAGGGCCAAAGTGTAAACACTCAAAAGTTGTGTCGAACTTCACAATGAAGATTCGAGAATGCCGGGGCTCAATTGGGTGCAATTAGAAGTCAAAACGGGTGAAATATGGCCAAAACATTTTCACAAATCAAGTTTCAACCGCGGAAGGATGTTTCAGATTTTTGTCATAGATTGAGACCCATTTTTAACACAGTAAACATTCGAACTGGAAAAAGGCTATTTCACGTAAAGTTGTAGCCCTTTGAGTTGGATTTACAACCCAACTTAAATCACCTCAATCGGATATCGGGAGAGAAGATTATGCTTGAAATACTGAAGGAAGCACGATGCTGAATTTCTCCCGGAGGTTGGCGCCGCGGCGCCACAATAGTGGCGCTGCAGCGCCACGAATTCTGAAAGTAAACAGAGTATGCGGCGCCGCAGCGCCACTCCCGTGGCGCCGTGGCGCATCCTGGGACGATCTAGGGCGCGTTTTGGTCAATTTTTAAGCCCGTAAAAACCCTATTTTCTACACCAACGTGGGGGCAACTATAAATACAATTTTTCTCACACCGGAGAGGAGGAGGGGATTCTACACATTCCTCACATCACAAAACACATTCAAACTTTGAAGATTTGAGAGAGAATTCAAAGGAAGAACACACAAAAAGGGATTTATTCTACTCATTGAAGGAAATGCATACAATTGAATATTCAACGGCGGAATTCAAAGGAGAAAAACATCGCGCAAATCACGTTTTGAAGCATCAATTGGGGGGAAGAAGATCTTGGTGCAAGATCGATTTCTCATTCTTCTAAACCCGGTGATGTATTCTATAATAACTTTGTATTTTTCTTTCATGATTATGAGTAGCTAAATCGAGTTTAGTTTAGGCGAACAATGTAACCGAATTGGGATCCTTTATTTCTTTAATTTGATATTCTTGTGCTTTTATTTTATGTGTTGATTTTACTATGTTCTCAATGCATTTAATTACTTGATCACTAATTAAATGATTTCGTGAACAATAATTACGTAGAGATGCGAATTGTTGTTTAGACCAAGTAGTAAATTCCGGTAAATTGGCATAACGTGTAGAGATACCTATGTTAATTGCTGCGGTTATAATTGAATTCCTAGAACCAATGTTTCGTTTAACTAAATGTCAATTTGCATAGAGATATGGAATTGAATTAGTTAAATAGGCTCAATGAGAACTCGAGAGGGGTAAATTGAATACAATAGGAGAATTCGATCGAACACTACTTTAGATTGTATGAATCTTGATTTAAGGAATAAATGTGATCAATAGGTGAAATTGTTCCGCCCTAATATCCGTTATTATTTGAATTCTCAATCAAGTATGTTTGCATTCAATTCAATTTCACGTGTTTAATTTCAAATATTCTCAACACATCCATATTTTTGTTTACTTTCATCAAATAGTAGTTAGGAATAAATTAGATTAAGTACTAAAGTACAGTCCTCGTGGGAACGATATCCGGACTCTTAGGTCCACTTTATTACTTGTTACGATCCGTACACTTGCGGGATATAAAAATCGACAACAGATACATGTACTAATAGTCAATAGTGACAAATAGCGGAACATCCATGATTTTGAACAGTTCATTAGAAATTTTACGAGATCGTGTGAAAGCCAATAAATCTAAAGTCTCCTTAGGTAGGTACCCTCCTACTGTTCACCTTTTCCTTTCGTGTCTCCACTACGAAACAATCCTGCTTGTGGTATTAAGAATCACCTTCACACATTTGCACCTCTTTCCCTACTTCTATAAAGAAAACGTATTCAAATCAGTAAAATGATACATTTCATAATCAAACAAAAATGAATTAAGCAAAATATTATTAGCAACATCTTTCGGGGAAGCGGAAATTATTCAAACCACTAAAATGTTAGATTTCATAATCGAACAAAAATGAATTAAGCTAAACATTATGAGCAATTTCTTTTGGGAAAGCCAAGTTCTCATATTGTAACTGTAATTCTTTCATTTTTTCCTCACTCGTAAGATTTTTGATAGTTCTCTTTCTTTTCCCTCACATAAACCGAAAGAAGTTTAAATTTCTGTACTCACTGAAACTTTGATTCCTCAAGAAAAATATATTCCTGAAATGATTAGTAACCATTCGTTGAAAATCCTTTCAAAAATGTATCTAAGAACAAGTGAAACTAGAAGAAACACTACTAGAAAATACGGCTTTAGCGATAGAAATTCCTATCTCCAAAGGGAATTATTCCGTCAGTAAACCTACTTACCGATGGAAATCTCCCGACGACATATGCCACGGGTGAAAGCTGCGTCGGTAATTTTTCCGACGGAAGCATAACCGTCGGTGATTACCGACGAATTTACCTTCAGATACATGTCCATAAAAAAATGCCTGTGGATTTGAATGGATGTTCTAAACGTCAAATTTAGCGATGTGTCAGTTCGAAGGAAATATCGATGGATTTATTTCATTTCTATTTCCTTCGGTAAATCTATATGAATATTTTCATTTCTATTTTTAACGGTAATTTACATACAGTATTCCCTTTGATCATTTTCGTTTGTGATATATCAATATTATTTTAATTTTAATTTTCGCTAAAAACTTAGTATATGAACAGATGTTGCTTTTGTTCTACATATGCAAACCTTTTCTGTAGGTGTGTTAGCGTAGCCGCTAATTGGTAGTTTCTACTTGTGATCTTGATAGAATTGAAGTATTCCTTGTAGGAAAATCATTATGCAAAATGAGGCATGGAGTACGATGGCTCGGATCCAGTTTTTAGATGGATACATGTACTAATAGTCAATAGTGACAAATAGCGGAACATCCACGATTTTGAACAGTTCATTAGAAATTTTTACGAGATCGTATGACAGACAATAAACCTAAAGTCACCTTAGGCAGGTACCCTCCTACTGTTCACCTTTTCCTTTCGTGTCTCCACTACGAAACAATCCTACTTGTGGTGTTAAGAATCATCTTCGCACATTTGCACCTCTTTCACTACTTCTAAAACGAAAACGTATTCAAATCAGTAAAATGATACATTTCATAATCAAACAAAAATGAATTAAGCTAAACATTATGAGCAATTTCTTTTGGGAAAGCCAAGTTCTCATATTGTAACTGTAATTCTTTCATTTTTTCCTCACTCGTAAGATTTTTGATAGTTCTCTTTCTTTTCCCTCACATAAACCGAAAGAAGTTTAAATTTCTGTACTCACTGAAACTTTGATTCCTCAAGAAAAATATATTCCTGAAATGATTAGTAACCATTCGTTGAAAATCCTTTCAAAAATGTATCTAAGAACAAGTGAAACTAGAAGAAACACTACTAGAAAATACGGCTTTAGCGATAGAAATTCCTGTCTCCAAAGGGAATTATTCCGTCGGTAAACCTACTTACCGATGGAAATCTCCCGACGACATATGCCACGGGTGAAAGCTGCGTCGGTAATTTTTCCGACGGAAGCATAACCGTCGGTGATTACCGACGAATTTACCTTCAGATACATGTCCATAAAAAAATGCCTGTGGATTTGAATGGATGTTCTAAACGTCAAATTTAGCGATGTGTCAGTTCGAAGGAAATATCGATGGATTTATTTCATTTCTATTTCCTTCGGTAAATCTATATGAATATTTTCATTTCTATTTTTAACGGTAATTTACATACAGTATTCCCTTTGATCATTTTCGTTTGTGATATATCAATATTATTTTAATTTTAATTTTCGCTAAAAACTTAGTATATGAACAGATGTTGCTTTTGTTCTACATATGCAAACCTTTTCTGTAGGTGTGTTAGCGTAGCCGCTAATTGGTAGTTTCTACTTGTGATCTTGATAGAATTGAAGTATTCCTTGTAGGAAAATCATTATGCAAAATGAGGCATGGAGTACGATGGCTCGGATCCAGTTTTTAGATGGATACATGTACTAATAGTCAATAGTGACAAATAGCGGAACATCCACGATTTTGAACAGTTCATTAGAAATTTTTACGAGATCGTATGACAGACAATAAACCTAAAGTCACCTTAGGCAGGTACCCTCCTACTGTTCACCTTTTCCTTTCGTGTCTCCACTACGAAACAATCCTACTTGTGGTGTTAAGAATCATCTTCGCACATTTGCACCTCTTTCACTACTTCTAAAACGAAAACGTATTCAAATCAGTAAAATGATACATTTCATAATCAAACAAAAATGAATTAAGCTAAACATTATGAGCAATTTCTTTTGGGAAAGCCAAGTTCTCATATTGTAACTGTAATTCTTTCATTTTTTCCTCACTCGTAAGATTTTTGATAGTTCTCTTTCTTTTCCCTCACATAAACCGAAAGAAGTTTAAATTTCTGTACTCACTGAAACTTTGATTCCTCAAGAAAAATATATTCCTGAAATGATTAGTAACCATTCGTTGAAAATCCTTTCAAAAATGTATCTAAGAACAAGTGAAACTAGAAGAAACACTACTAGAAAATACGGCTTTAGCGATAGAAATTCCTGTCTCCAAAGGGAATTATTCCGTCGGTAAACCTACTTACCGATGGAAATCTCCCGACGACATATGCCACGGGTGAAAGCTGCGTCGGTAATTTTTCCGACGGAAGCATAACCGTCGGTGATTACCGACGAATTTACCTTCAGATACATGTCCATAAAAAAATGCCTGTGGATTTGAATGGATGTTCTAAACGTCAAATTTAGCGATGTGTCAGTTCGAAGGAAATATCGATGGATTTATTTCATTTCTATTTCCTTCGGTAAATCTATATGAATATTTTCATTTCTATTTTTAACGGTAATTTACATACAGTATTCCCTTTGATCATTTTCGTTTGTGATATATCAATATTATTTTAATTTTAATTTTCGCTAAAAACTTAGTATATGAACAGATGTTGCTTTTGTTCTACATATGCAAACCTTTTCTGTAGGTGTGTTAGCGTAGCCGCTAATTGGTAGTTTCTACTTGTGATCTTGATAGAATTGAAGTATTCCTTGTAGGAAAATCATTATGCAAAATGAGGCATGGAGTACGATGGCTCGGATCCAGTTTTTAGATGGATACATGTACTAATAGTCAATAGTGACAAATAGCGGAACATCCACGATTTTGAACAGTTCATTAGAAATTTTTACGAGATCGTATGACAGACAATAAACCTAAAGTCACCTTAGGCAGGTACCCTCCTACTGTTCACCTTTTCCTTTCGTGTCTCCACTACGAAACAATCCTACTTGTGGTGTTAAGAATCATCTTCGCACATTTGCACCTCTTTCACTACTTCTAAAACGAAAACGTATTCAAATCAGTAAAATGATACATTTCATAATCAAACAAAAATGAATTAAGCTAAACATTATGAGCAATTTCTTTTGGGAAAGCCAAGTTCTCATATTGTAACTGTAATTCTTTCATTTTTTCCTCACTCGTAAGATTTTTGATAGTTCTCTTTCTTTTCCCTCACATAAACCGAAAGAAGTTTAAATTTCTGTACTCACTGAAACTTTGATTCCTCAAGAAAAATATATTCCTGAAATGATTAGTAACCATTCGTTGAAAATCCTTTCAAAAATGTATCTAAGAACAAGTGAAACTAGAAGAAACACTACTAGAAAATACGGCTTTAGCGATAGAAATTCCTGTCTCCAAAGGGAATTATTCCGTCGGTAAACCTACTTACCGATGGAAATCTCCCGACGACATATGCCACGGGTGAAAGCCGCGTCGGTAATTTTTTCCGACGGAAGCATAACCGTCGGTGATTACCGACGAATTTACCTTCAGATACATGTCCATAAAAAAAAATGCCTGTGGATTTGAATGGATGTTCTAAACGTCAAATTTAGCGATGTGTCAGTTCGAAGGAGATATCGATGGATTTATTTCATTTCTATTTCCTTCGGTAAATCTATATGAATATTTTCATTTCTATTTTTAACGGTAATTTACATACAGTATTCCCTTTGATCATTTTCGTTTGTGATATATCAATATTATTTTAATTTTAATTTTCGCTAAAAACTTAGTATATGAACAGATGTTGCTTTTGTTCTACATATGCAAACCTTTTCTGTAGGTGTGTTAGCGTAGCCGCTAATTGGTAGTTTCTACTTGTGATCTTGATAGAATTGAAGTATTCCTTGTAGGAAAATCATTATGCAAAATGAGGCATGGAGTACGATGGCTCGGATCCAGTTTTTAGATGGATACATGTACTAATAGTCAATAGTGACAAATAGCGGAACATCCACGATTTTGAACAGTTCATTAGAAATTTTTACGAGATCGTATGACAGACAATAAACCTAAAGTCACCTTAGGCAGGTACCCTCCTACTGTTCACCTTTTCCTTTCGTGTCTCCACTACGAAACAATCCTACTTGTGGTGTTAAGAATCATCTTCGCACATTTGCACCTCTTTCACTACTTCTAAAACGAAAACGTATTCAAATCAGTAAAATGATACATTTCATAATCAAACAAAAATGAATTAAGCTAAACATTATGAGCAATTTCTTTTGGGAAAGCCAAGTTCTCATATTGTAACTGTAATTCTTTCATTTTTTCCTCACTCGTAAGATTTTTGATAGTTCTCTTTCTTTTCCCTCACATAAACCGAAAGAAGTTTAAATTTCTGTACTCACTGAAACTTTGATTCCTCAAGAAAAATATATTCCTGAAATGATTAGTAACCATTCGTTGAAAATCCTTTCAAAAATGTATCTAAGAACAAGTGAAACTAGAAGAAACACTACTAGAAAATACGGCTTTAGCGATAGAAATTCCTGTCTCCAAAGGGAATTATTCCGTCGGTAAACCTACTTACCGATGGAAATCTCCCGACGACATATGCCACGGGTGAAAGCTGCGTCGGTAATTTTTCCGACGGAAGCATAACCGTCGGTGATTACCGACGAATTTACCTTCAGATACATGTCCATAAAAAAATGCCTGTGGATTTGAATGGATGTTCTAAACGTCAAATTTAGCGATGTGTCAGTTCGAAGGAAATATCGATGGATTTATTTCATTTCTATTTCCTTCGGTAAATCTATATGAATATTTTCATTTCTATTTTTAACGGTAATTTACATACAGTATTCCCTTTGATCATTTTCGTTTGTGATATATCAATATTATTTTAATTTTAATTTTCGCTAAAAACTTAGTATATGAACAGATGTTGCTTTTGTTCTACATATGCAAACCTTTTCTGTAGGTGTGTTAGCGTAGCCGCTAATTGGTAGTTTCTACTTGTGATCTTGATAGAATTGAAGTATTCCTTGTAGGAAAATCATTATGCAAAATGAGGCATGGAGTACGATGGCTCGGATCCAGTTTTTAGATGGATACATGTACTAATAGTCAATAGTGACAAATAGCGGAACATCCACGATTTTGAACAGTTCATTAGAAATTTTTACGAGATCGTATGACAGACAATAAACCTAAAGTCACCTTAGGCAGGTACCCTCCTACTGTTCACCTTTTCCTTTCGTGTCTCCACTACGAAACAATCCTACTTGTGGTGTTAAGAATCATCTTCGCACATTTGCACCTCTTTCACTACTTCTAAAACGAAAACGTATTCAAATCAGTAAAATGATACATTTCATAATCAAACAAAAATGAATTAAGCTAAACATTATGAGCAATTTCTTTTGGGAAAGCCAAGTTCTCATATTGTAACTGTAATTCTTTCATTTTTTCCTCACTCGTAAGATTTTTGATAGTTCTCTTTCTTTTCCCTCACATAAACCGAAAGAAGTTTAAATTTCTGTACTCACTGAAACTTTGATTCCTCAAGAAAAATATATTCCTGAAATGATTAGTAACCATTCGTTGAAAATCCTTTCAAAAATGTATCTAAGAACAAGTGAAACTAGAAGAAACACTACTAGAAAATACGGCTTTAGCGATAGAAATTCCTGTCTCCAAAGGGAATTATTCCGTCGGTAAACCTACTTACCGATGGAAATCTCCCGACGACATATGCCACGGGTGAAAGCCGCGTCGGTAATTTTTCCGACGGAAGCATAACCGTCGGTGATTACCGACGAATTTACCTTCAGATACATGTCCATAAAAAAATGCCTGTGGATTTGAATGGATGTTCTAAACGTCAAATTTAGCGATGTGTCAGTTCGAAGGAGATATCGATGGATTTATTTCATTTCTATTTCCTTCGGTAAATCTATATGAATATTTTCATTTCTATTTTTAACGGTAATTTACATACAGTATTCCCTTTGATCATTTTCGTTTGTGATATATCAATATTATTTTAATTTTAATTTTCGCTAAAAACTTAGTATATGAACAGATGTTGCTTTTGTTCTACATATGCAAACCTTTTCTGTAGGTGTGTTAGCGTAGCCGCTAATTGGTAGTTTCTACTTGTGATCTTGATAGAATTGAAGTATTCCTTGTAGGAAAATCATTATGCAAAATGAGGCATGGAGTACGATGGCTCGGATCCAGTTTTTAGATGGATACATGTACTAATAGTCAATAGTGACAAATAGCGGAACATCCACGATTTTGAACAGTTCATTAGAAATTTTTACGAGATCGTATGACAGACAATAAACCTAAAGTCACCTTAGGCAGGTACCCTCCTACTGTTCACCTTTTCCTTTCGTGTCTCCACTACGAAACAATCCTACTTGTGGTGTTAAAGAATCATCTTCGCACATTTGCACCTCTTTCACTACTTCTAAAACGAAAACGTATTCAAATCAGTAAAATGATACATTTCATAATCAAACAAAAATGAATTAAGCTAAACATTATGAGCAATTTCTTTTGGGAAAGCCAAGTTCTCATATTGTAACTGTAATTCTTTCATTTTTTCCTCACTCGTAAGATTTTTGATAGTTCTCTTTCTTTTCCCTCACATAAACCGAAAGAAGTTTAAATTTCTGTACTCACTGAAACTTTGATTCCTCAAGAAAAATATATTTCCTGAAATGATTAGTAACCATTCGTTGAAAATCCTTTCAAAAATGTATCTAAGAACAAGTGAAACTAGAAGAAACACTACTAGAAAATACGGCTTTAGCGATAGAAATTCCTGTCTCCAAAGGGAATTATTCCGTCGGTAAACCTACTTACCGATGGAAATCTCCCGACGACATATGCCACGGGTGAAAGCTGCGTCGGTAATTTTTCCGACGGAAGCATAACCGTCGGTGATTACCGACGAATTTACCTTCAGATACATGTCCATAAAAAAATGCCTGTGGATTTGAATGGATGTTCTAAACGTCAAATTTAGCGATGTGTCAGTTCGAAGGAAATATCGATGGATTTATTTCATTTCTATTTCCTTCGGTAAATCTATATGAATATTTTTTCATTTCTATTATTTTTAACGGTAATTTACATACAGTATTCCCTTTGATCATTTTCGTTTGTGATATATCAATATTATTTTAATTTTAATTTTCGCTAAAAACTTAGTATATGAACAGATGTTGCTTTTGTTCTACATATGCAAACCTTTTCTGTAGGTGTGTTAGCGTAGCCGCTAATTGGTAGTTTCTACTTGTGATCTTGATAGAATTGAAGTATTCCTTGTAGGAAAATCATTATGCAAAATGAGGCATGGAGTACGATGGCTCGGATCCAGTTTTTAGATGGATACATGTACTAATAGTCAATAGTGACAAATAGCGGAACATCCACGATTTTGAACAGTTCATTAGAAATTTTTACGAGATCGTATGACAGACAATAAACCTAAAGTCACCTTAGGCAGGTACCCTCCTACTGTTCACCTTTTCCTTTCGTGTCTCCACTACGAAACAATCCTACTTGTGGTGTTAAGAATCATCTTCGCACATTTGCACCTCTTTCACTACTTCTAAAACGAAAACGTATTCAAATCAGTAAAATGATACATTTCATAATCAAACAAAAATGAATTAAGCTAAACATTATGAGCAATTTCTTTTGGGAAAGCCAAGTTCTCATATTGTAACTGTAATTCTTTCATTTTTTCCTCACTCGTAAGATTTTTGATAGTTCTCTTTCTTTTCCCTCACATAAACCGAAAGAAGTTTAAATTTCTGTACTCACTGAAACTTTGATTCCTCAAGAAAAATATATTCCTGAAATGATTAGTAACCATTCGTTGAAAATCCTTTCAAAAATGTATCTAAGAACAAGTGAAACTAGAAGAAACACTACTAGAAAATACGGCTTTAGCGATAGAAATTCCTGTCTCCAAAGGGAATTATTCCGTCGGTAAACCTACTTACCGATGGAAATCTCCCGACGACATATGCCACGGGTGAAAGCCGCGTCGGTAATTTTTTCCGACGGAAGCATAACCGTCGGTGATTACCGACGAATTTACCTTCAGATTACATGTCCATAAAAAAATGCCTGTGGATTTGAATGGATGTTCTAAACGTCAAATTTAGCGATGTGTCAGTTCGAAGGAGATATCGATGGATTTATTTCATTTCTATTTCCTTCGGTAAATCTATATGAATATTTTCATTTCTATTTTTAACGGTAATTTACATACAGTATTCCCTTTGATCATTTTCGTTTGTGATATATCAATATTATTTTAATTTTAATTTTCGCTAAAAACTTAGTATATGAACAGATGTTGCTTTTGTTCTACATATGCAAACCTTTTCTGTAGGTGTGTTAGCGTAGCCGCTAATTGGTAGTTTCTACTTGTGATCTTGATAGAATTGAAGTATTCCTTATAGGCAAATCATTATGCAAAATGAGGCATGGAATACGATGGCTCGGATCTAGTTTTTAGCTGGATACATGTACTAATAGTCAATAGTGACAAATAGCGGAACACCCACGATTTTGAACAGTTCATTAGAAATTTTTACGAGATCGTATGACAGACAATAAACCTAAAGTCACCTTAGGCAGGTACCCTCCTACTGTTCACCTTTTCCTTTCGCGTCTCCACTACGAAACAATCCTACTTGTGGTGTTAAGAATCATCTTCGCACATTTGCACCTCTTTCACTACTTCTAAAACGAAAACGTATTCAAATCAGTAAAATGATACATTTCATAATCAAACAAAAATGAATTAAGCTAAACATTATGAGCAATTTCTTTTGGGAAAGCCAAGTTCTCATATTGTAACTGTAATTCTTTCATTTTTTCCTCACTCGTAAGATTTTTGATAGTTCTCTTTCTTTTCCCTCACATAAACCGAAAGAAGTTTAAATTTCTGTACTCACTGAAACTTTGATTCCTCAAGAAAAATATATTCCTGAAATGATTAGTAACCATTCGTTGAAAATCCTTTCAAAAATGTATCTAAGAACAAGTGAAACTAGAAGAAACACTACTAGAAAATACGGCTTTAGCGATAGAAATTCCTGTCTCCAAAGGGAATTATTCCGTCGGTAAACCTACTTACCGATGGAAATCTCCCGACGACATATGCCACGGGTGAAAGCTGCGTCGGTAATTTTTCCGACGGAAGCATAACCGTCGGTGATTACCGACGAATTTACCTTCAGATACATGTCCATAAAAAAATGCCTGTGGATTTGAATGGATGTTCTAAACGTCAAATTTAGCGATGTGTCAGTTCGAAGGAAATATCGATGGATTTATTTTTTTTTCTATTTCCTTCGGTAAATCTATATGAATATTTTCATTTCTATTTTTAACGGTAATTTACATACAGTATTCCCTTTGATCATTTTCGTTTGTAATATATCAATATTATTTTAATATTAATTTTCGCTAAAAACTTAGTATATGAACAGATGTTGCTTTTGTTCTACATATGCAAACCTTTTCTGTAGGTGTGTTAGCGTAGCCGCTAATTGGTAGTTTCTACTTGTGATCTTGATAGAATTGAAGTATTCCTTCTAGGCAAATCATTATGCAAAATGAGGCATGGAATACGATGGCTCGGATCTAGTTTTTAGCTGGATACATGTACTAATAGTCAATAGTGACAAATAGCGGAACACCCACGATTTTGAACAGTTCATTAGAAATTTTTACGAGATCGTATGACAGACAATAAACCTAAAGTCACCTTAGGCAGGTACCCTCCTACTGTTCACCTTTTCCTTTCGTGTCTCCACTACGAAACAATCCTACTTGTGGTGTTAAGAATCATCTTCGCACATTTGCACCTCTTTCACTACTTCTAAAACGAAAACGTATTCAAATCAGTAAAATGATACATTTCATAATCAAACAAAAATGAATTAAGCTAAACATTATGAGCAATTTCTTTTGGGAAAGCCAAGTTCTCATATTGTAACTGTAATTCTTTCATTTTTTCCTCACTCGTAAGATTTTTGATAGTTCTCTTTCTTTTCCCTCACATAAACCGAAAGAAGTTTAAATTTCTGTACTCACCGAAACTTTGATTCCTCAAGAAAAATATATTCCTGAAATGATTAGTAACCATTCGTTGAAAATCCTTTCAAAAATGTATCTAAGAACAAGTGAAACTAGAAGAAACACTACTAGAAAATACGGCTTTAGCGATAGAAATTCCTGTCTCTAAAGGGAATTATTCCGTCGGTAAACCTACTTACCGATGGAAATCTCCCGACGACATTTGCCACGGGTGAAAGCTGCGTCGGTAATTTTTCCGACGGAAGCATAACCGTCGGTGATTACCGACGAATTTACCTTCAGATACATATCCATAAAAAATGCCTGTGGATTTGAATGGATGTTCTAAACGTCAAATTTAGCGATGTGTCAGTTCGAAGGAAATATCGATGGATTTATTTCATTTCTATTTCTTTCGGTAAATCTATATGAATATTTTCATTTCTATTTTTAACGGTAATTTGCATACAGTATTCCCTTTGATAATTTTCGTTAGTAATATATATTATTTGAATTTAATTTTCGCTAAAAACTTAGAATATGAACAGATGTTGCTTTTGTTCTACATATGCAAACCTTTTCTGTAGTTGCGTTACGTAGCCGCTAATTGGTAGTTTCTACTTGTGATCTTGATAGAATTGAAGTATTCCTTATAGGCAAACCATTCTGCAAAACGAGGCATGGAGTACGATGGCTCGGATCCAGTTTTTAGATGGATACATGTACTAATAGTCAATAGTGACAAATAGCGGAACATCCACGATTTTGAACAGTTCATTAGAAATTTTTACGAGATCGTATGACAGACAATAAACCTAAAGTCACCTTAGGCAGGTACCCTCCTACTGTTCACCTTTTCCTTTCGTGTCTCCACTACGAAACAATCCTACTTGTGGTGTTAAGAATCATCTTCGCACATTTATACCTCTTTCACTACTTCTAAAACGAAAACGTATTCAAATCAGTAAAATGATACATTTCATAATCAAACAAAAATGAATTAAGCTAAACATTATGAGCAATTTCTTTTGGGAAAGCCAAGTTCTCATATTGTAACTGTAATTCTTTCATTTTTTCCTCACTCGTAAGATTTTTGATAGTTCTCTTTCTTTTCCCTCACATAAACCGAAAGAAGTTTAAATTTCTGTACTCACTGAAACTTTGATTCCTGAAGAAAAATATATTCCTGAAATGATTAGTGACCATTCGTTGAAAATCCTTTCAAAAATGTATCTAAGAACAGGTGAAACTAGAAGAAACACTACTAGAAAATACGGCTTTAGCGATGGAAATTCCTGTCTCCAAAGGGAATTATTCCGTCGGTGAACCTACTTATCGATGGAAATCTCCCAACGACATATGCCACAGGTGAAAGCCGCGTCGGTAATTTTTTCGACGGAAGCATAACCGTCGGTGATTACCGACAAATTTACATTCAGATACATATCCATAAAAAATGCCTGTGGATTTGAATGGATGTTCTAAATGTCAAATTTAGCGATGTGTTAGTTCGAAGGAAACATCGATGGATTTTTTTCATTTCTATTTCCATCGGTAATTTTATATGAATATTTTAATTTCTATTTTCATCGATAATTTACATACAATATTCCCTTTGATTATTTTCGTTTGTAATATATCAATTTTATTTTAATTTTAATTTTCGCTAAAAACTTAGAATATGAACAGATGTTGCTTTTGTTCTACATATGCAAACATTTTCTGTAGTTGTGTTAGCATAACCGCTAACTGGTAGTTTCTACTTGTGATCTTGATAGAGTTGAAGTATTCCTTATAGACAAATCATTCTGCAACATGAGCCATGGAATATGATGGCTCGAATCCTGTTTTTAATTGGATACATATACTAATAGTCATTAGTGACAAATAGTGGAACATCCATGATTTTGAACAGTTCATTAGAAATTTTTACGAGATCGTATGAAAGACAATAAATCTAAAGTCTCCTTAGGAAGGTACCCTCATAATGTTCACCTTTTCCTTTCGTGTCTCCACTACGAAACAATCCTGCTTGTTGTATTAAGAATCATCTTCGCACATTTGCTCCTCTTTCCCTACTTCTATAAAGAAAACGTATTGAAATCAGTAAAATGGTACATTTCTTAATCAAACAAAAATGAATTAAGCTAAACATTACCAGCAACTTTTTTCCGGGAAGCCAAAAGTATTCAAACCACTAAAATATTAGATTTCATAATCGAACAAAATTGAATTAAGCTAAACATTTTCTGCAATATCTTTTGGGAAAGCCAAGTTCTCATATTGTAATTGTAATTCTTTCACTTTTTCCTTACTCGTAAGATTTTTGATAGTTCTCTTTCTTTTTCTTCACATAAATCGAAAGAAGTTTAAATTTCTGTACTCACTGAAACTTTCATTTCTCAAGAAAATTATATTCCTGAGAGGATTAGTAACCATTAGTTGAAATTCCTTTCAAAAATGTAACTAGGAACAGGTGAAACTAGAAGAAACACTACTAGAAAATACGGCTTCAGAGATGGAAATTTGCTTTCGCCAATGGGAATTATTCCGTCAGTAAACCTACTTACTGATGGAAATCTCCCGTCGACAAATGCCGCAGGTGAAAGTTGTGTCAGTAATTTTTCCGACGAAAGCATAATCGTCGGTGATTACCGACAAATTTACCTTCAGATACATATCAATCGAAAATGCCAGTGGATTTGAATGGATGTTCTAAACGTCAAATTTAGCGATGTGTTAGTTCGAAGGAAATATCGATGGATTTATTTCATTTCTGTTTCCTTCGGTAAATTTATATGAATATTTTCATTTCAATTTTTATCGATAATTTACGTATAGTATTCCCTTTGATAATTTTCGTTTGTAATATATATTATTTGAATTTAATTTTCGCTAAAAACTTAGAATATGAACAGATGTTGCTTTTGTTCTACATATGCAAACCTTTTCTGTAGTTGTGTTAGCGTAGCCGCTAATTGGTAGTTTCTACTTGTGATCTTGATAGAATTGAAATATTTCTTATAGGCAAATCATTCTGCAAAATGAGGCATGGAGTACGATGGCTCTTATCCAGTTTTCAGTTGGATACATGTACTAATAGTCAATAGTGACAAATAGCGGAACATCCACGATTTTGAACAGTTCATTAGAAATTTTTACGTATGACAGACAATAAATCTAAAGTCTCCTTAGGCAGGTACCCTCCTACTGTTCACATTTTCCTTTTGTGTCTCCACTACGAAACAATCCTACTTGTGGTCTTAAGAATCATCTTCGCACATTTTGCACCTATTTCACTACTTCTATAACGAAAACGTATTCAAATCAGTAAAATGATACATTTCATAATCAAACAAAAATGAATTAAGCTAAACGTTATGAGCAATTTCTTTTGGGAAAGCCAAGTTCTCATATTGTAACTATAATTCTTTCATTTTCCTCACTCGTAAGATTTTTGATAGTTCTCTTTCTTTTCCTTCACATAAACCGAAAGAAGTTTAAATTTCTGTACTCACTGAAACTTTGATTCCTCAAAAAAAAAATGCCTGAAATGATTAGTAACCATTCGTTGAAAATCCTTTAAAAAATGTATCTAAGAACAGGTGAAACTAGAAGAAACACTACTAGAAAATACGGCTTTAGCGATGGAAATTCCTGTCTCCAAAGGGAATTATTCCGTCGGTAAACCTACTTACCAATGGAAATCTCCCGACGACATATGCCACAAGTGAAAGTCGCGTCGGTAATTTTTTCGACGGAAACATAACCGTCGGTGATTACCGACGAATTTACCTTCAGATACATATCCATCGAAAATGCCAATGGATTCTAATAGATGTTCTAAACCTCAAATTTAGCGATGTGTTAGTTCGAAGGATGTTGCTTTTATTCTTCATATGCAAACCTTTTCTGTAGTTGTGTTAGCATAGCCTATAATTGGTCATTTCTACTAATGATCTTGATAGAATAGAAGTATTCCTTATAGGCAAATCATTTTGCAACATGAACCATGGAATATGACAGGTAAATGTAATCTTTAACCTGCAATTTTTACATTTTGGAATTGCTAGAAGGATTTTTGTTCATCAATTATTTAATCATTTGCATTATAATATGAAGGAAGAGAAAGGATACCGTGGAAAGCCTCAAAAGGAGTAGGGAAAGAGTCAAGGAATTGCAACTAGAATATCAGAATATGGCTTTCCCAAAAAGAGGAGTTGCTGGTAATGTTTAGTTTAATTAATTTTTTCTTTAATTTTCAAATGTAATATTTAGATGTTCTTAATACATTTTTTTTAACAGAAGAAGGGAAAGATGCACAACTGCGCGAGGATTGTTACAAGCTGGTTGTTCTGCTTTCTGCCGTTTGTAGTCTCAGCATAGTATATGTGCACATCCAGATGTTGTGAATAACCTTATACATAAGGAAATATTTCACTTGTGTAATCATCAAAACAACCATTTACACGGTAACCAAAATTTCAAACATGGGTGAAAACCATGGTTTCATTGATAATACCATGGAATTGGCCCGATGAATACAAATTGGTTCTAGTTGCTTACTCTTGTCTAAGATTGCATACCAACTTATATCGGAATAGATGAATGCTTAAAATTGATTTTAAATTTTTTCAAATTTATATTTTAATATCTCATTCCCGACACAGATTCAATAAGAGGAATATGTGGACGACGAAAATAGCCGCTACAACTAAAAGGAAAGGAGTCCGAGGAAAATTTGGAACGGAAATGATGTATGAGTTGCTCATCAATTTGGTATCGGACACTCGATTTCTGTCGTCGGTAAAATCTACATGAATGTATAAAATTGATTCTGAGTTTTTTTCAAATTTATATTTTAATATATGATTCCCAACATTGATTCAATACGAGGAATATGTTGACAACGAAAGCAGCCGCTACAACTAAAAGGAATGGAGTCCGGCGAAAATTCCGAAAGGAAATGAGGTATGAGTTGCTCATCAATTTTGTATCGGACACTTGATTTCCGTCGTCGGTAAAATGTAGATGAATGTATAAAATTGATTCTGAGTTTTTTCAAATTTATATTTTAATATCTGATTCCCAACACTGATTCAATAAGAGGAATATGTGGAGGATGAATGCAGTCGCTCCAACTAAAAAGAAAGGAGTGTGGAGAAAATGAGTCTGGAGAAAGTTCGTAACAGAAATGAGGTATGAGTTGCTCATCAATTTTGTTTCGAACACTCGATTTCCTTCGTCGGTAAAATGTAGATGAATGTATAAAATTTATTTTGTGTTTTTTCAAATTTATATTATAATATCTGATTCCCAAAACTGATTCAACAAGAGAAATATGTGGAGGACGAAAGCGGTCGTTACAACTAAAAGGAATGGAGTCCGGAGAAAATTCGGAATGGAAATGAGGTATGAGTTGCTCATCAATTTTTTATCCGACACTCGATAGGAGGAATATGTGGACGACGAAAGCAGTTGCTACAATTATAAGGGAAAAGAGTCTGGAGAAAATTCGGAATGGAAATGAGGTATGAGTTGCTTCCTTGACAATTTGAAGGTAGACAACTTGATGAAAAAGGATTACCAAAGATATCAAACTGGTGTTTAGTTAACTGTTACTCCATAGGGAGGAAGGGTGTGTGAGTACTTTGAAGGTAGAACACATGCATCTTTCAATTTCCTAAACTATATACACTTTAGTGTATATGCTAATATTATGTATCTTATGTATCAAAAATCAGTTTGTGATTGCTTCAATAAGATCATGTAATTATTTCCATTTTTTATACTTTAGTAAGAAAATGTGAAAGGTGATATTTATATGGTCGATAAGGGACTATTATGAGAACGAGTGATTATCTAAAATGATAAAATGAAATGCATCCTAAAAACTTGAGAGAACATCTTATGAGATTCATTATACTATAAATCAATTTGTCTTGTGCAAAAAATTGAAAAACACATTGCCCGGAGGAATAAACACTGCTGAGTTGAAAGAATATGAGAAAGAAAGAAAATTGAAGCTAAAGAAAGGGAGATACATTGGATTTGTTTTGAATGATCTAGGTTTGATGTATTGTTGTTTTTAAAAATTTAAACATTTTCTTTCAGTTTCCTTAAATTGAAAATCAATTGCGTGTTACAGAAAAATGAAGAGCTTGTAGAGTCCGAACTTCTTCGATCAAATTTACCTACTAATGACAGGTAAATGTAATCTTTAACCTGCAATTTTTACATTTTGGAATTGCTAGAAGGATTTTTGTTCACCAATTATTTAATCATTTTCATTATAATATGAAGGAAGAGAAAGGATACCATGGAAAGCCTCAAAAGGAGTAGGGAAAGAGTCAAGGAATTGCAACTAGAATATCAGAATATGGCTTTCCTAAAAAGAGGAGTTGCTGGTAATGTTTAGTTTAATTAATTTTTTCTTTGATTTTCAAATGTAATATTTAGATGTTCTGAATACATTTTTTTTAACAGAAGAAGGGAAAGATGCGCAATTGAGCGAGGATTGTTACAAGCTGGATGTTCTGCTTTCTGCCGTTTGTAGTCTCAGCATAGTATATGGGCATATCCAGAAGTTGTGAATAACCCTATAGAGAAGAAAATATTTCACTTGTGTAAACATCAAAACAACATTTACACGGTAACCAAATTTTCAAACACAGGGTGAAAACCATGGTTTGATTGATAATACCATGGAATTGGCCCGATCAATACAAATCGCTTCTAGTTGCTTACTCTTGTCTAAGATTGCTACCAACTTATATTGGAATAGATGAACGCATAAAATTGATTTTGAATTTTTTAAAATTTATATTTTAATATCACATTCCTACCATAGATTCAAAAAGAAGAATATGTGGACGACGAAAACAACCACTACAACTAAAAGGAAAGGAGTCTGGAGAAAATTTGGAACGGAAATGAGGTATGAGTTGCTCATCAATTTGGTATCGGACACTCGATTCCTGTCGTCGGTAAAATGTAGATGAATGTATACAATTGATTCTGAGTTTTTTTGAATTTATATTTTAATAACTGATTCCCAACACTGATTCAACAAGAGGAATATGTGGAGACGAAGGAAGCCGCTACAACTAAAAGGAAATGAGTCCGGAGAAAATTCAGAACGGAAATGAGGTGTGAGTTGCTCATAAATTTTGTATCAGACGAGTGCTTTCCGTCGTCGGTAAAATGCAGATGAATGTATAAAATTGATTTTTTTTTTCGAATTTTTATTTTAATCTCTGATTCTGAACACTGATTCAATAAGACGAATATGTAGACGACGAAAGCAGCTCCTACAACTACAACGAAAGGAGTCTGGAGAAAATTCAGAATGGAAATAAGGTAAGAGTTGCTCAGAAATTTTGTATCGAACACTCGATTTTCGTCGTCGGTAAAATGTAGATGAATGTATAAAATTGATTCTGTGTTTTTTCAAATTTATATTTTATTAATAGATTCCCCACACTGATTCAATAAGAAGGATATGTGGAAGAGGAAAGCAGCCGCTACAACTAAAAGGAAAGGAGTTCGGAGAAAATTCGGAATGGAAATGAAGTATGAGTTGCTCATCAATTTTGTATCGGACATTCGATTTTCGTCATCGGTAAAATGTAGATGAATGTACGAAATTGATTTTCACAAATTTTTATTTTAATATCGGATTCCCAACACTAATTCAATAAGAGGAATATGTGAAGGATGAAAGCAGCCGCTACAACTAAAAGGAAAGGAATTCGAAGAAAATTAGGAACGAAAATGAGGTATGAGTTGCTCATCAATTTGGTATCGGACACTCGATTTCTGTCGTCGATAAAATGTAGATGAATGTATAAAATTAATTCTGAGTTTTTTCAAATTTATATTTTATTATCTGATTCCCCACACTGATTCAAAAAGACGAATATGTGGAAGAGGAAAGCAGCCGCTACAACTAAAAGGAAAAGAGTCCGAAAAAATTCGGAATGGAAATGAGGTACGAGTTGCTCATCAATTTTGTATCGGACACTCGTTTTCCGTCGTCGGTAAAATGTAGATGAAAGTATAAAATTGATTTTGAGTTTTTTCGAATTTATATTTTAATAACTGATTCCCAACACTGATTCAACAATAGGAATATGTGGAGGATGAAAGAAGCCGCTACAACTAAAAGGAAAGGAGTCCGGAGAAAATTCGAAACGAAAATGAGGTATGAGTTGCTCATAAATTTTGTATCGGACACTCGATTTCCATCGTCGGTAAAATGTAGATGAATGTATAAAATTGATTCTGTGTTTTTTCAAATTTATATTTTAATATCTGATTCCCAATACTGATTCAATAAGAGGAATATGTGAAGGATGAAAGCAGTCGCTACAACTAAAAGGAAAGGAGTCCAGAGAAAATTTGGAACGAAAATGAAGTATCAGTTGCTCATCAATTTTGTATCGGACACTCGATTTTCCTCGTCGGTAAAATGTAGATGAATGTATAAAATTGATTTTGAGTTTTTTCAAATTTATGTTTTAATATCTGATTCCCAACACTGATTCAACAAGAGGAATATGTGGAGGACGAAAGCAGGCGCTACAACTACAAGGAAAGGAGTCAGGAGATAATTCATAATTAAAATGAGGTATGAGTTGCTCATCAATTTTGTATTGGACTCTCAATTTCCTTCGAGTAAAATGTAGGAGAATTTATAAAATTGATTTTGAATTTTTTAAAACTTATATTTTAATATCTTATCCCCAACAATTATTCAATAAGAGGAATATGTGAAGGACGAATGCAGCCGCTAAAACTAAAAAGAAAGGAGTCCGGAGAGAAATTGGAACGAAAATAAGGTATGAGTTGCTCAACAATTTTGTATGGGACACTCACTTTCCGTCGTCGGTAAAATGTAGATGAATGTATAAAATTGATTTTTTGTTTTTTCAAATTTGTATTTTAATCTCTGATTCCGAACATTGATTCAATAGGAGGAAAGCATCTCCTACAACTATAACGAAAGGAGTCCGGAGAAAATTCGGAATGGAAATAAGGTATGAGTTGCTCATAAATTTTCTATCGGACATTCGATTTTCGTCGTCGGTAAAATGTAGATGAATGTATAAATTAATTCTGAGTTTTTTCAAATTTATATTTTAATATCTAATTCCCAACACTGATTCAATACGAGGAATATGTGGAGGACGAATATAGCCGCTTCAACTAAAAGGAAAGGAGTCCAGAGAAAATTCGGAATAGAAGTTCCTCATCAATTTTGTATCGGAAACTCGATTTCCATCGTCGGTAAAATGTAGATGAATGTATAAAATTGATTTTGAGTTTTTTCAAATTTATGTTATAATATCTGATTCCCAACACTGATCCAATAGGAGGATTATGTGGAGGATGAAAGCGGCTGCTACAACTAAAAGGATTGGAGTCTCGAGAAAATTCAAAATGTAAATGAGGTATAATTGCTCATCAATTTTTTATCGAACACTCGATTTCCATCATCGGTAAAATGTAGATGAATTTATAAAATTGATTTTGAATTTTTTAGAATTTGTATTTTAATCTCTGATTCCCAACACTGATTTAATAGGATGAATATGTGAAGGACAGAAGCAGCCAAAGTATGGAGGAAAATGGAATGGAAACGAGGTATGAGTTGCTCATCAATTTTGTATCAGACACTCGATTTTCATTGTGGAAATTGTAGAAGAATGTATAAAATTGATTTTGAATTTTTTAGAATTTGTATTTTAATCTTTGATTTTGAATACTGATTCAATAGGAGGAATATGTGGACAACGAATGCAGCTGCTACAACTATAAGGAAAGGAGTCTGGAGAAAATTCGGAATGGAAATGAGGTATGAGTTGCTTCCTTGACAACTTGAAGGTAGAATAGATACAGCTTCCTGACAACTTGATGAAAAGGATTACCAAAGATATCAAACTAGTGTTTAGTTAACTATTACTCCATAGGGAGGAAAGGTGTATGAGTAGTTTGAAGGTAGAACACATGCATCTTTCAATTTCTTAAACTATATACACTTTAGTGTATATGCTAATATTATGTATCTTATGTATCAAAAGTCAATTTGTGATTGCTTCAATAAGATCATGTAATTATTTCCATTTTTCATATTTCAGTCAGATAATGTGAAATATGATATTTATGTGAAAGGTGATCTTTATATAGTCGAAAAAGGGCTATTATGAGAACGAGTGATTATCTAAAATGATAAAATGAACTGCATCCTAAAAACTTGAGAGAATATCTTATGAGATTCATTATACTATAAATCAATTTGTCTTGTGCAAAAAATTGAAAAACACATTGCTCGGAGATATAAACACTGCTGAGTTGAAAGAATATGAGAGATAAAGAAAATTGAAGCTAAAGAAAGGGAGATACATTGGATTTGTTTTGAATGATCTCCGCAATGAGAAAAATGTTTAGTGTATTGTTGTTTTTAAAAATTTAAACATTTTCTTTCAGTTTCCTTAAATCGAAAATCAATTGCGTGTTACAGAAAAATGGAGAGCTTGTAGTATGAGAGCTTCTTCGATCAGATTTGCCTACTAATGATAGGTAAATGTAATATTTAACCTACAATTTTTACATTTTGGAATTGCTAGAAGGATTTTTGCTCATCAATTATTTAATCATTTTCATTATAATATGAAGGAAGAGAAAGGATACCGTGGAAAGCCTCAAAAGGAGTAGGGAAAGAGTTAAGGAATTGCAACTAGAATATCAGAATATGGCTTTCCCAAAAAGAGGAGTTGCTGGTAATGTTTAGTTTAATTAATTTTTTTCTTTGATTTTCAAATGTAATATTTAGATGTTCTGAATACATTTTTTTTAACAGAAGAAGGGGAAGAGGCGCAATTGTGTGAGGATTGCTACAAGCCGGATGTTCTGCTTTCTGCCATTTGTAGTCTTAGCATAGTATATGTGCATATCCAGAAGTTGTGAATAACCCTACAGAGAAGGAAATATTTCACTTGTGTAAACATCAAAACAACCATTTACATGCTAACAAAATTTTCAAACATAGGGTGAAAACCATGGTTTCATTGATAATACCATGGAATTAGCCCGATCAATACAAATCGGTTCTAGTTGCTTACTCTTGTCTAAGATTGCGTACCAACTTATATCGGCATAGAGTTTGACACAAAAGGGTAAATTACGGAGGCGGGAAGAGCCATAACACTGCGGCCCTTCATGTGGTGAAAGAATTATACCAAAGCTCCCACCAGCCACTCCACCTGTGCCGCTGTTGTAAATGTTAAGAACAGTAGCATTGGACCCACCACCTTGCATCGGCAAGGGTTGCTAGCCGTGCCACAATGCACACAAATTAGTGGAACAACAATTCCCATTAGGATAATTGATATGCTAACTATTTTTTTGGGGCCGTAATGTGAGCTTTTTGAAGAGAAATTATAGGCATTTTATAGGGTTTTTGTTCAACGGATATTGGTACTATGGAAATTGGAAATCTGTGTTGGAGGAAAGAGAGGTTTCCTAACTTGGATTGGCTAAGACCTTTATGAAGGTCAACAATAATAAGAAGAAAAGAGTGAACAAAAGGAAACTTGTATTTCTCAAATACAACACTTACACACTTGCTTGGCTTGTTACAAAATGGAGGGATCCTACCCCTTTATATAGTGGTCACGTGAAACTTCTAGTCCACACAATTTGCTAGAAAATTCTAGACCAGATTAATTTACATGACACTTCTAGACTATATATTTAAACTAGTTATTTTTCCAGAGTATTCTAGATAGACACACGACTATATCTTTACTTAGATATTTTACATAGATTTTTCTAGAATTTGTTTCTAGAAATGTTAGGCTTTGTTGGGCCTATGAGCAAAATCTTTAAGCTCATATTAATTAATCCAAAAATCAAGTTTACTTCTCAACAATCTGTAAGCCGATGGTGAATGCATATTGCTACGTGGAGTGCATTGAGGTGGTCATGTTTGGTGTTTTATGGGGAGCTTGACACGTGTTCACTTAGTTTCTTTGGGATTATACTCGGGAGGTGCCATTGCCTTTCTTTGAGCTATCAGGAATTGTTCTTTCTCTCAAGACCAATATTATCCTCCCGAGGCTCAATTTAATAAAGGTTTAACCCCAACCTTGAGGGTTTCCCACCGTCCCGTTCCTAGAGCAATCCGAGGCTCAATTTAATATCTTTTATGCTAGGATGCTATTGACATAGTTTAATTCCGTGCGAGAGCTAAGGGAATGAGTGATAATTTGAAGTGGTAGAATGGATTCATGAATCATGTAAACTTGAGAGAACATTTTAAGAGATCCATTATAATTGAAGAAATAGATGTAGAGCTACAAGAGGTAAATGTCGATGATGGAGTCCTTACAGAAACACAAAGAATATGCGGCTCTTAAACATTCAGTACCTTTATATAATAGAAGCATCTAATAACTTTTGAAGTAATACTATTATTTTATGTTGATTTGAACTATCATTTATCTTTATATTATACAATTTGATTCTTTCCAGTGTAAAGACATGCATAAATTGACTTAATTCTTGGGGCTCTGATTCATGGTTCATTTCTTTCCCTTTTTACTTTTTATGAGAATTATCATTGTGCTTTAGACATTTTTTTCCCAAAGGTGTACGTGATTTTTGACTTAAAAGCTAAATAATGTATATAAATAAATAAGACATATGTCATCAAATTCTCGTGAATCAAGGGTGTATTTGGAAATAATATTTTAAGCAATGTGTTTGGTTGAAAATGATTGTTTATGTGGATAATTTTTTTAAAAATGATTATAAGCTTATCCAAATATACCCTAAGTTATTGATATTATCACCCCAGGTGTTGCTCAACTCTAATCCAGACTTAAAAAATATTCATAATTATCCTATTAAATAATATCCACCATGCTCACTGTTTCATTTAAAAAAAAAAAAAAAGGAAAAAGCTTAGTGTACAGAAATGGAGTCACGGGACTTTTACAGAAATCTCACAGATGTAGTCTCTATGTGAATAAAAAATGCCAAAAAAATCCTCCACACCCCCTTATTGTGAGTTATCTATAACAATTCTGTGAGATTTCTTTTTGTACACCCAGCAAGGTCCTTAAAAAAAATAACTTGCTTCGAATATTCTTGAATGCTAGATAACATAGCATCCTCATGTTCTGCACCAATTCAGACAGTAGTAGAGTCCACTTATTAAAATAATACCCAAAATATTCTTGTAAAATACTTTTGTAAAGCATATCCCCTTTTAGATTTAAAAGAATGCTGAACTAATATTGATAGGAAGTATGGCCATTTTTTTATATTCTCCATTTGATAAAAGCTTTGAATCGAATCTTTATATGATTAATGTACACTATTGATGATCTGGATTCATGTATAGAGGCCTAATTGGTTCAAAGATGCCATCTATGTGACTCTTCGAATTTTATTAAAATACATTTCAAGTGCTTTATCTTGCATAGTAAGTTCAATTTATTTAAAGACCTGAAAAAGATGTATATTTCCGAATCCTCGATAATTGATATAGTTGACAGATTGATAATTGAAGGATACAGCTTTATAATTTGTAAGTGTTGTTTATATTAACTTTCTTTAATTTTTCTTTTTTTTAGGAAAAATTGTACACATATGTCTTGTTCATGTTTAATTTTAACTCCATCATGTTAAAAGTAGCAGTTAAGCCCATATTTTATTAATTTAATATATATATATATATATATAAAAGTCACAGGTCATGGATGATTTGACCCATAAGATCCACGAGTTAAAGAGTCAAATCGAGCATGGGACTTCACACGTAAATGGAGCATAGCTCATTCATAGAATTGAGCTGACCTCCTGTTTATCAAGGCTGAGCCGATTCGATCCGTTGTTGGCCTTAGTAAGGATTGAAGTTTCATTTTGTAATCGGGATCCACCAAGCATGTGGTAGATCCAAGGCCGTTTTCAGCCTTTCTACACTAACCTCATGTAGCAAGGGGTGTTGTGTCTTTGCATGGCTGCCAAGTGGTTATTTACAACCAATAAATGAGGGTTGACACCTTAATTGGAAGGTTATAGTGTTGGTTAATTCACTATTGAGGATAAAAATCCTTATTGCATAAATAGTTTAAAGGTGACACTAATACTTTTGGAGTGTATTGAATAGATCACGTGTTGAACTTATTCTATAATATGATGGAACTGATAATTAAATTTCACTTGGTTGACAAGAATTTCATGTGAATTTCTAAATGGAGTTGTGTATATCTTTTAATGGGTTTAATATTAGTTCTTTGATTTACCAATGAGTAAAATCAATTTTGGTTGATCATATAACTCATTGAGTTGGAAACTTGAGAACAAGTGAAGCAAAGAACACGAAATCGTGTCCGGATCCATTATCAAGAAAAATTGGCCAAGTGACTACTTAAGTGTTTTACATTAAATGATTATAAATTTGAGATCAATATTTAGTGAAGACTAAATTTTGAGATATGTGATTACTGATGAGGGTATTTTGTACATTTATTTTGATCGTTTAGATAAAGATATGTGGTTTCATAACCAAGCACTTGACATTTCAACTAGAGTATCTTTATTTTGGTTTCATATGAGATATCGCGCATGATTTTTTGAAATTCGTTACATACCTGTTATCTAAAGAAAAGGGTAATAACAACATTCGAATATGTGCACCATCTACATCAGCGTTTGTTAATATTATGATTTTGTGATAACGAAGAGCATCCTTTCTAAAACCCTCCCCGAGTATTAGTAGAAAGCAAATGCTCAAGTGATTAACCAGCAAAAATATACACAAAAACAGACAAAAATAAATGCAAGAACATCACCTTCACGCCAAGTCCTAGACCGAGAATAAGATTCTGAATTTCCTCATTTTTATACAAGGCAGCTTCATCCTTTCTTTAAATGTTCAAAATTTTACACCTTAAAGGAAGAATCGCCTGCAGAGAATGATTTTAAGCAACATGAAAAAATGACCAAGAAGGAAATCAGTTCGCCAAGGCCTGACCGCATCAACTATTTTTTCGGTTATCCTTTTTTTACTGTGCAAAACTAAACAAATAAAAAGTTGCAACCAAAGTACAGTTTACGGACTGAAAGTAATCACATCATAAATGCTAGAATTGTCACCTGAAAGCATTGATCTCGGCCTTGCTTAGCACTTTCATCAGCTGAATCTCCCTCCACTACAAAGATCTCTGAAAATTGTTAAGGATTTGATGTTCGCTTTAGCGTTTTATTATGCTAAAAGAAAGGTTCTCTAAAAATACAAAAACAAAGACATAATACACACTATTTTGAGTCATTTAAGCTTTGCTTGTACATGTTGAGTTTCTTTTTGAAATCACGGACAATTGAAAGACAGGAGAAGCCTTCTTTTTCATTCATAATAATACAACCTAATTACCTCCTTTAATAGTACACAAAAGATATTAAAAAGGGAAAAAACAAGAATCCAAATTTGCTAATGAATCTCCTACAATAAATCTTAATTACAAGTTTCCTAAATATACAAAAATACTTAAGAAATGTAGTATATTCCCATATTCTCGAGATTTCAACTCTCCCCTTCAAATTGGATTGTAGATATTGATCATATCCAAATTGTGAATGAAATCATCAAATTTTTGTTGAGATAATCATTTGATGAAGATGTCTGCAGTTTGTTCTTGTGTGGGAACATACGTCATGAAAATGATCCCTTCTACCTTTTATTTGATAAAATGTCCGTTCACCTCTAAATGTTTAATTCGATCATGTTGAATTGGGTTGAGAGAAATATTGATGACATCTTTGTCATCGCAATATAGCTTGATTGGAAATTTTATAGTCACATGTAGCTCTTCTAAAAGTTCCTGCGGCCATAGTACCTCATAAATTCCTTGTGCTACCGCTCTAAACTCAACTTCAGCACTACTTCTGGCTACTACATTTTGTTTTTTACTTCTCCATGTTACCAGATTTTCCCATACAAAAGTGCAATATCTTGTAGTCGACCTTTTATCCTCTTTGGAACCTGCCCAATTTGCATCTGTGAAGACTTCTACATCATTTCTTTCATCTTTCTTAAGAATAGTCCTTTTCCTAAGGTTCCCTTCAGATTTCTGAGTATCTTATAAACTGCTTCTAGGTAAAATTCCTTCGGAGAATGCATATATTGGCTTACCATACTAATTGCAAATGCAATGTCAGATCTGGTGCATGACAAATAGATAAGTTTACCTACTAGTTGTTGGTATCTGTCCGTGTCTACCGAATTGCCAACATTCTTGATTTTTCTTTCCAACTTCAATTGGTGTATCACTTGGTTTACATTCAAGCATTCCAATTTCGGCATGGATGTAAAGGACATATTTTCTCTGCGAGATGCTAATCCCTCTTTTTGACCTTGCTACTTCCATTCCTAAGAAGTATCGCATTTGTCTCAGATCTTTTACTTAGAATTCAACAGCTAAACTCTTCTTTAGTTTCTCCATTTATACTATGTTGTCTGCCGTCAAGATTACGTCATCAACATATACAATCAAGATTGTTTTAGTCCCATCATCAAACTGTTTGAGAAACATAGTGTTATCTGACCGTCCTTATTGGTATCCTTGCCTCTTCAGTACTTTTGCAAATCTGTCAGTACATGCTCTAGATGACTTTTTGAGCCCATACAAGATTTCTTGAGCATATAAACCTAATTCTTCTTGTTTACCATGCAAAATCTTGGTGGCAGTGTCATGTAAACTTCTTCTTCCAGATCTCTATTTAGAAATGCATTATTGATGTCTAATTGTTGGAGAGGTCAATCTAAATTTGTTGCTAATGACAAAGTACTCGGATTGTGTTCAATTTTGTCGCAGGTGTAAATGTCTCTGTGTAGTCAATGCAATAAGTTTGTGTATATCCCTTAGCAACCAGTCGAACTTTTTAAGTTGAAGATCCATTTGTATCTCACTGGTTTTTTTGGCTCTGGGCAGATCCATTACTTCCCAAGTATCTTTTTTTCCAATGCTCGTATCCCCTCCATTACCGTTTCAGTCCATTTTAAGATTTTCAAAGCTTCCTGAATGTTCTTTGAAGATTTGGTACTGTCAATGTGAGATGTGAAACTGTGAAATCCTGTAGATAGAGCATTATATGATACGAGTTTTAAGATAGGGTGAAGAGTACATGACTGAGTTTGTTTTCTAGAGTACGATTCGCATGTTAGTTTCTGATGATTCTAATACATTTGTGGTGTCATGGGTTTCTAGAGCTACCATTGGTTCTGACGGTCTTAGTACTTCGTGTGCGAGGTTCTCCTTATGCTTTGCTTTTGGTTTCCTTGAGTAAACAAGTATTTCCTTGTCACTTTGTTTTTCTGCATCTCCTCCCGAATTCAAGTTTCCTTCTGTAAATGGCATAAAAGAAATAGGAGGTATGTTAGAGGAACTAGGTAGTGGAGAAATGTGTGGTGTGATGGGTATTGAGAAGTTCTAAGTTCAGGTACTGACCTTTACTTAAGTTCTCCCCCTGAAGAGAGATTTTGTGGAAATATGGGGTATTTTCAAAGAATGTAACGTCAAGGCTAACTATGACTTTCTTTGTAGAAAGATCATCACATTTGTATATTTTTTTAGTAGGACATTATCCTTGAATAACACATTTAACGGCTCGAGGATCTAGTTTATTTTTGTGATTGTAGGGAAAATGGGACAAAGACAGTACAACCAAACACCCTAAGGGATAAGTTTAAGCTGAGCCGAGAGTTCGGAAAGAATTTTTTAAATTTTTTGAGAGGTGATTTTAAGTTTAGGGACGACTGGACGTCCGGTTCATTAGGTAAGCAGAAGTTAAGATAGCATCACCCCAGAATCCTTTTGGCATGTTTGCCGTAAATATTAAAGCTCGAGCAACCTCTAGAAGATGTCTATTTTTCCATTCGACAATCATGTTTTGTTGGCGAGTTTCAATACAAGAGTTTTAATGGATTATCTCATTTGTTCGAAGAAAATTCCCTAAATTTTTGTTAAAGTATTCCTTGCCATTATCGGTGCATAGAATTTGAATGTGTTTTAAATTGGGTTTGTATCATGGAATGGAAATTGATAAACACTAATTAGACATCGGATTTTTCTTTTAAGAGATATACCCAACAAATTCGAGTGTAATCGTCAATAAATGTGACTAACCATTTCGTGTGAGTACGATTAGGAATTCATGAAGGACCTCATGTCACTGTGGATCATAGTGAATGGTTTTGAGGTTTAAATGTGAATTTCTGGAACGATGTTCATTGCTTAGCAATTTCACAAAATTCACATTGAAAATTGACGAGCTTTTTATTCAAGAAAATGTTAGGAAATTCATGTTTCGAATATTGAAAATTGGAATGTTCCATTCTAAAATGACAAAACAAGATTTCACTGTCACTAGAAATAGATGCAGAATCACAAATGGCAATTCGATGTTGCTTACTCATATCAACCTTGTTAAAGTAGTACAACCTCTCACACTCCTTAACACAGTCAATCGTCTTCCCCAATAATAGGTCCTGAAAAACAAAATATGAAGAGAGGAATTTAGCAATGCAATTTGAGCTCTAGGTTAATTGACTTATAGATAATAAATTACAGGATAAATTATGAACATGAAGGACGGATTCTAAAGTTATGAAATCATAGATTTGAATATTCCCTTTCCTGCAATCGATGAGAGTGACCCATCGACAATTTTAACTCTAAGGTTACTTGCGCGGGTTAAGTATGAAGAAAACAGGTTGTAGGAGCACGTCATGTTACCAGATGTTCCTAAGTAAATGACCACTTTGGGAAGATTGATCGAATGTTTGAAGACTCAAAAAAAAAAAAATTAGAGTTGCTCCATCCGTTCAGAATTAAAAGCACTGTTTGATGTATTTTGTTTGACGATTGACTAAAACTTGGTATTCTCATTTCTATTGTTCTGCCTTGGTTTCCAGTCAATCAGTTGTCCATGTAAATTTCAGCAGGTATCTTTTTTTTGACCTAGTTTAAGGCAATGTTCACACTAGGGTTGACCCTTTTTGTTGTTTGGTGCTTGGTCCATTTGTTGCACCTTTTGAATATGGACCCATACTTCCAAGCCCATTATTAAGGTTTGGTCCATTAAAAATTTAAAATGGTCTCCAGCTGGTCCACTGTTTGGAAGGTAGCCCACGTTATCAGGCCCAATTCCACCAACTACTTCTATTTTCGGCCCAAATTTAGGAGGCCCAGATCCTTTACTCAATAAGGCCGACACCTCTTCTTCGTCTTTATCGCTATTCATCATCACTCTTCTCCAACTCCCTTCCCGACGAATTTTTGAGAAAACCTCCCATGTCGAAGGTAGTGGTCGCCGGCTGAGAATCGTCTCCCTGGCATCGTCCAGGTTTCGGTGGAGTCCGGCCAAAAATTCAAACTCCCTTTCCTTCTCTATTTTTTTCCGGTAACACGTGCAGTCTCTAAGACAGTCCCATTCTTCCTCCGTATTCAAGTCTAGTTCCTGCTACAACGCTACCATCTCCATGTGGTACTTAATTACCTCTCTATTTTCCTGCTTTATTTGCCACAATTTGCTCTTAATTTCGAAGATTTGGGAGGAAATTTCAGAATCGCAGTAGTCTCTCATATAGCTTCCCAAACGTCTTTTGCAATTGATAGAAATAGATAAGTTTTTTATGATGGAAGGGATCATAGAATTCACGAGCCACGCAATCACCAGAGAGTTTTTTGATTTCCATCTTTGCGGGCGGACAACATCGATTGAGACGGGGTTCTTCGTGTCACCAGTCAGGTATCCCAATTTTCCTTTCCCATTGATCACTAGTTTGGTGGATTGGGCCCATTCTCTGAAGTTTTCTGTCCAACTTTTCCAGCGTGAGTTGGAAGGTCGAATTGTCAATTCCACTTGAACCCACTATAGGAATGGCTTCTGTTTCACCATCGTGTGATTCGGAGGTCATTGACCATTTACTGTTGTCGACTGTTTCCGTCAACAAGCTGAGTTACGGTACCTACTCTGATACCATGAAATCACAGACGGTTGAAAGACATGGGAAACCTTCTTTTTCATTCATAATAATACAACCTAATTACTTCCTTTAATAGTACACAAAAGATATTTAAAATTGAAAAAACAATAATTCAAATTTGCTAATGAATTTCGTACAATCAATCCTAATTACTGGTTTCTTAAATATACAAAAATACTTAAGGAATGTAAAATATTCCCATATTCTCGAGATTTCAACACATTTCTCCTTGAGGAACCCATTACCGTCGGCAGTATTAGTAGATGTTAAAATTAAAATTAAAATGGTTTCATGAACAATAGGCATGGTTTATCTAATGATATTAGGGGAATACCTTTTTTGGAGAGTTTTGGCATAAAAGATGGAAAGAGTGAGCGGATGAATGGGAGTGTCAGAAAGCATACAGGACATATTTTCATCATACCAAATTCTTCAGGATTTGTAGCAGAACAATCAGCAAGCTTTCCGGGAAGGGATGATGATTTCAGAACTCTTTTTGGCCTAACTCACTCCCTTCTGCTCTTTGCTGCTAGAGCTGCCTAAATATGCAAGATCAGAAATCCAAAAATAGATAAATGCATGGTTGAATCTTAAACCTCTGATGTTAGCAGATTAAGATAGCAATATCCTCGCAACTGATCAAATGTCAATGTACCTTGAGAGCATTACAGGACTTGGAAAGAATCGTATCCAATACACCTAGATGCAACTCTAAATAGGCAGTCAGATATTCTTGTACCGATTGATCAACAATCGACCTACCTCACCTACGGGTTTCCCAGCCTCGTCTTTCAAATTAAAGAAATTTATGAAAATAAATTTTTTCATGAACAGATATGATGCAAGCAAAAATAAAAAAGAAGAAGCTTATCTTAGTAAGCCTCCGTTGGGAAATAATTTATAAACAGTTTAATTTATAAATAGATAGAAATGAGTAATGTATAAGTTGATAGTACTTATGGGTCATGGAAATGTGTAGCTGAAAATGAAGACCAATTTATGAAAAATATTTGGTTGAATTGGATTAGAGGTCACTAATCTTTAATTGCTTACAACTAGACCAGTGAACTTTAATTTGGAGTGATCATAGTTATACCACCATACTTTAATCATTTTCTTCAATATGAAGGAAGAGAAATGACACCATCAAAAACCTAGAAATGAGTGTGCAAAGAGTGAAAGAGTTGCAACTGGAATATGGGAATTTGGCTTTCTCGAAAGGAGTTGTGAATAATGTTTAGATTAATTCATTTTTACTTTGATTTTCAAATTTAATATAAAAATGATTTGAATATTTTTTTCTTGATAGAAGAATGGAAAGAGGCATAATTGCACGAGGATAAAATGCGTACAAGAAATACTTCACTTTTACCAAGATCACAAGTAGACGGATCCATCAAAAAGCTAGATGTTCTACTCTGCTCCTTATACTCGAGGATGTTCTACTATTTTGAGTCTTGACAATTAGTATATGTATATCCACTGAAAAATTGGATCAAAAGTAGAAACCACTAGTTAGTGATTATGGTAACTATTCGAGAAAATTCTACAAGCATACGAGATCGTTAGCAAATAATGAATAGTGAGTTGAGTGTCTCGGCCCACAAGAATTAATGTTCAATTTTAGTGTACTAGTTAATATTAATTTGATCAATTGTAATACAAAAGAGATTTATTTGTTGTTGTTATTCTCATTAAACTACAAAAGCAATAGAAGATTTGGTTTTTATCAAATGACTAGATGAGTATGTTGGATTTCCAACTCCATCAATTGATGTTTAGTTCTAATTCTTGACTTATGTTAATTAGTGTGATTAACGTGTTTGTGATTGATCCATAATCCTTTAATATTTAATATTTTTTTCAATTGGGTTTGTGTGTATATAGGCCCATGTGTACGCATGGTATTTACAATTTGGGAGAATGATTTATGAATTGGTCCTTGAACTTTTTTATGTTTGTATTTTGGTCCTTTTCGACAAATTTTCATCACGTTGACTTCTTTTCATCTCCAATTGACCATCAGCACTCTTGAATCACCTTCTTGCAATTCGACCTAACTTTTGAATTATTGCACTTTAGTCCTCGAACTTGATTTTGATGCAATGTAGCCCTTTTTCATTTGTTTTCTCCAATTCCACCATAATCATCGATGTTCTCCTACGATTCAATATTTACACAGAAGCCATATCTCAATAAATTAATAAGAAAATATTCTAATTAACGGCCTAAATAAGTATATAAAATATACTTATTAGTAACACAACTATTAAAAAGTTTAGCAAATTTGTAATAGTAGAACCTGTTGTGAAACAATCTGTTGGTTAAAAACAAGAGAATTAGCCAGCACAAAATGCACTTAGAACTTTTAATCCTTCAAATACCTTAACTTTCGAAGAAAAACTCAAATCTGGAAGAAAAAACAACAAACTGAGAAAAAAGTAAAAGAAATGTTGTCTGGGAGCCAAATGGAGAAGACAAAATCGACAACCTTCATTCTCTTTTCAAACTTACTAGCATAAAATCATTTTTTGAATATTGAGTAAGCTCTCATATCTATCAGGATGTATGTAGTAATCCCAATCCTGACATGTAAAGAATAGCAGTCTAGTTAATAAATGTAATTAACGTGTTTATGCATTGTGCTAAGTATCATTTCACATTTTATACATTTCAATTCAATTTAGATATAGTTCACGCTCAATTATAACATTTTTTTTAACAATAAATGTACAATCGTGTATCATGTACAAAAGGATATTGCAAAAAATTTCAAAATTAGCATAGCCTATTTTATAACATGTGCACGGGGATAGATGTTACACATATGTTATATATGATGCAAAAACTAAATGGTTATAAGATATAAATATGCCGCATATCATGTAAAAATACTCAAACAACACATTGTACAAATTTTGAAAAATGTAACATGTTAAGTTCCAGCTTAGTGGGAATTAAAATCAAATTTTTAATAGATTTTGATAAAAAAATAGTAATTGTTTGATCCACATTATTTTCAAAATACATTTTATCTCTATTATTTTCAATCATAGATTCTTCAATAAAATAATATTACAAGCAAATTCAAAAAAATTCTTTATTTTTTAACCACGTTTTTTTTTTCATCAATCTACTATTTCAAAATGCATTTTTTGAAAAAAAAAAAAAAAAAAAAAAAAAATTGGGGCTCAAACAGGCTCTTAATGAAATGTATGGTTGAAAAGTTGTGAATTCCATAAAATGCGTGGTTAAAATTAATTATTGATTTTGACATAAATTCGGTAAAATATTTCGTACTGAATCAAAAATACAAAATATGAAATTCAAGAATTCACATAGCTCAATCGACATTCGGTAAAATGTAACCAAAATGTGTATACATATATGGAATGAAGAATATTAGTACATGTTAAGTAACCTAGACTACATACAATTTTTTTTTTTTTTTTAAATGTAAAAAATGCATTTACATGTGGTTCCTAGGGCGGGAGTTTCTTTTCTTCTTTGACATCGAGGTTAGAGCTACAACTTCTATACCTGTTAGGAAATCAATCAGAGATGAATACCTCAACCGGTATTGCTCAAGAAAAACTTGTAATGTGATAATCTCAAAAAAACTTGTAAAATGGAAGAAGAGAAGATTTTTGGGGAAGAAATGGATTTCCAATAAATGAAGACCTATGATTACTTGAACAAGCCTCAAGTTAATCACCAAGAATAATGGAGCTTTAGATTTTATGACTCAAGATAGAACAACCTCTTTCTTGTAAAAATCTCTCCAAAACTCACTCTTTTATTCTCTCAATTTTCGGACTTAAAGAATAGGTGAGAAAATAGCAATATATATACAATCGGGTGGGTGCCAAGAGCCACGCCATAGCGCCACCCACTCAGCCACGGGCACCTGCTGCCTTCATCCGGATGGCCACGCCATGGCGTCCATGAGCCACGCCAAAATCTGTTCCTTCTTTGCCCACAATTCTCCACCTCGTACATCATTTGATAGACCTTAAATTTTGGACGAACACCAAAAGAACCAAATTGTCTGCACCATTAAACCATGGTTGCCTACGTACCCAGAATCGAGATCAAGCCACCGTAGTTCACCCCATCTTCATATAATCTCCACCTCATTCCAACCCCGCCCCAAAGGGCCATGCCTTCTTGGGCACATCAACACTCACTATTGCTGTTCCGCACAGTTTCCTTGAAGGTGACAGGCTCATCATCCTCCAATGAGAGTGCGTACTCAACCACATTGGTCTGCCCATAGTGCCTCAGAGGTTGGTCTGACCCCAACTTCTGAACTTGCTTGTAAGCTTGCCTTGGCCTAGTGGAAGCCAAACTTTCCTCAAGCTGTACATTCTCTTGCTGAACCACCTCATGTTCAAGCTCATCACCACTCTCCACTTGAGTGTCTCCATGATACTCCTCTTGAACACGACTAGGACCAGTTTGGTCCCTAGATTCTATCTCAACAACTTGAGACTTTGAACCCCCAACAACTTCAACACCGGGCATCGTAGCTTTCAACCAAGCTACCATGGAGTTCTCATCAAAAGTAACATCCCTGCTGATTTTGAACTTAGAATCCTCTACACACCAAAGGCGAAAGCCTTTTACACCTGCTGCATATCCCAAGAATATAGCCTTCTTGGCCCTCGCATCAAACTTTCCTTCGTTGACGTAATAGTAGGTTGTGCATCCAAATATTCTGAGTTTCTCATAATTTGCATATTCTCCTGTCAATACCCTGTAAGGTACATCTCCATCTAACTTTGAATGTGGAGATCGGTTCACAATGTAGCAAGCATTTGCAACCGACTCTTCCCACCATTCTCTGCCCAAACCAGCATAGGATTGCATACCATCGATTTCTCTCGAAGTGTGTGGTTCAGTCTTTCTGCGACCCCATTCTGCTGCGGTGTATTCCTAACTGTCCAGTGTCGGGCAATACCTTCCTTACCATAGAACTCCTTAAAAGCACCATCTGTATACTCTGTACCATTATCAGATCGCAGTGTCTTCAATTTCTTTCTTGTTCTGTTTTCAACCATTGTTTTCCACTTCTTGAACGTGTCGAATACCTCATTATTATGCTTTAATAAATAAATCCAAGCATACCTAGAGTAATCATCAACAAACATAACAAAGTACCTGGAACGGCCTTTGGAAGTGACCGAAGCCGAACCCCATACATCAGTATGCACATAGTCTAGTATTCCTCTACTTCTATGTTTACTTGACTGGAACTGAACCCGGTGTGCTTTACCGTACATGCAATGCTCGCAAAAATCCATGCAAGGTTTCTTCAAATTCTTCAGCAAACCTTCTTTAACTAGCAGATCTAAACCCTTTTTCTGACATATGTCCAAGCCGCCTATGCCATAATCGAGTACACTCACATGGGTCTCCACCACTTCCACTTGTTCCAACCACTACATCTCCTGTAACCGTGGTACCTTGAAGAGCATAGAGGTTGCCTTGGCGAATACCCTGCATCACTACCAAAGAGCCTTGAACGACCTTCTTAACTCCATTCCATGTCACAATCTTGCAACCATCGGAGTCCAAGACACCAACAGAAATAAGGTTCTTCCGCAAATCAGGAACATGTCTAACATCCATCAATGTTCTAACCACTCCATCATGCATCTTGATTCTAACTGAACCAAGCCCCACTGTTTTACAAGAATGGTTATTCCCTATCAACACGGTTCTACCATCAGTGCTTCTATAGGTAGTAAACCACTTCCTATTTGGACACATATGATAAGAGCAACCAGATTCAAGAATCCACTTACCAGAGATTTCTTCATCACAAGAGATGGAGTAACACTCATCGTTGCCCCTTCTTCCGAGGCATAGCTAACCCCTTGATTGCTTTGAACCTTCTCATTGTTGTTGTTCTTCTTCCACACCACTCTTTTGTTGTGACAATTCGCCTTGAAATGCCCTAACTCACCGCATTTGAAACGCGGCCTTTCCGCAAAAGGTCTAGAACTCGATCTAGACTTTCCTCCCTTGCCTTTTGCTCGCTCATTGCACCTTCTTCTTACAAACAACCCTTGTGCTTTCTCCTTGTGATCACTAGTAGACATGCCACTAGTTGCAATCTTTCGAAGATCATCCACTAGAAGTGACGTTCTAGTGTCTTCCATCACAAGTTTATCACCCACAAGCATCAACATTTGTACAAGGTTCTCGTAAGACTTCGACAATGAAAGAAGTAGTAGAAGTGCTAGATCCTCATCATCTACTTTCACATCAATATCCTTCAAGTCTAATATGCACCTATCAAACTTGTTGACGTACTCCCGGATTGGTGTACCTTTATCCATCTTCCAAGTATACAATTTGGATTTCAAATAGATCCGATTAGTTAGAGTCTTCATCATGAAGTTTGCCTCCAACTTTGTGCACACCTCCACCGCCGTTACCTCACCATCAACCAAAAAAACAACATCTCTTTCAAGGCGTAGAATGATAGACGCTCATGCCTCAAGATCTAGCTCTTCCCAATCCTCGTCAGACATATCTTTGTGCTTATTCTCCTTACCTGCCAAAGCTTTGTGCAACTTTAGAGAAATCAACAAAATTTTCATTTGCATTCTCCAATAGGAAAAATCATTCTTCCCATTGAACTTCTCTATCTCATACTTCCCAACCTTCACCGCTCCACTAGTAGATGTCATCTATCTACTTGTTTACGGGAAATTCGCCAACAAAGTTTTCTAGGGAATTTTCACAAACACCTTGTGTGCCAAACAAAGTTTAAGCCAACCACCAAAAATTGAAGCTTTACCACCTTGATTTGAGAAGTAGCTCTGATACCAAATTGTTAGAAAATCAATCCTAGATGAATACCTCAACCAGTATTGCCCAAGAAAAACTTGCAATGTGATAATCTCAAAGAACTTGTAAAATGGAAGAAGAGAAGATTTTTGGGGAAGAAATGAATTTCCAATATATGAAGACCTATGATTACTTGAACAAGCCTCAAGTTAATCACCAAGAATAATGGAGCTTTAGATTTTATGACTCAAGATAGAACAACCTCTTTCTTGTAAAAATCTCTCCAAAGCTCACTCTTTTATTCTCTCAATTTTCGGACTTAAAGAATAGGTGAGAAAGCAGCAATATATATACAGTCGGGTGGGCGCCATGGTGCCCAAGAGCCACACCATGGCGCCATCCACTCAGCCACGGGTACCTGTTGCCTTCATCCGGATGGCTACGCCATGGCGTCCATGAGCCACGCCATGGCTTGGCAAAATCTGTTCCTCCTTTGCCCACAATACCCCCTTAGCACTGTTCTATTTCTGAATTTATTTTTTTAGTTTCAACGTGTTTAGACAACAATTAGGATAGCCAAATCTTCATGCCTACTAGCTTTCACCGAAGAGATTTTTCATTGCAAAACAAGTTAATCATATGGATGCCGACTTTTGTTGCAAAGTCACTACAGACGGGTTTTTATCCATGGGCAACTCGTTCTTGCTTGCCGATCGAGTGAGATGATGACCTATGGACCTAGACTCCATGAACTCAATTTTTGGCTGCAGATGATCTCTTATCACGTTCTTGCCCAAACTTTGTTACTTTGCAAATCCAGAAATTAGAAATGACATTTTCAAATTGGGGTTGGATTCTCAATTATTTCAAGGAAACAACTCAAGATGTTGAAGATAATAGATACTTTTCCGGGAAAAAATTATAATATGTTATGAAAAGAAAGATAAAGATAAAATTAAGAGAATGAAAGTCAAATAAATTTTTGTGTATTATTAAGAACAAAAACCCTATATTTATAGGTAAAAATTAAGGATACAATGATATTAATTTTTATTGCTGCAGGAGTACAATTGTCATTTACTAATATATCCTAATAAACTTACATTTTACAACATTCCCCCTTGAATGACACATTACAAAATATATACCTCATTAAAACCTTATTTGATAAAAACTCAATGGAACAAATAAATCAAACGAATGAAAAAATAGTACAGTTATTTTAGAGTATTAAAAATAAATGATGTCTCATTAAAACCTTACTAGAAAAATCCTGTGGGCTAAAACTAAGCGAAGGAAAAAATAGTACAGTTACTCTCCCTAATGTTGATCACTTAAAATCTTTGAGTCAACGCATTCCAATTTCATAAATCAATTTCTTGAATGTAGATGTCGACAGTGCTTTTGTGAATAAATAGGACACACTGTAACTGGAGCGAATTTGTTGGATATCGATATCGTCATTCTTTTGAACCTTATGTGTATGAAAGAATTTTGGAGAAATATGCTTCGTCCTGTCAGGTTGTATATAGCACCATTTGAGTTGTGTAATATGATAAGTGTGCTTTTCGCACTTATTTAATACATAAATAAACTTAAATATTGATTAAATGAGCAAATTTCTACTCACAATTATGTAATTATGGCTTTTGTAAGTTAAAACCCCAAAATAAAATAGAACAAGGCAAAAGGAGGAAAAAAAATGACCAAAAACGTACAAAAATGTGAAGTTGGGGACCAAAGTGCACATGTGCCGAAAGTTAAGGAACTTGTACTGCAATTTATGGAGGGCATGATTTAAATGAAAGTCAAAATTTGACGACCAGATTGTACATGATCAAAGTTGAGGGGCCTTGTGTGTAATTATATGGAGGACTAAGTTGGATAAATGGAAAGGAAGAAAGCTAGTGTATGGCACGTGCGGGGAAGGCATTTTGACTTACCGAGACTAAAAGTGTCTCACAACGCGCAGGCCAAGAATGCCCCGTGCACGCCGCTTCCCGACTGGAACCCTTTTTGTCACTTTCCAAATTTCAGAGGTTTGGCTGTAATTTTTTTATTAGATTTTAATATAAATTGGGCTTCTTCTGTTGAGTATCGTAGACTTCTACTGTTTTTCATTTTCTCTTCTTGTTTTTCTTTTCTCTTTCTTTCTTCTTTGTTTTTCATTTATTTCTTTTGGTATTTTTGGAGCAAATCATAGAGAACACAAAGGGGAATACATCAAAGAATTTGAAGAAATAGTTGAAGAAAATCATAGTCAAGCTACAAAAATGGTTTTATCTATACTTTGTATTTTCTCAATTATTTTGTCATGTTTGCATTGTATTGGATGAAAATTCTCATTTGTTATCATTTATTTAACATGGGCTAGTTATTTGTGTTGGGATTTATGGTTTAAACTTAACCTAACTTTTAATTAATTTTAATATTTGCTCTTTAATGTTAAGTTATTTATTTTCATGTGTTTTTACTATTGTTATTATTGCACTTTCATTTATTTGGCCAATGAATGATTGTGTTCAGTGATTTGTGCATCATTCGAGAGAAGATTGTGCATTTTAGATTAAATAGTAGAAACTCCAGGTTTGTGTAGTGGATAGAAATATACTCTTAGCCCTAGGAGGCCCATTGAGCTATTTTTCACAAAACTTAAATGCGGTTGTTAGGTTTTATCGACATAGATGTATAATATCTTAAACCAATCAATTATGATTAATTTCGTTCGAGAAAGGTAATTAGCTACAATTGAAAGATCGGATCTAATATCGTAAATGACTAATTTGTTAATTGGCTTTAAGAGAAATTAATTAGGCGACGGTTAAGCAAAACCATGAATCTCAACTACTTTTTCCTCCAAAATCCCCAAGCGTTTGTGTTTTTCTTATTTTGTAAATTTTTAGTTAATTTTCCTTATTTTCCAAAATCTAAAAGTCTGTTTGGAAGAGATTTTGAGAATCAATTCTCATTTTTAACCACACATTTTTCAATAAAATAATATTTTTCATCACATCAATAATCTTTCCTTCTTTTTCAACCACACATTTCCCATCATATCACTATTCAAAAATCAATTCTTACCCCAAAAATCACTCACAAAAAACCTCTTGTGTGTTTGTTTCTTTTCTTTTTTGTTAGAATTAAATTGATTAAAGTAGTCTAATCAAAAGTAAACATTCCCCGAGGGATCGATAATTTCAACTCTAAAAGTTCATTTTATTACTTGAATGCGACATGTGCACTTGCAATTTATAATTTTAGCGAACAAGTTTTTTGCGTCGTTGTCGGGAGTGATTTTACTTAGATTACCACTTTAGTTAATTTTAGTCTTAACTATTTCTTTTATTTATTTTTAATTACTTTTATATTTTTGAGTCTTTTAGCTGACCCCCATATTGCTAATCCATCTTGTGTGTTGTATTTTCTCCATATACTTTTTAGCTTTCTATGCATGATTCTAATATTGGTAAAGTAACAAAACTTGTGCAATGAGTAATCTCTACATGGGCTAGAATGATATGCTTGGAACATATCCAAATTGTGAAAATTGTTACACGATGCATAGTACTGGGCCATGCTTGTTCTCATACACTGATTTACACACGTCAAAACTTCTAAAGTTTAGAAAATATTTGAGGTGTCGAAAACAAGCAATTGACAAGTTTGATGAGGTGTACATGCTCGTAGGATAATATGTGTCTAACGACTAGGATGAGGACATTAAGTTTATAGGAGATGGTCCTCCACTACTGAACGAAAAGGTAATCGCAAAGTATTTCAAAGAGCTTACCAAATTGGATGAAAGTAATATGCTTATGGGAGATTATATGTATTGGGAAGGATTTCAACAGTGGGGGTATAATCCACTCAACGAAGTTAATATGAAAGACTTGCCATTGTCCGTGGAGTTTTATAGCGGAATGGTCATTCAATCCAAAGATGAGTCAATTATAGAAGAAGAACTTGAAGAGAATGACAAATTAATCATAATGGAGCTATACAAGGATGTGGCAATAAATGAGGAGAAAATCAACTTATATTCTTCCGACTTAGTTGATTGCCAATATAGGCCCTGTTTGATTCCCATTTTAATTCTCATTCTCATTCTTCTACTCATTTTCAACCACACATTCTTCAATAAAATAATATTTTTCATCACATCAATAACTTTTCAACCACATATTCACCATCATTACATCAAAAAAATGCATTTTTTCCAAAATAATGTGCATCAAACGGGCTCATATTAATTTTGTGATTAAACCTGATGAGAATGTAGAATTCTTCATAGTTGAATTTGAGTTGGATGGAAAATGTATGTCCTATTATATGGAAAAGAGTAATGTCAAAGTTTGGAGAAATAACAAGAAGTGGATCAAAGCCAAAAAAAAAAAAAAAAAAAATGGGCAAGGCATCCACAGCCTTCTTTAGGTGCCCGTGAATCAACTGTCAAAGTCGAGGTAAAGAGTAACGATTATAAAAAAGCGCATGTTGGGAGGCAACCCAACCTTTTAACTTTTTAACTTTTTATTTAATTTTATGCATTTTTATGTTTTTATTTAATTAACTATCATTTTTTGTAGGTAATTTTTAAAGTCTCATTTATCTATGGTTCCAAGACAAGTTTGAGGTTAAATTTGTGTACAAGAATGTCGCTTGCCCGAGTTCAGCAAGTGCATTACAAGTCCAATTCAAGCATGGTGCCCCTTCACAAATAAACAACCGGGGAAGTTTCGTTATCCCTATTCTCTTTTATCTTATTCTTTATACATTGAGGACAATGTGTGATTTAAGTTTGGGGGTGATTGTGCTTAAATTGGTAATTTTGTGTTGACATGTTAGATGGCCTTGCCGGCTTAGAATTGTTTGATATTTAAAATTGTTATTGATTCATGAATTATGATCAAATATGTCTTTGTGCCTCGAATTTTTTCAAAAAATGCTTGTCCATGTGAGATCTTGAGTTAGTTTGAGCACAATAGTCATGATTAATTGTTATCTAGATGTGAAAAATTTTGATTGATGGAGAAAGTTTTGAATTGGTGGAACTAGGTTGTGAGTTGTTTGAAAATTTATATCAACCTATATCCACTTCTTTTTCACTTAACCATATTGCGAGATAAGTTTGGGGGTGGTCAAGCCCGTGAAGGATATTATCGAAAAGTGTATTGATTCCATGAGTGTTGAAATATTTGTGTGGAGTGTCTTTTGTCAAGTATAAGCTAGGTAATGACTATATGCTAGGAATCTAAGCCCCATGTGTTATGTTGTGCTTAAAAAGAATGATATTGCACTTGTAGAATCTTGGACCTCACTTCGTAGACTTTTTTACTCGAGTTATTAAGTTCGTTGGGGGTATCTTAAAACCCGATACCCTTTAGTCTAAACAATCGGGGGAGCTATCGACATAAAACTTGTTACAAGGGTCAAGAAGAAAGTTTTAAGGGAGTAAAGTAAAACATGAGATTTAATTAAAAAAAAATGTGTATGGTGCAGGTGTATTTGATATTTGGGCTTAGATATCTACTAGGTTTGAATTACTTAGTATAAGCTTGAATGTGAAAGCACTCATTAGTGGAGAATCACCACATTACTAGATGTTGATATTACCGGTTAGACCCAACCGAACTAGAGTGGAAAAAGAAATGAGTGAATTGAGAGTAACCTTTAGATTTACACCTCGGGAAATAAAAGAAATATCTATTTTAGAGTATGAATTTCACGAGTGGGAAATGAAGTATTTGACCACTAAGGGTTGAGTTGGAGCCAATTTGAAGATTTTTTTTTTTCGTCTTGACAACTTTTTCCTAATTTAAATGACAATTGAACTGTTAGTAAATAATCTTGCTCAAGATAAGCAAGAACTTAAGTTTGGGGGTATTTGCACACTTATTTAATACCAAAATAAACTTAAATATTGATTAAATGAACGAATTTCTACTCACAATTATGTAACTATAGCTTTTGTAGGTTAAAACCCCAAAATAAAAGAGAACAAGGCAAAAGGAGGAAAAATGACCAAAAACATGCAAAATGTGAAGTTGGGGACCAAAGTGCACAAGTGATGAAAGTCGAGGACATTGGGCTGCCATTTATAGAGGGGATGATTGAAATGAAAGTCAAAATTTGATGACTAGATTGTATATGATCAAAGTTGAGGGGGGGCTGGTTTGCAATTATATGGAGGACTAAGTTGGATAAATGAAAATGAAGAAAGTCCACACTCGCGCGCAGGTTTATTATGGTGCTCGTGCAGGAAGGCATTTTGATTTACCGAGACTAAAAGTGTCTCACGGCGCGTGCATGCAAAAAATGCCTGTGCGGGCCGCTTCTCAACTGGGGCCCTTTTTGTCACTTTCCAAATTCCAAGGGCTTTGCTACAATTTTTTTATTAGGTTTTAATATAAATTAGGCTTCTTTTGTTGGGCGTCCTGGACTTCTGTCGTTTTTCATTTTCTATTCTTGCTTTTCATTTCTTTCATTTTCTTTTCTCTTTCTTTCTTCTTTCTTTTTCGTTTATTTGTTTTGGTATTTTTTGAGCAAATCATAGAGCACACAAAGGGAATACATTAAAGAATTTGGAGAAATAGTTGGAGAAAATCATAGTCAAGCTACAAAAAGGATTTTATCTATACTTTGTATTTTCTCAATTATTTTACAATGTTTGCAATGTATTTGATGAATATTCTCCTTTGTTATCATTTATTTAACATAGGCTAGTTATTTGTGTTGTGATTTATGGTTTAAACTTAACTTAGCTTTTAATTAATATTAATATTTGCTTTTTAATGTTAAGTTATTCATTTTCATGTGTTTTTACTATTGTTATTATTGCACTTTCATTTATTTGGCCAATGAATGATTGCGTTCAGTGATTTGTGCACCGTTCAAGAGAAGATTGTACATTTTAGACAAAATAGTAGAAACCCTAGATTTGTATAGTGGATAGAGATATACCTCTAACCCTAGGAGGCTCATTGAGCTACTTTTACAAAACTGAAATGCGGTTGTTTGATTTTAATCAACATAGATATATGGGTAATTAGCAGAAATGGTCCCTATCGTTTTAATTTTGGCATTTACACCCATATTTCAAACGTTTGTTGTGGGATTGGTCCTTCCATCCAATTCCGTTAAATCAACCGTTAACAATTTAATGAAATTTGCAGAAATGGTCCCTAATATTTACACTCATTTGCTAAAATGGTCTCTATCTTGTTTGAGTCTAATTAAATTTTATTCCATTACATTTTATTTTTCTCTCTCCTATTTTCAACCACACAATCTTTCATAAAATAATATTATACGTAAATCGAAAAAATTTCCTTCTTTTTCAACCGTTCATTTTTCAAGAAAAAACATTATTCCACCTATTTTTATTCACAAAAAAATTGGGGCCAAAAATGGGCTAAATTAGTCAACTTCCCACATATTTTCTCCTCTTAAATTTTTTGGTGAATATAATTCCTATGGTTTGATATAATTTACAAGTTTAGACCTCAACTCAAAACGTTGTCGGCAAATATAATTTACAAATTTATGAAAAGTTATGTGGTTGAAAATAGGAAAGAGAGAAAAATAAAATGTAATAGAATAAAATTTAAATAGATTCAAACAAGATAGAGACCATTTTAGCAAATGAGTGTAAATGTTAGGGACCATTTCTGCAAATTCCATTAAATTGTTAACGGTTGATTTAACGGAATTGGATGGAAGGACCTATCGCACAACAAACGTTTGAAATAAATGTGTAAATGCCAAAATTAAAACGATAGGGACCATTTTAGCAATGAGTGTAAACGTTAAGGACTATTTCTGCTAATTACCCTAGATATATAGTAGATTAAATCAATCAATTATGATTAATTTCGTTCGAGAGAGGTAATTAGCTAGAATTGGAAGATCGAGTTTAACATCATAAATGACTAATTTGTTAATTGACTTTTAGAGAAATTAATTAAGCGACGGTTAAGTGAAATCATGAATCACAACCACGTTTTCCTCCAAAATCCCAAAACGTTTGTGTTTTTCTTATTTTGTAAATTTTTAGTTAATTTTCCTTATTTTCCAAAATCTAAATCTTTATTGTGTGTTTTTTTCATTGTTAGAACTAAATTGATTAAAGTAGTGTAATCGAAAGTAAACATTCCCGGATGAATCAATAATCTGGATTCTAAAAGTCTACTTTATTATTTGAACGCAATCCATGCACTTGCAATTTATAATTTTAACGAATATGACACAAGCTGCATTGTCTTCATACAAAATCGTTGGACTATCTTTTGTTGAAATTAACCCACATGATGTTCGGATATGATGGGTCATGTTCCTCAACCATACACATTCTCGCTATATTTCATGGACTGCAATAATTTCAGGATGATCATGTCAATGATTGCTTCACATATCTCGACGATATCCTTTTTCCTCCACGTATAAACACATATTCTATTTGTGATTTAATTTTATGCGGGTCAAATAGATAATCTGTATTTGCATATCCTACTAAAGTAAATCCCAAATTTTGAGAATAAAATAATCTCAAATCAATAGTACCCTTTAGATAACGAAAAATATGTTTAACACTATTCCAATATCTTTGAGTTTGTGGAGAGTTGTATCTTGGGAGAAGATTTACATTAAAAAAAAACTATATCGGGTCAAATGCAATTTGCAAGATAAATTAATACTCCAATTGAACTAAGATATGATATTTTAAGACCAAGAACTTTTTCTCCATCTTCAAATAGATGAAATGAATTATTTTTCACATCAAGAGATCGAACAACCATAGGTGATGCTAATGGATGTGTATTATCTATATAGAAACATTTTAAAACTTTTTCTAGATTGATGAACAAATAATCCTACTGCGAAATATTCAATCTACAATCGGAGACAAATTTTGATTTTTCCCAAATCCTTCGTCTCAAATTCATTTATCAAATAATCAACAATTTTGTTGATATCTTTAGGAGTTTCAATTAAATTTAAATTATCAACATAAATTGCTACAATTGCAAATCCAATATTTGTTTTCTTTATGACAACACATAGGCAGACATCGTCATTTTTCATAACCATCTTTCAACAAATATTCACTAAGACGATAATACCACATGCGTCCGAATTGTTTCAGAATCTTCATTTTGCATAATATTAAGAGCCACAATAAAGACAAAAATATTATCTATAACAACATTATTTCACTCTCATAATTTATGAGTTAACATATAATTTATTTAAATCTCATTACTTTCAAAAACTTGTGGTTCTTCAGGAACCATATTTTCAATATTTGATTGATCAATATTTTTTAATGTTACTTTTTCTGAAGTTTTTGGTTGATTTTTCTCTTATACTTTTTTTTTTTTGAGATATAGAGTCTTTTGAACCAATTGGTCGATCACGCTTCTGGCGTATTTGAGATTCATTTGCTACAACATATTTTCCAACAGAGACATCAATTTTTGCTGAAATATTTTCTACTAAAATATATGTTTTTGTCACTTTTCTAGTGTCAACAAATATATCAGGTAATTGATTTGCATTTCTTTGCAAATGAATGATTTTTTCAACATCTTGCTCACATTAATTATTGCGAGGATCAAAGTGAGATAGAGTCGTTTCATTCCAATAAATTTTACTTTATTTTTTAGAATGTAGTTTTTCCTCTCCCAAAATTGGGAGAGTCATTTTATCAAATTGACAGTCTATAAAATGTGCAGTAAGTAAATAATTAGTTAAATGTTCAAATACCTAATAATAGATGGTGAATTAAAACCCACATAAATTCCAAATTTTCGTTGGGGACCCATTTTAGTACGTTATGGAGGTGAAATATGGATTTGGACAGCACAATAAAAAACATGTATATGAGAAATATCAAGTTCACGACCAAATGTAAGGTACAAATGTGAATATTGATAATAGACAATTGGTCTTATACGAACCAATGATGTACCATGTAATATGACATGATGACCCCAAACAGAAGTTGAGAGTTTTATTTTCATAAGTAATAGTCTAGCAATAAGTTGTGCACGTTTAATAAACGATTCTCTTAAACCATTTTTGTGTGTTGACATGCACAACCGCATGTTCAATTATAATCTCAATTGACATATAATAATCATTGAATGCTTGTGATCTAAATTCACCAGCATTTTCAAGACGAATAGTCTTGATTGGGTAATCGAAAAATTGCGCTTGTAATTTTACGATTTGAGCAAGTAGTCTAGCATGAGCTATATTCCTAGTGAAAAATAAGCAAATATGTGACAATCTAGTAGAAGAATCAATTAATACCATAAAATAAAAAAATTGTCCACATGGTAGGTGGCTCACATATATCTCCATGAATTCTTTTCAAGAATATTGGGGATTTAATATTGATATTTTTTAGTCCAAGGTTTAATGACAAATTTACCTTGTGAACAAGCTACACATGGATAATCATTAGGTAAAAGAACATGTCGATTCTTTAAAGGATGTCCATGTGAGTTATTTATTATTCGACGTATCATTATAGCTCCTTGATATTCAAATCAATCATGCCAATGTATAAAACTTTTTGGGTCAACGAACTTCTGGTTTGTGACATTATTTGATTCAACCATTTTTATAAATGTATAATACATACTAAATGGGAGTGCATGAATTTTTTTTCTAATTTTTGTCAGATACAAAAGAAGTTATGCAAATATATTTAACATTATTTTCTTGCATCATCTCAATATGATATCCATTACAGCGGATATCTTTAAAACTAAATAAATTTCTTTTGAATTTATTAGAATAAAGTGCATTGTCAATATATAACTTTGAATTATTTGGTAAAATAATGCAAGTTCTTTTGGAGCTTTCAACAATATTCGATATACCTGATAGCGTATTAACATCATTTTCTTTTAATATTAAATCCAAAAAATATTTTTTATCCTGAAAAATGGTATGCGTAGTTGCACTATCAATCAAACATGTGTCTTTGCAACCCATCATGAATCTATAAATATATTTAAAAAATCTCGAATTTAAATTTAAAAATGGTAAACATAATTCAATACTGTGAAATTAACGATTCATAATAAAGTTTCAATTTTTTTGCTAAAAGTAAAAACATATTTCAAACCAAATTTCTAAAATAAAGAGAAATACTAGAAACATAGGGAAAAAAAAATCATATCTTCCATCCCACCACCTCCAATCAAATAGTCAATATTCTCATTTGGATCGGCAAAGAAATCGAAGATATCCAAATGAGTCACATCAATTGTCATAATCATAAAAATTTGTTTTCATTTTCTCATTTCCCTTGATTGATTTTTGGTAAAGATCCACAAGATATTTTTCCGTACGTATCCAATGTCATCTCATTCCACATCTAAAACAATTTTCTTCATGCTCATTTTTGGATGTGTTAATTTCATTTACTTTGTGCTTTTTGAATTTGTTACCTTATTGTTGATAGTTTTGTTAATTATTCCGTCCATGATTTATTCCACGTGTTTGTCCGCGTTCACGTTCACGTTTACGTCCACATCCTTGTCTTGATATTGCATTTGCTTGAGGCAATGATATAGAACTAGTTGGACGTATTCCGTGATTTTTCATCAATAGTTTATTATTTGTTCAAGCACAAGCAGACAAGATATGAGTTCTGAGTACCTTTTGAAACCACGCTCACGATATTGCTGCTGCAGGAGCACATTCGAGGTGTGAATGGTGGAAAAACTATTCTCCAACATATCTTCATTAGTAATTTTTTTCTCAACACAAAGTTAATTTTGAACATATTTTGAACAGTTCAGAATTGTACACGCTAACAGTTTTGAAGTCTTGCAAATGAAAATGCATACACTCATAGCGGGCTTTGGGTGGACTATAGTCCTCTAATGATAAAATTTTTCAGTTAATTTTTTTCTAAAGAACCCAATGATCATTCTCAGTGAGATATTTAATTTTCAATTCATCAGAAAAATGATTACAAACGAAGATGAGTGTTTTTATAGATCCTAGATGGATTCTTTGTTTCCTTATTTGATTGTCTCTCCCAAATTTTTTGAGACAAGATGTATATCAGCATCGAGTACCCATGATATATAATTTTTGCCAGTATGTCAAGTGCAGCGAACTCAAGTTTTGTGATATTTGTCATTTGATTAACTACACAATAAAACAACAGAAAAATACAATTAGTTTCAAAAAATATAATGAAACATCACATAATAATTAATCAAATAGTCAACATGACATAAGTTATGAGATTTTCTTCAAGGATAAACACTAATTTAAAATAATATATTTTTCGAAGCATGTTCTACTTTGGGAGCACATTGTATTTTACTAATACTTCTTGAAGAGCAATATATCAATATTCTTCTAAAATATTGGAAATTATAATTTATATTTTTCAGGAGTAAGTAATATTCTTCAAAGATATTAATTATAACGTTGTGCTATTTCAGGAGTAACGAAAAATTATTTATAATAGATAGATCTATGATTAATATTCTTCTGAAAATATTAATTATAATGTTGTGTTACTTTATGAGCAACAACATGATAAATTATTAATTTAAAATTTATATAAGAACATTTAAAAATATTTAATCATGTTAAAGGCATGTTGAATTTAATAATTATCATAAATGTTTATCTTACCAAATAAACTAAAGTATAGAGTAAGTAAATTAAAGCAAGAATTTAAAAATAATATTTGTACAGACAAACGTGAATAGTATGTGTACAATCATAAATTGAAGTATGAATATATCTATAGAACAATAGCCTCATACAAAAATTCATTATTTAACCGTTTGAATATTCACGGTAAAAGAAGTAAACGTAATGCTTTTTCATCAAAAAACAAACAAATTGTCATAGTGGAAGAAATCATTATATGTTAATGAAAATGGGAGAAGCAGTTAACGACGGCATTAGTTACACTGGAAAGAAATTCTTTCCACCAAAAAATTATACTTGCAATAAATTCGTTATAATGCCTATGAATGCAAAATAAAAAAAAAAAAAATCATATATTATCAAATTAATTTCGGTACATGTAATGATTATACTTGAAAAAAAAATACTACATTATCTAAACTTTGAATGGAAAAAAGAAATGAGAGATTATTAGAGATTGATATATATGTTCCATGGAGTAATTTCCACTATTAATTACTAGATTGAATTCCATCCCAAATAAAAAGACATAATTAAGGTCCACGGAAGTAAATTCCACCGTTACTCGCCATTGCCAGATGCTCGAATGATTTTCTTTAAAATTTTAATACATTTTTTTCTCTTTTCTTGTTGATCTTATATTTTCAATAAAATAATATTACACGTAAATAAATTTTTTTTTTTTGAAAACTATATATTTTTTGAAAAATTATTATTACAAAATACATTTTATTTAAATTTCTTACAATAATGATTGTCAAATATGGGCTAGATTGAGGCCCATCCGAAAAATGGGTTATAAAAAGAGAACTTTTGTAAAGCCCAATTAAAAGGCAGGTATATACAGGTCCAAACCCTAGCACCATGCCGGCTTAACTCATATTATAGAGAAAGGGGGGAGAAGCAGGGTTTCTTCCTCGGTCACACGCTAAAAATTGGGAGAGGCGCAAAAAGAGTGACATATTCATCATCCCTTGACACCAATTTATCTTGCGTTGCTGTGATTTCTACTCAACTTCTTCCTCACCAAACTTGGAAGGTAGTAATGGATTTTATTAGTGTAAAAGCGGGCTTTATATGTTAAAATCACACACGATTCTGTGAATGATTTAGTTTCAACTCACCTCCTGTTAATTTATTTATGTTTCCATTATAGTTGTTTCTTGATGGCTAGTCCCCTGGGCAAGAAAGTTAGTGTTGTTCCAGAATCTATGATCTTGTTTCTGTCTTGAGAATCGTTGTGTACATTTGACATATTTGAGGGGTCGTAGAATTCCAATCTCTGATTTTAACACTGATTCCTTCCAATGTCAAATAATATAAGATTTCCCGTGTTGGTAACTCTCCGGTTTGATTGAGCCAGTCACCAAAAACAATAGTATTTTCAGCAAAATTTAGTTTACTCGAGTGAGTTTGAGGCCTCAGATAAATGCTCACCAAGCAATAAGAGAATTTCCCTTTGACTGAAACCATTAGTTGTGAAATAAAAGAGACGGTTCCAGATCCAAAACAGAAATGCTTGATTAACCATTGGCAAATATACCTCCATTTCTAAATCTGCTTCCAATTATAGCACTAGGAATCAACACATATGTACCTGTAATAGAGCCTAGTGTTAAGATTTCTGCTACAAGATCACCACTGGTTTATGATGCATCAGCATACAATAATAATATAAGCAAGTTTTGTTAGCCTTGCCTCAGGTTGCTCAGGATATGCCTTATACAATGAAGAAATTATAGCAGAAAACAATCGTTTCTTAAAGCTAAGTTATATACTAATGATATGCATCTTACGCATGAAATGTCAATTTATGCTTGTTTCAATCAGATTATTTTTCCATTTTATCAAATAAAAAATTCCATCAATTGCATATTTGATGATGTTGTTGGTCGGACCAAACTGTTTGACCATAGGACTGGCAACCCAAGGATCAGCTAAACAATCTGTGATGTCATATTGGTCAGTTTTCTAGTTTCTTAAGAGCTAAACTAGTTACGCATGGAAGAAAAGTTGAACTTCTGATTCAATTTAACGGAAAAATTTTGCATTCTCTAATTAGAATTTTTTACTTCTATATGTATAAAGTTTTCTTCTACCTAAGTTAATTACCATTTAAAACATTTTAAGTCCAAGAGAATAGTTAAATTTGATATACACTATTTTATTTTCATGCCTTTTGAAGTCCAATAGTTAGATGAATTGAGATGATTTTACCATATATTTGACTGTTTGAATTAAATGGGTTGCTAAGCCAATGCTTCTTATATGTCCTAGGATGAATTTTCTTGTTTTTTAGATATCATAGATTGCTACATTATTGTTTTTAATGTATATGTGGTCATGTTTGAACCTAAGTTTAGAAGTGAGGGCGATTGAGCTGTTTGAAAGTATGATATGTACAACTTCTTGACAGCTTGATGTGAAATGATTACTCGAGAAATCAACGAGGCATTTAATTACCTATGGAGAACACATGCAACGTTCATTTTGTTAAACTTTTAGTTTATATACAAATGATGTGAAATGTCAATATGTGCTTTTAGGCATGAGAAGAAATAGTTGAATTGATGTTCAATTTAATGGGCAAATCATTTTCATTCTCGATTTTTAATATCCATATGATGTTTTCTTTATATAAGTATATCACCATTTAAAATATTTAAGAGTGTAAGAGAATAGTCGAACTAGATATAATTATAATGACTTAATATATTTTGAAGTTCAAGAAATTTAAATGAAAAAAAAAGTTTTTTCAATTCAATCACAACTTAGAATAATCTAAGTTCTTTAAGCGTGTCAACAATCTATTCTTGCATTTTTCACAATCTTTTTTCTTGTATGGAAATATTTAAGCCGATGAAATTTGCTAAAATTTCATATTTTATCATATATTTGACTATTTTGACTTAAATGTTAAGTTCAATGATTGATACTTATATGTCCTAAGATTAATATTCATTCTTTTAGATATCATAATGAGATTGTTTTGTTTTTTTTCATATTTGAAAGGTGTTATTTATATAGTTGATAAGGAGTCATTGTGAGAATGAGTGATTATTTAAAATAGTAAAATGGAATGTAACTTAAAAATTTAAGAAAACATCTTATAGGATTCATTATACTGTAAATCAATTTGTTTTGTACAAAAAATTATAAACACATTGTCTAAAGGGATAAACTAAGTGCTGAGTTGGAAGCATAGGAGAAGAGTTGAAACTTAAGAAATCAGATGAATTGTCGTCGAAAAAAGGGATATTCATAGGATTTGTTTTGAATGAACTTCGAAACGAGGAAAATGTTTGATGTATTGTTATTTTTAGAAACTTAAGCATTTTTTCCAATTTCATTACATCGAAAATCAATTCTGTTGTAGAAAGTTGAAAAATAGGAGTATCAAAATGTCTTAGATCCAATTTATCTATTAATGAAAGGTAAATGATTGACATCTAAGTTGCAGTTTTCATCTTTCGGTTAAATAGGCAAGTTATTAAACAATTAATGAACAAAAAATCCTTTTAGCAATTCCAAAAGATAAAAATTGCACTTTAATGTCAATTATTTACTTGTATTTAGTAAGTAAATTGGATCGAAGACATTTTGATACTTCTAGCTCTTCAACTTTCTGCAACACAATTGATTTTCGATGTAATGAATCGGAAAAAAATGCTTAAGTTTCTAAAAATAACAATACATCGAACATTTTCTTCGTTTCGAAGTTCATTCAAAATAAATCCTATGAATCTCCCTTTTTTCGACGGCAATTCATCTGATTTTTTAAGTTTCAACTCTTCTCATTTTTCAAATGCTTCTAGCTCAACAGTTAGTTTATCCCTCTTGGCAATGTGCTTTTTTATTTCCTGCACAAGACAAATTGATTTATAGTATAATGAATCCCATAAGATGTTCTCTTAAGTTTGTAAGATGCATTCCATTTTACTATTTTAGATAGTCACCCATTCTTGTACTAGCCCCTTATCAACTATATAAATGGCACCTTTGAGATATTAAAACAAACAAGACAATCTCATTATGATATCTAAAAGAAAGTATATTCATCCTAGGACATATAAATATCAATCATTGAACTAAACATTTACTTCAAATATGTAATAAAATAAGAAAACCTAGCAATTTTATCAACTCAAGTCTTTCTAGACAAGAAAAAGATAGTGAAAATATAAGATCATATTGTTGGCATGCTTAAGGAACTCAAATTATTTTTAGTTGTGATTTAATTAATTTTTTTTCCCATTTAAATCTATTGAATTTCAGAAGGTATTAATTTGTTACAATTTATGTCTAATTCAACTGTTCTCTTAGATTTTAAATAGCGATATACTTAGATAAAGAAAACTTCATATGAAAATTATAAATAGATTTCTCCATTAAATTGAACAGAAGTTCTACTTTTCTTCTCATGCCTAACTAGTTTAACACATATTAGAAAATTGAACCATGTGAAATAGTAGATCATTTAACTGTTCATTGGGTTTGCCAGATCTATAGGGTAGAATGGTTTAGGTCGACCAGTAACTTTATTAATGAATCTTACTTGAAAATTGGTCTTCAAAATTTACGTGAGATTTTTTATTGCTTAAATAAGGGTATTATTGTCTTTTAAATAATAACTCAATCTTGTAATTGTATAACATATTTAAGGGTAGAATAGTCTTTCACGCATTGAAAGGTCATTGTGTTGAATGTTTCAATTGTTTTTGTCAAAGTAGAAAAATGACCATTTGACTTGTCCAAAACTTAAAAGTACCCCCAGATACATACACACACGAGGGAGAGGGAGAAGGAGAGAGATGCAAACTCTGAGGCAGTTTACACCATTTGTAAAGGACGCTCTGCAACAAACCCTACGTGTGACCAAATTCTTCTGCTTTCTTCATGTTACAAATACGTACATTTGCACTTTCGCTTGGGTACGCACCAGCATCTTGTACCTCAACTTACTCTCTTGATGGAGACAAATTATTGAAGTATAAATTCTGTGATTGCAGGGTATGGGTCCCAGCATGCTCCCAACGATCAATCTCTACGGTAACTTGCTCTTGGCTGAAAGAATCTCGACCCGTTTGGGGAAAGTTGGCCCGGGTGACGTGGTCCTAGTACGGAGCCCCGAAAACCCGAGACAGATTGTGACCAAAAGAGTGAAGGGCGGGGAAGGTGACAGCGTTACTTACTTGGTGAATCCTAAGAATAGTGATGAAGAAAAGACTCTTATTGTAATTGACCATATTTCTTTAACTTTTTCCATTATCAATTTGTTTTTAGAAATGTTCTTGTTTGTTGTATAATGAAAAGTTGGTTTAGATAAAATACTGTTTAGGGTTTATGGGGTTCTAGACAAATTTCTTCTGTACAATCAATCTGTTTAATATTTCTTACAGTCATCTGTATAATTCCCCTGCATAGACAATATAGTTCTGTGTCTTTTCCAAGTGCATAATATGTATGTATAATTATATTGTTAGAGCAAGGTACAAGTATTAGGCCATTGAAGAGTTGTGCATTAGGCTTCAAAGGTTGTGCATTTATATGTTGTTATCAGTTTTCTTATGTGTGTGATGTAAAATTTTTGCTCTTTGTAATTTTTAACCAGATTTTGGAATTTCTTTTTCAATTTTATTAGGTACCAAAGGGCCATGTTTGGATAGAGGGGGATAATAAATATAATACTAAGGATTCGAGGAAGTTTGGGCCAATTCCCTATGCTCTTATACAAGGCAGAGTTTTTTGTGTGGTAAGAAAATTTATCATTTAGCTGCAGAATTTCAGACTTCAAATTGCTTTATAGCCTCATTTGTGCTTCTTGGATTTTTTTTTATACATATTGAAAAGCATCTAGAGGCTACCTTTGAACTTCAATTTGAAAGGATTGCAAACTGGTTTGAATTAGACAGATTGAATGGCTTAAGTTCAATTCTACTAGAGTTATTTTGATTTAAGTTTCTTTTAAATTTCAATGTTGTGAAGATCTATTCTTGCTTTCTTTTGTCTGTAGTTATGGCCTCCTGAAGATTTCAAATCTATAGGCAAGGATATTCAGTAATTTGAGATCCGGTGAGATACATCTGTTTACGACCTTCTTTTGCTATTAGGCCCTGTTTGATTGGCCAAGTTTTCCGTGGAAGGTGGAAAACGTTTTCCTACTTTTTACTATTCACCTGTTTGATTGCACTAATTTTCCAGGGAAAACGTTTTCCAACGTTTTCCAAGGTACAAGCGGTTGATGCACAAAAGCTAGAAAACGTTTTTTCACCATAGTGGTGGGAAAACGTTTTCCAACTTTTTGACAAAATTTTTTTTTTTTTAAATTTTTTTTAGCAATTGGAACACATTCCAAAGTCAATGGTAAAAAAATTTATCCATTTAATTGACAATATGTGTAAAAAACAAAACCAAATGAAAAATTTGCCAGGTGGAAAATTATACCAATCAAACACCATTAATTACAATTCCCTGTAAAACGTTTTCTAGGCAATTCAATTCCCTGCCATTCATTTTCTTTCCACCCGTTTTCCACCCTTGCAATCAAACAGACCCTTAGTTTTTACTTTCTTTGCGGAATGTGGCATAGTTTTGTTCATTGCAATTATGATGGAAACAAGATTAAAAGATATGCATACTTCTTTTTGCGATCAAACAATCTTCCAATGGGACTGTTGTGAACATGCACGGGCCTTACTCTATGTTACCTTCATGTGCTGTCCTTTAAATGTGGTTGTTTTGTTGAACATTTCCCTTGTTAATAAAGAATAAGTTGGGATTGCATTGTGGAGCTAATAGTTCTGAGGCCCATGGGCTTTCATTTTTGCACCTAATACTGGTGATTTCATAAGTAGCCGTGCAGCTTTGCCAACTTCCTCACATTCATATAATGATTTTGAATATAATTTTATTCAGCATGTTTTGATAAAAGTTAATTTTCAGTCAAAGGAATTTAATAGGATTCCATAAGCTGATCTCAATTTAGGATCTCATTTCTTGAAGAAAGTTTATGAAGCTGTTCTATTTTTAAAATTATATTGAGATTTACTTTTGGATGCACATGGTCCTGGTTGTTTTATTGAACCAGGAAGACATGAGAGTGGATTTTTGTGTGTTTTTTCAGGCTGGTCGAGGTTTTGATGTGGTTCCTTGATTGAATTGAACTAGATTTTATCAAATACTTTTCATTCTATCAATTTTCATGTATATTAAGTTTTCTAACTTTTTAGTTTATTTATGTGATGCTCTAGAAAGAGTTATCTATTTACCAATATTATTAAATATATTATGAAAAAAAAGATGTTTTTTATTTTATTTCCTTGCACTACTTTTGCCATCACCACATCCCGGACAAAAGGTTTTGGATAGGGATGGCAATGAGACGGGTTCAGGATGGGGCACCTCCACCCAGCCTCTCTCCAACTTCACCCCTGCGGGGTGGGGTGCAGGGCGGGGACGGGGCAAGAATTTGCCCCATTTGTTGCCCCATTTAATTTTACTTTTTTTTTTTTTTTTTTTTTACATTTTTAAAAATTGGAGTTATGTTATTATTTAAAGTTCAATCCTTAACCCAAAATCTCATTTTATATATTTTAAAATTTTTTCTAATATTTTCGATCAAGATATTAACTTACTTTGATTAATTGATATAAATCTTTCATAAACAAAAAATATTTATTCAACTATTACGATTCATAATTTCAGATTATATAATTTAATTATAATAAAAAAGATTGAATGACCGAATTTATAAATTATATAAACAATTGTTAGTTATGTATAATTTTAAATTAACAATTGTATAATATAATTGTTGGATTAGAAAAATGTTAAAAAATTGTAAATACATTCAATAATATTTTAAAACTCACAATTTATTAAAATTTTATTTTTAATTATTTTTTTCACGGGGCGGGTTAAATTGCCATCCCTAGTTTTGGAGCAGGGTGCGCTATGTTGCGTCTAGACTGCATAATGAATTTAGCATAGTTATGGAAAGCCATATGCTGTATGAATGCAATTAAACCATTATCAAATTATCTGCATTACATTTCTGTCGGTAACTATATGTTTTCCTACTGTATAACTTTTGATGGCAAAGAAAAGTCAAAACTGAAGACATCGAAAATTCCTTGCTAATATTTATATGATTTTATTTCATTGAAATTCGATGTCCATGGTTTATCAAATGGATTAGTTTGTAAGAACTCATTCACTCATTGTGATATGTGATGCAGTTGATGATCTGCATAGATATTTAGAAATTGGGTGCCCGGAAGCAAGCTGTTTGAAGGTTTTTGTTCTACTTGACTTGCATACATCACCCAGAAAGGAGCATCAAACATCTGATAATTCATGTGGATGCACTATAGCAGGAAAGGTTGTTAATTTTTTTTTTTCATTAATTAATTTTGCTCGTCCCCTCACTGTATTGTCTTTACCGCTTTCTTCAGAAAACCCACGAGGAAATATTCACTCCTCCTTGACTCTGAAATGTTGGTTCAAGAACTTTTGATCCGTTTCTTAATTCAACCATGCTACAAGTACAACATTGGTTGACAATCACTCACATGAGAGGGGGGCCCACGATGAATAAAAAAATCGTGGGCCCTCCTTCATGTGAGATGATTGTCAACAAATGTTGTTAACCAATGTTGTACAAGTAGCAAAATTCTTCTTAATTAGTGCCCACTTGCTTGATGTAATGATTAATTTACGATGATAATATCTTATAATAGATCTTCATTTTGTCCCGGTTTCTTTGGCTTTTATAATAACAAAACAACCTAATATCTATATTAAATTAAAGAATCATAAAGACCATTATTTCATATTTAATATTCAGTTTTAGATATAAAGACTTTTCATTTTTGGGTAAAAAATAACCAAATAAATGGTATACAAAATTATACACTTGAAATAACTTCTTATTCCAACAAAGATCACTTTAATTTCTTTGGGCTATAAATTCAAGCATTCTCTCACTTTATTTTCGACACATATCTTGAATATTTCGAGTTCATCACACAATTCTGCATCCATGACTAACTCATTTCCAATTCTTGGATCCTTTCTTCTCTTCTTGTTTGCCATTTCAGGTATATTTCTTCAAAATTTCATTTTTCTTGAGTCGAAAAAGCTTAAACTGTTAGAAAGTGTTACTAGTCTTCGAGACGACTTAACTGAATCAACATTTGTTATTTCAGGTGGAAGTTTGAGGCCTGTAAATGGATGAGCACCTGGATACGTAAGTTAGAGGCAAAATATAACAGAAAAAGCAAAGTCTTATTAAAAAGAAACAATTTCTTGAAATAATTGGGAAATTTGTGTGAATTTACAGAGTGTTTGGTGCATTGCAAGGCCATCGACATCAGATCAGGCACTGATAGATAACATAAAGTATGCATGTGATATAGTAAATTGTAGCTTGATTCAACAAGGAGGGCCATGCTTTTACCCTACTAGTCCATAAAGAAGGGCTTATAAAAAAAGAACTAATTTTCATTTCCCACAATTAGATATTGACTTGAAACAGAACTTTTAAGATTTGGTACTTGGTAGACTTGAAGTTTTGCTCCACGAGAAATTGCGAAAGATGCATAAAGCTTTTGAACAAAGAAGTGTTTTATATAAATTTCAGCTGTTATTATTAAGATTGCTTGTGAAGCTTTTGAAGGTTGATCAAAGGTCAGGTTAAATCCCCTATTGCTGAGTTTAAATCCATGAACAAAAATTTGTGCCCGCACTGAACTAATATCCTAACTCCGCCCCTGTTTGAATGGATTCCTCCTTTTTGGTTTACTTATAGGACACTATCCAGAAAGAGATTCTCCATATTGGAGGGAATGTGGAAAAAATAGTTGAAGAGTGAGAAATTATCTGCACGCTACCCTACCCTTTACTGTAGGAATTTTGAAGAGTGTTATTATCGGATTGTCTATGTTCTTTTAATAGTTGCATGGTGTGGAGAAACTTGCATTGTACCTAGAATGACATGATATTTGTGTTGTAAGCTATCTATGTATCTGGTTTCGCAGATGAAAAATTTATGCTCATTGGGAACGGAATTACTTGGATCTATTTTATGCTATTAGCTAAGCAAGCAAGCAAGCTAGTGAGCCAAGAAACTGGGCAATTGAGGACATAGGAAACACAGAGATATGAGAAAGGTCCGAGTGATTTCGACTGAGAGTAATTTCACTTGGTAAAAGGTTAAGAAAATGCCTTTCCATTTTCTCATTTCATTCTCCGCAAGTTCAATTTGTCTACAAGACTTTGAATTTCTTGACGTTATTTTTATATCATATAGAATTTGGGTAGTTCCTACGTCTTTTTAAGAGAATGAACATCTTCTGGACTAAACAAGATGATATATTTCAGACTATTTCTTCGTATTCAATTACATTAGGATATATTCTATATAATAATGTTATCTAGTATAGCTGGTGCTACAACATTAATAAATGTCACTTTAAGTGATAAGTTAAATGAAAGATAAAATTAGTGATTTATTATATTATACCTTTTATTTAATAACATTAGCTTCATTTAGATTGATGTTTCGACATTAGTGATGATAAATAATATTACTTTATTCAATATGATCACAATTTTTTACTTAATATAAATAGTTATATATACTATTAAATATTCAATTACGACCTTACCACGTGTAATGGACGTGCATTTACTAGCGATATTTAAAAGAAAAGATATTCATCCTACGTATATAAGAATCAATTATTGAGCGTTACATTTATTGTGTTAAAATTTGGCAATTATAATGGGGCGTTTTCAAGAAAAGGACAAGAAAAAGATAGTGAAAATACAAGAATGGATTTTTTGCAACCTAATAAAGGAACTTAAATTGTTCTAAACTGTGATTGAATTACAAGGCTTCTTCCGAAATCTCTTGGAGTTTAACTACTATTCTCTTAAAATCTAAAATGTTTTAAAAGGTGTACTTTGGTTAAAAAAAAAAAAAAATTATTCATGGAGATTATAAATAGAAAATGCAAATGATTTTCCCTTAAATTGAACTTTCTTCCTACTTGCAACAAGGTCACTGGACTTTCATTGTACTTGCACGAGTAAATCCAACGGTTGCATTACTTTAGGTAGAGATTGTTATTAGAGCATACCGGATATATGTGCCATATTGATACCGGATATGGCATACCACATACTGGATATGGAGCATATGGAGCATACTTACTGGATACGCTCTCCTCATACCGGATATCAGAACATACCTGGCACATACCGGATATGGAGCATACTTTACACATACCGGATATCAAAGTTTTGTATAGTTTTGTATAGCTGTCATGTATAGCTGTCATTTGTAACTAATTTTTCCGCTCTTTCTCCTTTCTATTTAACGTGAATGTACAGAACATTTAGGACTTGAATAATATTTTTCCATTTCCCAATCTCTCTCTTATCTTCAATACGGTATCAGAGCTATTCGCTTCTTCTTCTTTTTCTTCTTCTTCTTCTTCTTCTTTGTGATTCATCTCAACCTTGTATAATTCGTCATGGCAGATAATACAGATCTGAATCAACCTGATCAAATTTCATTTTCATCATTGAGCAATTCCGCCATTGATGCTAATTCTAGTCCATATTTTCTTCACCATTCAGACAATCCTAGTCTGATCCTTGTTTCGCAGCAGCTTACAGGCGAAAATTATACCTCATGGAGTCGTGCAATGACCATAGCTTTATCAGTGATAAACAAATTAGGTTTCATTGATGCTTCTATCACTCGACCTGAAGGTAATTCACATCTTCTCAATTCCTGGATCCGTAACAATAACATTGTTATATCTTGGATCCTCAATGCCGTATCGAAGGATATTTCAGCCAATATAATATACGCGGAATCTGCACATGAGATTTGGACTGATCTCAAGGAGAGGTTTCAACAAAGGAATGGCCCTAGAATATTCCAATTACGACGTCAATTGATGAACCTCACGCAAGGACAACTTTCTATCAGTGCATATTTCACCAAGCTGAAAATTGTTTGGGAAGAATTGAGCAACTATAGACCGTTTTGTTCGTGTGGAAAATGCAGTTGTGAAGGTAACAAAAAATTGGCTGAGCATTACCATATGGAGTATGTCATGTCATTCCTAATGGGATTGAATGATTCTTATGCTTAAGTGAAAGGACAAATGTTGCTTATGGATCCAATTCCATCAATAAACAAAGTCTTTTCAAATGTATCCCAGGAGGAACATCAAAGATCTGTTCATATGTCAAATGGAGCCACTGATTCATTGGCATTCTATGCCGGAAATGATGTAAAAAGGTCAACTATGGAGAGATCAAATAATAGGAATCAAAAGGATAGACCATTGTGCACATATTGTGGGTATGGAGGACATACGGCTGACAAATGCTATAAACTCCATGGATATCCACCAGGCTGGATCCACTTCAAGCAATCGAACAAGTTATAATCCTCACTTAAACAATGCTGTTGCTAATCAGATTTCTGGTTCTTCTGTTCCAGATCAAACTTATGGAGGTGTTGGAAACTTTGTGCAAACACTGAATCCTGACCAATACCAACATCTGATGAGCATGCTGAATACACATCTCACAACTGCTAAGTGGAAGATGAAGGAATTAACTCGGGACATGTGTCAGGTACATGTCCATCCATTTCTGTTAATCCAATATTCAATTCTCCTAAGTATTGGGTATTGGATTCAGGTGCAACTAGTCATGTTTGCTTTAGACATGCATGTTTCCAGACCTTAAAGGCAGTGCAGAATGTTTATATCATTCTCTAAATTTATAGATGCTTTCCAAATGATATAATATGCTATTTAAAAATAGAGAATCTCTTTGAGATGCTCCAACAAGCTTTAAATGAATTTAACCTTCGAGCAAAAGAGCTAGATGAAGATCAAAGTTTAACTTATTAAATTAAAAAAAAAGGAAGAAGAAGATCGAGTTTCATGTAAATAAAATGAAACCAAACTTTAATGAGCTTTTGTATGAGTAGTTTGACATCATATTGATTTGATTTGCCTTCTTGAGATCTCTCTGGTTATATAAAAAATTCAAATAATTATTGTTTACCTCTGTTCAAACATGTTCTTAAAATGCACAATTCATTCACGACCATTCTTACCGAATAGGGATATTCCAATCAGGCGATTGGGATAAAGATGCAAAATGGGAAAGTATTTTAAAATATATATTCTTTAAAAAATAAAAAATAAAAAATAAAAATAGGGATGATAATGAGATGGGTCGGCCATTTTCATCCCCATCTTATCGGATATTTTTGTCACCTTATCTCACCCCATACCAAGTTAAGTTGGGTGATTTGACGTTGGTTTGGTTGGCCGAGTCTCCTACCCTGTTTATTATTATTATTTTTTTTTATGTATTTAGTTGGTTTGAGGCCGGTTTGGTTGGCCGAGTCTCATACTTATTATTTTAGTTGTTAAGAATAACATATGTTCCCTTTAGAAATGATGATAATTCTTTTCTTTTTGTTTGATAAAAAAAAATTAAAATAAACTTTAAAGGACACGGATAGCAAGGTAGGGACCATATTTTTTGTACCCGCCATGTGCCCGCTTTGGGACAATGACCTCGCCCTGCCCTATTTACGCGATTATATGAGAAATTCCCGCCTCATCCAGTACAGGATCTAGCGGACATCAAGTTTAACGATTTTTTTTTGGTCATCCTAGGAATAAGAAATAGGATAACTTCCAGAGTTTGGGAGCCACATGTGGCTGGGTTGGCGACTTCCTTTATAGATTTTTAATTCTTTCTCAGTTTATATTGGATATATACGAAAATAAATTAACATATACACAATATCTATTATTTGCCTCCAACATTTTATTTCGCCTCCTACATGAAAGTCCTATATCCTTCACTGTTTAAGGTGCTTGTGTTTTGCGCACGAATCATATGGACTTTCTTTATGTGATATATCGCAGTCGATATTTCAAATCTTTCAGAAAGTGCTAAAGTCAACCATTAACCAAAAATTCACCAATGCAAAATGGTCTTTCCATATTCCTTCCTTTTAAAATAATTAAAACGATTGAAAAGGGAAATTAAGAAAAGAATTAAAAATGAAAAACAAAAAAATTAAAAGTAAAAATACTTCATATTTTCCACTTAAACTCGGCTAACACCCACTTCCTAATGCCTCCAACACCACCATCACTTACAAGTTACAACTAATGTTCTAAAAAACATTTTGAATTTGCCTCGTAAATGGCTTAGACGTGTGAAAAAGCGGTCAATTCCTCTTTTAACCGCCTACTATAGATACAAGTGATAGACGGTGCACGCTCCCGCGGGCATGGTGCAGCGGTAAAGCAGGAGGATATCAAATGGAGCATCGACGGTTCGATTCCTGGCGAAAGCAAAGAATTAGTGCCATTTGTCTGTCCCTCCGGGGGTCCACCCACACTACTCAAGGGAGGTTCAATGGGAGGGTAACTGATAAGTGCGTTTTACACACTTATTTAGGTCACAAAACATGGCTAATTGTGAACGTATATATTGAAATATGGCTTAATTCGGTACAATTTGTGTTTGTAGGATTACATTGATGGATGGAACGAAAAGTATGTGAAAACGAGCGGAAAAAGAACAAAACGGAAGAAAATGAAAGTTCAAGGACTAACGTGCAATTATTCAAAAGTTGTGTCGAACCAAACAATGAAGATTTGAGAGTACTAAGATTCAATTGGTTGAAAGAAGAAGTCAAAGGGATGGAATATCGTCAAAGTATGATCACACGTCAATTTCTAATCGAAAAGTTATGCACCGGTTTTTAGCCTCACATTGAGACCGATATTTGACAAGGTAAACGATCGAATTGGAAGATGATGTCTGAATCAAAGTTGTATCTCTTTGAGTTATCTTTCCAATGCACTTTGAATCACTTCAATCGGACATTACTAGAGAAAGTTATGATCAAAATACTGAGAGCTGTCCAGCGGAGAAAAAAGTTGTTCCAAGCGGTCGCTTGGAACAAATCCCAAGCGGTCGCCCAAGTACATTCAGGGAATCCAGGAGGCAAATTTTACAAACCAAGAGGTCGCTTGGCCTATAACCAAGCGGTCGCTTGGTTCATTTCTGACCCGAAAATTCTGGTTTCCTTTTTTAAGTTAAACTCTTATGGAAACCAATCTAGGACCCCTTTAAAACCCTAAACACGACCAGAAATCGGGGAGGAGGCATTATTCTACCATTATTGACCTATTGAAGAGCAAGAAGAAGGTGAAGAACGAGAAAATTGATTCCAAGATTCGAGATTTCACTTCAAGATCCAATAGGGTGATGTCTTCTTCAATTTATTTTCTTTCTTCTCTTGGTTTTCTTAGTTTTATCATGCTAGGCTAGTTATTTAAGTGCTAGGTGAACGATGAACCATGTAATTTGATATTTTAATTCCTAGTTTTATATATTTGACGTTAAAACGCGGTTTTGGATTGATGAATGATTTATATGCATTGTTTTTATCCATAATTATATGCGCAATGATTATGTGATTGTTGTGGTTTATTTCATCCATTCGAAAGAGGAGAAATAGATTAGACAGGATATAAATCATCGTAGGGTCCGATAGGGGATAGAGATATACCACTATGCTTTACGTGAATCTCTAAGTGTTCATAAAACTCCATACATTTTTGTATATTTGCTCCCGTCATAGAGATATAGTCGGTGTCGTATATGAAAATAGGTTCAAGCTTAATCGAAAGAGAGTTTTGAATAAAATAGGAACATTGATTCGTCATAATTCAAACGTGTTGTCAAATTGTAGAACTAGGGTTGAAATGGATCATTACATGGGAATTCGCGAACCTAGTACGCTTTTTATTTTATTGTTACAACAACTTTGCATTTAGTTATCTCATCGCACGTAGTTAACTTTGCATTTAACTAGATATTTCATTTTATTTTGCATAAGTAGCTTACTTAGTTTAGTTGCAATCTAGTTACAAACATTCAAACACGTATTTTGTTTTGGTTAAGGTCGAATTAAATACAGTCAAACTATTAAATCTCTGTGGGAATGATACTTGGACTTCAAAATCCACTTTATTACTTGAAACGAACCGTACACTTGCGGTACTATAAGTCGAACAAGTTTTCGCGTGTCAAATTTTTGGTGCCGTTGCCGGGGAGTGGTTTTAGTTTGATTTTATTTACTTTGACACTAATTCGAACTTTTTAGTTTAGTTTAGCTTCTAGTTTATTTTTTTTTATTCATCTGAGTGCTACTACTGTTCATCTTTCAGGTCTTATATGCGAAGATCGGTTGAAGGTGATTTGATTCCAACTGATCGAAAGAACCTTCCATCGTAGGCTAAGAGAAGCAGTAGCAACCCAACAAAAAGACCAAAAAGAGCAAGTATCAATGGAAAATCAACATCTCAATCTAGCACCTCTAGCGAATACAGAGGTCGAAGATGAAGGAAATAGGCTACTGGGAGATTTCATGGCGCCGTTTGTTGTCCAAAGCCAATCTAGCATTGTCTATCCACCATTTGGGCAGCCAAATTTTCAGTTGAAAACAAATGTCATCCATCTCTTCCAGAATGGCCATCAATTTCATGGGATGGCTACTGAAAATCCATATACACACATATCGCGATTCTTGGATATGTGTCAACACTTCAGATACCAAGGAATTTCAGATGACGCTATCAAGCTGAGGTTGTTTCCGCACACCTTAAGGGATAAAGCTCTGGAGTGGCTGGACTCACTTCCTGTTGCAAGCATAACCACTTGGGATGAGCTAGCTCACAAGTTTTGCACTAAGTTCTTCTCACCAGCCAAGGTAGCACAAATGAGACATGCTATGTCAGTATTTACGCAAAATGACTCCGAATCTTTCGATGAGGTCTGGAACAGGTTTAAAAATGTGCTACGGAAGTGCCCTCAGCACGGGTTTGATAAGACCACCCAGATTCGATTCTTTTATACAGGACTACTTCCATCTTTCAGAAGTATGGTAGACTCTTCGTCCAATGGCTCATTAACCACAAGAACTATCGACGGAGCATGGGAGTTGTTTGAAAGGATGGCAGATACTTCAGCAATGTGGTCGTCCGAGCGGGTAGTTCAGAAGAAAGCAGTGGGTCTTTATGAAGTTGACACCTATTCAGCATTGTCTGCAAAGATTGATTCCTTATTTCACAAGGTAGACAGCTTATCTCATTCAGCAAATGCAGCACAAGCAAGAAAATCGAATTGTGAAGAGTGTGGGGCAGACCACAGCACAAAGGAATGTCCAATTCTTTCACAAGGGGTAGAACAGGCAGATTATGCACAGTGGGGTCAACGCCAACAGAGCAATCCTAACTCTGACACTTACAATCCCGGGTGGAGAAATCATCAAAATTTCTCCTGGAGAGGAGATCAAAACAAGTTTCAAAATCAGAATCAACCTCAAGGGAAATTTCAACAGGAGAAAAAGATCCAGCTGGATGAAATATTAGCAGAATTTATAGAGAAGACTGATAAGTATATGGAGAAGACAGAAACAACTCTCCAAAATCAAGGTGCGGCAATCAAGAACCTTGAAACTCAGGTGGGACAAATAGCACTTGCAATAAATGGACGAGCACCGGGTACCTTACCTAGCAATACCGAAGTGAATCCCAGGGAACAATGTCAAGCCATTACTACAAGGAGTGGGATTCAACTACCAGAGACCACTGTAAAGAGACCGGGTGCAAACAAAGATACATTATCGTCTTTAGAGAAGGAAAAAGCTGAACAGACAAAAGAGACATCTCCAAGGGAAGGTTCAGATACATCACAGAATAAAGCACCTGCCCCAGTCAATCCTTACGAGCCACCAATTCCATTCCCTCAGAGGTTGAAAAAGCATCAATGGGAGCAACAGTACAAGAAATTCCTTGAAGTCTTCACAAAGCTCCATATCAATGTTCCATTTGCGGAAGCACTGTTCAAAATGCCTAGCTACGCCAAATTCCTGAAAGACATTCTGTCAAAGAAACGAAAGCTAGAGGAACATGAGACAGTGATGCTAACAGAGGAGTGTAGCGCTCTTATTCAGAAAAAGCTCCCACCAAAACTGAAAGATCCAGGGAGTTTTACTATACCTTGCACTATTGGTGGATGCTACTTTGATAAAGCTCTATGTGATCTTGGTGCAAGTATTAATCTAATGCCCCTTTCTGTTTTCAGGAAACTCGGTTTGGGCGATGCCAAAGCAACCACGGTGACACTACAACTAGCCGATCGATCCTTGGTACATCCGAGGGGGATAATTGAAGACGTGCTAATCAAGGTGGACAAATTCATCTTCCCAGCCGACTTCCTCATTCTAGATATGGAAGAAGACAAAAATGTTCCACTTATCTTAGGCAGACCATTTCTAGCTACAAGTAGAGCTTTGATAGATGTTCAAAAAGGGCAGTTAAATTTGAGACTTGGCGAGGAACAAATCACTTTCAATGTTTTCAAGGATGTGGACTTCCATACCGAGCCAGAGAAATGCCTCCAAATGAGTATAGTGGAAAATATGGTGAAAGATAAAACTAGTTCTCAAGACCATTCAAACACTGTTGATGACTATAATGTGCATGCTCAACCCACTCAAAATTATGAGAAGCATGAAGCCTACTTTGTTGAGTTTAAGGGAAATAACGAGGGAAAATCAGATGAAGTGGATAGAGGTAAGGTTAAAGTTTGGAGGAAAGCTGCAGTGAGAAAGAAATCATCGTTGGAAGAGTTGCTCTCACACCACCGAAATCAAACTAACACGGTATAGTCGAGCTATAGACTATAAACTAGCGCTGGATGGGAGGCAACCCATCATCTCTACCCTTTTATTTATTCCGCTTTATGTAGTAGATTTAGGATTTCTCATGTTTTCTATGCATATTTAGTAGTTTTAGGTCATCGATCACCTAGGTAGTTCACAAAGTGTCTATGCGTGATTCACACAAGTTCTGAATGTGTTTTGCATGCTTAATGGGGTGTTAAAATCATATTTGGGAGATTTGGGATGTCTAGTGCCAATTTTATGTCTTCACTGATTTCTTCATTTGTTTTCTTCCAGATACCTCCGCCATAGGACGATACCACCGCTGGGCCAACCTCGTTTCCACCTTCACCACCACCTCTATTCTGATCAGGGGAGTTCTCATACCCCTATGTTTTATTTTGTTTGAGCTTTGTCATTCAAATTCTGGATTCAACTCTTACACTTTATACATTGAGGACAATGCTCAGTTCAAGTTTGGGGGGTGGTAGAATTTGTAAGACAAAATTGGTGAACGTTTCATTACTTTCATTATCCATCAATGTCCGTGTTCATTATCCATCAATGTCTGTATTTTTATTGTCTATTGTGTATTTTCTGCTTTCTGTGTGTTCTGTGTGATAAAAAAAAAAATTCGTTTTTGCGTATTTGTTTGTTTTGTTTCGTGTGCTTTTCTGGGTTTAGTGGCCTTGCCGGCAATGATGTGATTATTGGAATTATTATGAGCTTTGAATAGTGGATAATGTGCAGGTTAGGTTAGTCAATACTTGTTTGTGTGTAAACTTGACACTTTTTATACACATCACTCATGCGTACATGCTAAGACGATGGTTGGGGTCATTATTTATAGAAAAATCGAACATGATAGGTTGACCCGAAAGAACCCTCTATTGTACTTATCAAATATCTATTGTTGTAGTAGTTTGGTGATGATTTAGCTATTGCAGGAGATCATTGAGATGAGTGGGGATTCCATGCATGAAAACTAAGTTGTGTGGATTGTTGAGATCGATGAGACGAAGATGAGGTGAAAGTTTTAAGTTAGAGGTTGGTTTCAGAAACTAAGTGTCTAGAAAAATAGGGGCATGGCATAATTTTTGTGAGAAAACACTCTTTTCAAGCCTTTATGACTCGAGCAAGTAAGCCTGTAATGGTGAATAAAAACCTGATGCCCTAAAGTCAACTGACTTGGGAGTCATCGGCCTAAAGCTCGCTACAGGGGTCATATAGAAAGCAAGAGGGAAAGAGTCAAAAGAAAAAGAGTGAAAATGCATATTCTCGAGCCTTTATAACTTGAGTAAGTAAGCTTGCAAGGGTGATTGAAACCTGGTGCCCTAAAATCAACTGATTTGGGAGTCATCGGCTTAAAACTCGATACATGGGTTATATAGAAAGCAAATGAGATATGTTAAAAGAAAAAAAAAAATTGAGTGAGAAAAGAGCCCCAAGACATGTAGTTGATGAAATTATACCTTTGATGCAAGACAAGTAGCTTAGTTTAGTCTTAGAGGTTGAACCAATCAAAGAAATAGGAGAATCCCTGCTTGTTGAACTGTGAACTTGTGATTGCGAGGTCTATCCAAACTAAGAGAGGGTGAGAATTTAAGTGAATCAAATCTCTACTCTAGAACACACCCCGGGATAATTGAGTGAAAAAAAATAAGTTTGGGGGTGTGTATCTCTCGAGCGAAGAAAGAAAAATCTGACTACATGGGTTTGGGATTTGAACCCATCATAGCTGAGTATGTCTGTATGAGTATACACACACACGTCAGACTTTGCATATGATAAGTGGAGATTGATATGATTTTTCACTATTGAAACTATTCACTATGTTGATTACTGAATTCTAATCCTGAGACGCGGCAAGTCATTGAACCATGTTTTGTGTTGAGTTAAGTCACCATCTTGTTTGAGGACAAACAGTAACCACATGCCGAACGTCCAGTCCAAGTGTGTATAGGCTGTATCCGCATTCGGATTAACCCAAGTGTCGAACTGGGAGGGAATGCCGACACTCCCCAGGACTTAGTCGGGCGCAAGCTTGGACATCTGGGTCATCAAAAAAAAAAAAAAAAAAAAGTGATAGACGGTGCATGTTTTTTCCCCCCTCATTTCTTTTTACTAACTTCTTGGACAATTTCCTACAGGGTAAATAGCACAAAATATCCATATCTTTCAATGTCATTGTGCAAAACGTCCATATTTTTCTTTTTATTTTTTTTGCATTTTCACCCCTATTTTCACCTTCTATTGCACAAAAAGTCATTTTCTTCCATTTTTTTCAATAAAAGAACGATTTTACCCTTCTATTCAAATAATAATAAAAAAATTAATGACAACAATAGTCTCAAATTTTCAAAAAATTACAAATTAATCACAAATATATAATTAAAAATCAAAACTAAGAAAAAAACAAAACAAAAACTTTCATATTCTTCTTCTACACACAGTGACTTCACCAACGGCAAAAAAAATCCCTCCAACCCTGGCCGAAACCGAAGGAATGGTCGGAGCCAAAAGGGTTTCACTAAAGCCAGCTTCGACCAAGCCAGTGATCAAGCCACGTTCAATTTCTTGGCTAGATCGTTATACGGTGCAAACCCAACTGATTCCAATCTGGGGGTAATTTTTTAAATGGCCGGTTTACTGTTGCTATTTTCCACAATGGTCTTAATTATTAAAAGTACTATTTTACCCTTAATGAAATGTGTTTTTATATTACAGGATAAATCCTTATCTTTAGAATAGTTTTTCAATTCTGTCCTGTATTATTTCTATCTCGGATTCTAGCATATAAATTCATTCTTTGATCTAATAGGTTGACATAATCTTCCATATATCTATCAAAATTTTCTCCAAGTATATAATATTCTTCAGACGATGATTGATCTATTCTTTCCATTTGAGAGATGATATTATTTATTTTTTCTAATAAAATTTCTAATAAATTATCTAATCCTTCAATTGTATATCCTGGCATGTTATATAAATCTTAACATGATAAACAATGCTAATAAATACAAACATTTAGATAATTTAGCCATGCAAATGTTCAGATAAGTAATCCCAACGATTCTTTAAGATTTCAGAAAATATCTTTCTAAATTTAACAAAAATAATAGTTTTACCTTAGTTTTGATCTCAAATCTTTATTCTTAGAACCGAGTAACCTTCAGGTTCTGGATCTGCAAATGGCTCCCTTCAATGGCCTCCTGCCTCTACGGGATAATTGCTATTCCAGCTTTCCACCTTCACTGTGTCAGTTCTTTGAATTCGGATTATAGATATTAACTAAAGAAAACTCTCTTTCTGTTAAAGTAAGAAATGAATTTTTCTTCAATCTTTCAAGAATCTATGGGATGAGGTGTTTAGAAACTCATGATATTTTTCAAAGACAATTTGGATTTGAAATGACTTGGAATTTTATTGATATCTAGAAGCTGAAATATGATTACAATGGAAGACAGGAATTTGTTTGGCTATCTCACAGTTTGAGTGCTCAACCAACTCTGCCCCTTTCATTAGCCCAAAGGCCTCTATTTATACACAAATCTGAAGATAAATTACATCATTGCTTACATCATACTAATAATATTTTATTGCCTCGTGCTTTTCATCAAGAGCCTCATGGCCCCTCCATCCTTGTTGTTTTGTTACATTTTCTTTGATAAAGGACACAGTCCTTCTATAATTGTCCTTCAAATCTTGTTTTTACATACAGCTGGAAAGATTTTCCTGTAGCAGCTTGGACACCTTTCCTCCATGTGTTTATCATTTTTGTCTTCTTATCTTTGATTCTGTCGGCAAGTGGGGCATTCTCTTATTCTGCATGCCTCTTGTATGGTTGTGATAGGTCCATTGATTTGATGAGTATCAAATTTCTCAATGTATTCTTTCAGAATTGTTGATTTTTCTCCTCCATTGTTGGTGAGAAGAGTCCATCCTTCATATTGACATAGGCATTTGAATTTTTTGTCATACAAGCTTTTTGCCATTTTATATAAAACTTTCATTCCTAAAACTCTTTGAGATTTTATCCATGATCTGGTGATTTTTGGTAATGGCTTTCTATTGTGACCGACATCAATCTGGAATTCTCTGCTAACATATCCGATTGTTATAATATGCTCAGCAGGATAAAATATTATTCCATCAATTTCTGGACTAATTGAATAAAATTTTATGTATATGGACCTTCCTTTGGCAAATTTGGATACTTCAGATTTAAAAATTTCATCGAATCTTTCAATTTCTTTTAGATCTTTTCCGGGATAGATAAGATCTAAAAATCCATAGTCTGCTGCCATTTTGACCATGACAGGGTCTGCATCATTGGTAATTAGTAACCTTGGATAAACATGATCTCCTGAAGATATGAAATATGAGTCATTTTCTTGTAATTCATAAACAATTTTGGCAAAAGATCTATATTCTTCTTCTTTTGCTGATAAAGGGGTATCATCATCTTCATCTGTTCTGATTCTAATAACCCTTGTATGTTCATCATTGGATTTTATAGTCAACTTTCTAGGACTTTGTGTATCTCTTTTGATAGTGCTGGGTCCACTACTGCTTTCGCATTGTGGATCACTCCTTGGTACCTGTTGGTATCCCTGTTTGGTATCATAGGATTGTGCCAAGACATCAATCCCTCTATTATTTTTATCAGTAGACATTAATTGTGCTTCAAGAGCATCAATTTTGTCTTTCATTTCATTTGTAAGCTTGGCATGGGATTCACTGATATCAAGTAATAATTTAATATTATGACTTAAGAGCTCAGCTAATGTCTCCATTCCAATTTTTATATCATCTGCTTCTTCTTTGGCATAGGCTGCCGCAGATTTCATTTCTGATATCACCTGTTTGATATTATCCATCTCCAAATTCAATGTTCCTGCTTAAAAAATCAGCAAGATAATTATTTGTACCTTTAATATGAATAATATCAAAATTATAGAATGATAAATATGCTTGCCATCTATGTAACCTTCTATATTGGGGTTCCATTGGTAATTTATTTCTAACAAGTCCTGCAACTTGAGAATTGTCAGTTTCAACAATAAATTTTTTAGATAATAAAAATAATGAAAATTTCTTTATTCCTCTAATAATTGCTAATAATTCTTTTTCATGAGTAGTATAATTTATTTCTGCTTGATTGAAAGTTCCGCTTGAATATCTACATATTTCATTTAAATCTGTTTTTAATATTGCTGCCCAATATTTATCTGAGGCATCAGTATTAACTATCAAATTATCCTTTTCATTTGGTAATCTTAATTTTGGTAAATTTTTACATTCTTCCTTAAGCAATCTAACTATTTCTGTATGTTCTTCATTCCATCCTTTAGTATTAGTTTTTCTAAGTAAAATTTGTATTTTATGTCTCTTTTTTGAAAGATTTTCAATAAATCATTCTGCATAATTTAAACATCCTAAGAATTTTTGTATTTGTTCCTTAGATTCTAATTTATCAGGAAAGCTTTCTATCTTTTTAGATATATGAGACTGTAATTTTATTCCATTTTTATCTATAATTAATCCAAGAAATTCTATCTCAGGTTTTTCTATAATAGCTTTCTTTTCAGATAAAACTATTCCTTCTTTTTGACATTCTTTTAGGAATTTTATAATATGATTTTTATGATCATTTTTATTTTCTGAACATATTAGTATATCATCAACGTATACTAATAAGAAATCATTATATTTTCTAAAAATATTATCCATTCTTCTTTGAAATATTTGAGGTGCATTTTTTAATCCAAATGGCATAACTATCCATTCGTATTTACCTTGAGGCGTACTAAATGCCGTATATGGTATTGATTCTTCTTCCATTTTGATTTGCCAAAATCCTGACTTACAATCGAATTTTGAATAATATTCTTTTCCTTTTACAAGGTTTATTAAAACATCTTTATTTGGTAAAAAATATCCATCAAATTTTGTATATTTATTTAATTCTTTATAATTTATTACCATTCTTGGTTTTCCTCGTACTTGTTCAGAGTGTTTCATTACCATAAAGGCTGGACTACTATGTGGTCCATTGCTAGCTCTGATTAATTTCATAGTTTTTAACTCTTCAATTTGTTTTCTAAATTCTTGAGTATTTTGTATAGTGTACATCATTGGTTTTACTCTTATTATTACATTTTCAGTTAATTCTATTTTTGCCCTTGGATGTTTGGGTTTCCAATAAGCTAATGGATTTTCATTATAGACATTTCCTATCTTTTTTATTATTTCTTCTATTAATTCTGATTTTTCTGTTGTTTGTATTTTTTGTATTTTAATAGTTGTTTTTATTGGTATTTTTATTGTCCTTTCATCACGCTGGGCTGGCTGAACTCTGTATGGTTTAAATTCTCTTGAAATTTTTAGTAGATGTCCACATGGTGTTTTTAACATAATCATATAGTTATTTTGTTGGTAATATTGGAATTGTTGAACAAAATCATTTCCTAATAATATATCACATTCTAATACATCATATGCATATACTTTGTTTATAGTTATTTGTTTGCTTCCTAATAGGATTTCTACCTTTTCTTTATTTTTAGTAATAGGTGTCGATATTCCTGTGACACCTGTTATTTTTATAGTATTATCATTGTTCCAGTTTTTTAACAAAAATGTCTTGATAATAGTTATATCACTTCCTGTATCTATCAAAGCACATGTTGTTATATTAGTTTCTACAATGGTAATTTGTATATATACTGCTAATGGAAATGTTATTACATTATTCATTCTTTTGGACAAAACAATGTCTTATTATTATGTGTTATATAGATTCATTCTTTATTAATATTATAATGATTTAATGCTTGTAAAAAACTCATTCCTAATAATATATGGTAATGATCTCCCATACTATTATCTACATAACATGGTATTATCATTTCTTCTCCATCTAAAACTATTGGTATTTTTACTTCTAATTCACTAGTATGTGTTTTTCCATCAAAATTGATATATTTATAAGGCTCTACCCTTCTTTTTATTAATCCTTTATCTCTATTTCTTGATATATGGCAGTTTGCTGCTCCTGTATCAATTATGATATTTTTTCCTTTTATATATTCTATTCCATTATAATATTCTCCATATATTTGCATACTTCCTATATTCCTTTTTACCATTATTTCTCGATTTATGTTCTTTCTTGGTATTATAGATGTACTATTACTTCTTTTTAATTTTCCATCTCTAAATTCTATTAAAGAATTATTTTCTATTTTTTTTACTGTTACATCTGGCTTTGTTTTAGATATTTCTAATTCATATATTTCTGGTAGTAGGTTTAGTTGTTTGTTTGGTTCTACAATATTTAATATGTCTTTACATTCTTTGTGAATTTCTATATAGGGTTTTTTAGAATAAATGTTTCTATAGTTAGAGTTAGTAAATGTATATAATGCTCTATATTCTATGGTCATAATATGATTTCCTTCTTCCATAATATCTTTTCTATGTATTTTAAAATGTAATCCTAATACTTCATTAAAATCTTTATCTTTTATTGATACACAATATTTTGGATAACATGTAAATATTAATTTTTTATATGCTAAATTTCCTTCTATAGTTCCTAAATGACTGTCATTAGTATTTAATATTCTTCCATCATGTAAACTTACTGTTATTGGTGAATCTATTCCTTCTCTAAATAGGGATTTGAACATTAATTGTATTCCTGATAGATAAACGTATTGTATCTTTTCTTTTTGTCTTCCTTTTACTTTTGCCATTAATTGGTCAACTGTGGATTTTGTTAGTAATGCTAATTTATGACTTCCTGAAGTTGTTCTTATATCTATTGATTTTTCTATCTTATGATATTCACTTATAGCTACTCTTTCTCTTCTAAATATCTTATCGAATATTTTCCATTCTCCTAATTTTAAATCTAATGATAATTTTTCTATTTTTCTAAATGTATTATTATCAAATGTTACTTTTAATCCATATCCTTCAGAATTTTCTATTTCTTGCTTTTCTTCTATGGTTTCAGCTTCTTCTATTTCGTGACTCATTCTGATTCTGATATGTAAACCTCTTCTCCCCTCATAATTATTAATATCTATTATTTCTTCTAAATCACTTTCTATTTTCTTCATATTCTTGTTGTAAAATTCTAACTTTCTTTTTAGTACAATCAGGGCTTATATGTCCTATTTCTCCACAATTCCAACATTTGCATTGTTTTTTATCTTTTTTAAACTCTTTTCTTTTTGGTTGATATTTTCTTTTATAATATCTCCTATTTGGTTTTTGATATTTCTTTTTGAATTGTCTATATTTTTTATATACTTTTTTGGTTTGAATTTTCTTTTATATTTTCTTTCCGGTCCACATCCCCAATTAATAGGTCTCTCTATTTCTTCGCAACAAATTCTTGTTAATTTTCCAGATTTTTTCATTAGTTGTCTATTTTTACATATTTCTGTTAATCTTTCAAATAGGAATTTTATTCTACTTCCTAATGTATCTGGTACAGGATTATCCTTTATATATCTTTCATATTCTATTTTAAAATATATATTCCATGTTCCTGGTAATTTAGCAAAATACATTTCTAAGTATGGTCCTTGATTTTCATTACTATAAAATTGAGTATAATAGAAATTTTTAAATTGACATGTGTATTCTTTTATTTTGCACATATCACATATCATAATGTTTATTAATCCTAGTCTTGCTTTTAATTTTTCTCTTCTAGCTTCTTCTTCTGAATTGTTTATCCAATTTTCTCCTAGGAATTCATCTGATATATATTCTACTAACTTTTTTATTCCCTCTTGTGAGGTTTTTTTGCATTTCTGATTGTATATTTCTTCTCATTAATAATTTAGTATCTTCAGTTACTCCTTCCCACCAATTTCTTACATCTCCTTCAAACGATGCTATTAAATAGTCAATTCTTCTATCCGTAGATTCCCATGTATCGTCTTGGTTATATAAAAAGAATAATATCATTGCATCTGCCCATTGTAACAAGGCTTTCTTAATATCTATTTTACAATCTAAATCTAGTTTTGCTCCTCCATGATTTATTGGTTTATTGTAGTCTGAATTTGGGGTAAATTGATCTTTATATTTTTCTATTCTATGTTGTGGTATAATTCTATCATAGTACTGCCTATAAGGTCTATGTGGCATTGGTGCATATCCTCCTTCTAATTTAGGAAATTCTAATTTTGGATTATTACTTGTACTTCCTGGTGCTGGTGTTGGTCCTCCACCAGTATTCATTAATATTTCATAATTTTCTAATTCTTCTATACTTAATTGGTCAAAGTTTTCTATTAGATTATCTATTTCTTCATTCATCATCCATTTTATTTTTTCCTCTTTCTTCTGTATATTTTTCAATTTCTTTCTCTTGTTCTAGGATTATTGGTAATATTTCTTTTCTAAATCTATCATCCATACTTCCTGGTTCATAGTATCCTTCTGTTTCTACATGTTTCTTTCCCATTCTTGTCATTTCTCCTTTTATTCTATCTTTATCTACTTTTTTATCTGTTGGTTTCATATTTTGTTTCATTTCTCTAATTTCTATTTTTAACATTCCTACTTCATCTTTTAATTCTTTAGTTTCATTTATTAATTCTTTTACTAATTTCTTTAGTTCATCAAATGATTCTGAAAAAGCCATTATATTTTTCCACTTTTTACTTCTAATAAATATGATAATCTGCACTTTTTGTCTTTATTTTCATTAATGATTTTATTAAGACTTTCTATTGCTATTTCGTTATCAGGTAATTGATTATCTCTTACGGTTTCAAAATATTTTGCTTTAAATTCTAATTTTTCGATTTTTAGTTTCCCTAACATTTTTCCCTGTGATTTATTTATTTCTCCTGGTGTTTCTAGTATATTTGAGGTTTTTTCTTGTATTTTATTTAAATTTCTAACAATATTATTAAGTTTTCTAGCTACTTTATCATTACTCATTTATAACTTATGATGATTCATATATTTCTCTATAATATAAAATACTTTCAAATTCTTTATTAATCATTTCATATACATATCTATCTTTTATAGATCCTATACTTAATTTATGTAGTATTTGTTCTTTTATTTCTCTAGGTAATTTTTTAATTATATTTAATGTTAATATTTTTGATTTATTAGGAATAGGTTCATAAAATATTTTATATCCTTTTTTCTCTTCTAATTTATAATAGTTATCTATCTTTTTAATTTTAATTCCCATAATTACTTATATTATTTTCTATTATAGCAGCTATTTCTTCTCGATCTATAGTTTCTATAATAGTTTCCCATATCATAAGGTCTCTTATTATACTAATTTCTGTTTTTTCTATTATCTCCTTTCTAATATCTAAAGGTAGATTTTTTAATTTTATAAGTATGATTTTTAAGATTTCTTTCTCTATTATAGGTTTTCCTATTATTATCGCAAATCTATCTTTTATAATTTTATATCTATTTCCTAAATCTTCTATTATCATGTTATGATCTATGGCTCTGATACCAATTAAGATGGGGGGTACTAAGACCGTCTTCAAAATCTCAAAATTTATTATTTTCGTTAAATATTTAATAAATCGTAATAAAATTTATAGAATTCACTATCTCTTGTTATGACTTTTTCTTCAATGATTGTATCTAATTTTTCAATTCTTCTTTCTAGATTGATAATTTCTTTATATATATTATTTTCAAATCTAATTGCTTGGCTATCTATATAAGTATCTTTATATCTTAATTTTGGATCTAAATAATCTAAAAAGAAATTTTTTAAATCTTCTTTTAAATAATTTAATTCTCTTTTTGTTGCAATTCTTAGATCAATAAAATTTTGTATAATATCCGGGTTTAAATTTATTAAAGATTCTGGATTTATATTTTCTTGGGGACCTAATTGAAGTATTTTATACATTATGATGATTTTTGTTGCAATTTTTATGTGAGAGGGTATTTTTGGAAAGATGGTTGTTCAAAGGCTATTCTTAAAACTTCTAACTTTTTGATGTCTATTCTCACAAATCACCTATTTGAAGTGGCTATCTAGGGGTATTTCCTCTTCCAATCTGGGATCCGACGGACCAAAGCTGGTTAGCCAATGGGTGCTATTTCATTTACATCCATTGCTGAGTCTTGGTCTACCTAGACCAATGGAAGATGAGTTTCTTCATAATTTCTCACTGTCGCCATTTTTTTATCAAGAAAGATTATCAGAGATTATATGATTTTTTACTAGAACTTGACTATCGTTCTTGATCAAGACGAGGAAAATGGGTATATCACGTGATGATGCTTGCCATAATCTCCTCTTTGCCACGTGCTTCAATTCCTTCGTTGGAATGAAGATCTTCTTCCCCAACATGCTCAAATGGGTCGGCTGAGCAGGGTTCAAGCTGCACACAAAATTAGCAGAAGAAATTCAATCGGTAATCAGATCAAACGGTGGGAAAATCAAGATGGATGCCATATAACGCATGCCATTGATGAAATCAACGGTGTATGAGGCCTCCGTACCGAACCACCGGTTCCAACCCAATACGCCAAGCCAAAAAGGATTTCATAGTCGAATCTCACGACTCAGCATTTAAAATCAAGTAAAGCAAAATCCAATTCAGGTTCCAACCATTCGCTACAAAGGATCCGAGAATCTTCGACAGGTCAGAGGAGTTTTTGGACGACAAGTTCGTATGTGAAAATCGGGAGAAATTGTTGAAGCATGTTGATGCATGTTGAAGATGAACGGTTTTTTTTTTTAGTTTTGATTTTTGATTATATATTTGTGATTAATTTGTAATTTTTTGAAAATTTAGGACTATTGTTGCTATTAGTTCTTTTCTTTTCTTTTTTCTATTTGAATAGGAGGGTAAAATCGTTTTTTTTTATTATTGAAAAATGGATGAATGACATTTTTCATAATGAAATGTGAAAATATGGATGAAATGTCAAAAAATGAAAGGTATGGATGTTTTGTGTTATTCACCCATTTTCTAAAGACCTAAATATGGACCTAGACACTAATATCTAAAAATTATGTTAAACATCTTTTCTTGGATGCATTTATCTCATCGAAGTCTTGGACTAATTTACCTTATTACAATAAGAAGAAATTACACGAAAACATGAATTTAAGATTACACTATTATTAATCAAATTTCAAATTCAAAACTGAGGTAGTAATAATAATAATAATACTCTCTCTCTCTCTCTCTCCCCCCCCCCCCCCCCCCCCATAATCTATTTTTTATATCTATTTATAACCTCTCCACCTACCCTCTCTAATCCCTCCAACAGCCACTCCCTCTCGCTGGCAGCCAACTTCATAGTGGAAACTATTATATATTCTGGAATCAACCGTGCTAGCGGTACATCGGGATGTACTAAATGGTGTACACCCCCCTCACATGGATGGAGGGTCCACGCGAATAAAATACAATTAATTTGAGTGGGCTCCTCACCCATATGAGGGGGATGTACACCATTCGGTACACCCATTATGTACAAGTAGCATTTTTCTTCTGGAATATCAATGGAAGAGCACTTTTATTAAATAATGGACTTGGCTTCTTATAGCCTTACAACTTGAGATGACAGAAGGAAAAAAAGGGGGGATAAGTCTCATGAATAACAAACACTAAGATCATAGGATTCTCCTAAAATAATGTTCAACAGAAAAGACTCTTTCAAACTCTTGACTAATTCTCTAAAACTCAGGGATTATTCAGCTAAATAAAAAATTAATTAAACTACCAATACGTTTAACATCCTCCCCTAAACTGAACATGGTTCAGTTTACACATGGATTTAATTTAACTCCAAGCAGGTTGCGCATCTTCAAGAAAGTCTCCAAGTTCAATGACAGAGAAAATTTTGCTAAAGCTGAAGAAAAAATGTTGCTTATGGCTTATGTGAATATGCAAGAAGATATTGCTGACAAGTTGTGGTATCTTGATTCTGGATGCAGTAATCACATGAGTGGAGACAATGAGCTTTTTGTGCAACTTGATGAAAGCTTCAGAGAGGATGTAACGCTAGGAAACAACTCTAGCATGTGTCTCAAAGGGAAATGAGTCATCAACATTGAAGTAAATGGGGTGGAGTACTACATCTCTGGAGTTTTCTATGTACCTGAATTGAAGAGCAATTTGATCAGCTTTGGTGAATTGCAAGAAAAGGGATTTGCCATTCTTATTCAAAAGAATGTGTGTCAAATCCATCAGCCTGAGAAAGGTTTACTGTTACAAGCTGAGATGGCTCCAAACAGGATGTTTCCACTGCAAACAAAGGCTTCATCTAGTAATCCTAAGTGCTTCAATCTACCACTCAAGATGATACAAGCTGGCTATGGCATTACAGGTATGGACATCTAAGTTTCAATGGTCTGAAAACTTTACAACAGAAGCAAATGGTTACCGGATTACCAAGGCTGCAAGCTCCCTCAAAAAATTGTGAAGAATGTGTGATTGAAAAGCAACACCGTGAATCATTTCCTCAACAAAGCACCTGGAAGTCATAAAAAATTCTTCAACTAGTTCACTCAGACATATGTGGACATATTAATCCTATCTCCAACAGTGGCAAGAGTTACTTCATAACGTTTACTGATGATTTTAGAAGGAAAACTTTGGTGTATTTCTTATCTGAAAAATCTGAAGCTATAACCGTCTTTAAGAAGTCTAAAATTATAGTTGAGAAAGAAGTCGAGGTATTTATTAAAGCATTTCGTAGTGATCGCGGAGGAGAATTCACTTCACATGAGTTCACTACCTTTTGTGAAGAATATGGTTAGGGATGGCAATGAGACGGGTTCGGGGCGGGGCACCTTCACCCCGCCCCATCTCACTCCAACCTCATCCCTCCCCGTGTCCCGCCCCGCCTTAGACAGGACGGGGTGGGGCGCGGGGCGGATCGGGACGGGGCGAGAATTTTCCCCATTTGTTGCCCCATTTAATTTTTATTTATTTATTTATTAATTTTTTTTTTACATTTTCAAAATTCAAGTTATGTTATTATTTAAAGTTTAACCCTTAATCCAAAACCTAAAAGTCATTCTATATATTTTAAATTTTTTTCTAGTTTTTTCAATCAAGATATTAACTAGCTTTAATTAATTGATATAAATCTTTCAAAAGTAAAAAATATTTATTTAACTATCATGATTCAGAATTTCAGATTATATAATTTAATTATAATAAAAAGATTGAATGACCGAATTTATAAATTATATAAACAATTATTAGTTATGTAAAATTTTAAATTGACAATTGTATAATATAATTGTTGAATTAGAAAAATGTTATAAAATTGTAAATAAAACTAACCATTTATTAAAAAAAAATTTAATTTTTTTTTTCACGGGGCGGGTTCGGGGGGGGGGGGGGGGGGGGGGGGGGGGGGGGGGGGGGGGGGGGGGGCATCCTGGCCCCGCCCCGTCCCGTCAACCCGTCTAGGCGGGTTTTTTTGCCCCATTCGGGGCGGGGCGGGGCGGGGTGGGGCGGGTTAAATTGCCATCCCTAAATATGGTGTATGTAGACACTTAACGACGGCCTATACTCTGCAGCAAAATGGGATTTCAGAAAGGAAAAATCGTACCATTATGAATATGGTACGTTGCATGCTCACAAGAACAAAAGTGCCTAGGACTTTTTGGCCTAAAGCTGTGAATTGGCGTGTTCATATCTTGAATAGATGTCCAACATTTGCTGTAAAGGATATGACTCCAGAAGAAGCTTGGAGTGGGAACAAACCAGGAATTGCTCATTTCAAAGTGTCTGGTTGTTTAGCTTATGCACATGTTAATGATAAACTAAGAAGCAAACTTGAAGACGAAAATGTGCCATGTGTTATGCTTGGGATTAGTGAGGAGTCCAAGGCTTATATGTTGTATAATCCAGTTACTAAAAGAATCATAGTCAGCAGAGATGCAATTTTTTGAAGAAAAAGCTTGTTGGAATTGGATAGATAAATGAGAAGAAGAGAGCTGTGGATCTTGAAGAAAATGAGGAGAATTCAGTGGTGGACACTAGTTCAGAAGGCTTAGCTTGTGAAAATGAATCATTTGGAGACAACTTAGAGAAGCACAGAATTAGAGAACCAAGATTAAGAAGACCTCCTGTATGGATAACAAATTATGCGAGTGGGGATGAGTTATCTAATAATGAAAATATTGCTCAATTATCCATGTTCGCTGACAGTGATTCAATCACCTTTGATGTTGCTATGAGAAGTTCAAAATGGAGGAAAGCCATGGACATAGAAATCGAAGCCATTATAAAGAATAATACTTGAGCTACCAGCATGGGAGAAAACTATTGGAGTCAAATGGATTTACAAAACAAAGCTCAAAGAAAATGGAGAAATTAACTAGTATAAAGCTAGGCTAGTGGCTAAAGGCTACACACAAGAATATGGGATAGATTATGCTGAAGTTTTTGCACCTGTGGCTAGGCATGATACAATTAAATTGATGGTGTCTTTGGCAGCTCAAAAAACAGTTGGCTTATTTATCAACTCAACGTAAAATCAGCCTTCTTGCATGGATACTTGAATGAGCAGGTTTTTGTGGAGCAACCACCAGGGTATGTCAAGATAGGAGAAGAACAGAAGGTGTACAAATTAAAGAGGGCTTTATATGGACTAAAACAAGCTCCTAGAGCTTGGTACAACCGTATTGAGTCCTTCTTCACAAAGGTGGGTCTCGAGAAGTGTCCTTATGAGCATACACTATTCATCAAGCATGAAAAATGAGGTAAAATTTTAATATTATGTCTCTATGTAGATGATCTCATATATACTGGAAATAATGAGACAATGTTTCTTGAATTTAAGAAGTCTATGATGGTAGAGTTTGAGATGACAGATATGGGAAAGATGCATTATTTCCGAGGCATGGAGGTTAAACAAACAGCTAATGGGATTTTTGTTGGACAAAAGAAGTATGCTGAAGAAGTACTTGTTAGATTTCAAATGAATGATTGCAATACAGTTCAGAATCCCATTGTTCCAGGAACTAAGCTGAATAGATATGTTAATGGCACAAAGGTTGACAGTACATATTTTAAGCAAATAGTAGGAAGCTTGATGTACCTAACTGCCACACGATCTGATTTAATGTTTGTGGTAAGCTTGATTTATAGATTTATGGAGTCACCTACGGAGCTTCACTTTCAGGCAGCAAAAAGGGTTTTGAGATACTTAAAAGGAACTGTAGATTATGGCTTGTTTTATCAGAAAAATTCAGAATCAACTCTGGTGGGATTTAGTAACAGTGATTATGGTGGAGATTTGGATTAGGCTTTTATACTGAGTTCTGTTGCTGTTGCTTGGTCCTCGAAAAAACAACCCGTTGTCACATTATCAACGACTGAAGCTGAGTTCATAGCTGCAGCCTCTTGTGCTTGTCAAGCTGTTTGGATGAGGAGAATACTTGAAGCATTATGTTGTACACAGAGGGAGGCTACTAAGATATTTTGTAACAACAGATCTACTACAAAATTATCAAAGAATCATGTAATACATGGAAAGAGCAAACATATAGACATCTTATTTCACTTCCCTTGTGATCTTACTAAAGATGGTATGGTGGAGCTGGTTCATTGTCAGAGCCAGGAAAAGGTAACAGATATTTTTACCAAACCATTGAAGCCGGAGACTTTCTTGAAAATGTCCAAATTCATGGCAATGATAACATTCAACATCTGACTTATCAAATGAACATTGTCTCCCTCTTCCTCTCCCACGACCTCTATAGCTTCCACGACCCATTCCTCTCCCACGTGAGTTGTTTTCTTGACTCACTTTCACTCTTTCAGCACTTGTTCCTCCATTACATGACCAATAATTCTTTGTTCATGCACAAGCAGGCTTATTTGCAATTTATCAATGGAAATATCATCTATCTCGTTGGATTCCTCAATGGAATAAACCACATTATCAAATTTTGGTGTCATAGATCTCAGATTCTTTTCAATTACCAATACATCATCCATCTTTTCTCCATGGATTCTCATCTTATTGGATACCGTAAGCACTCTTGCAAAGTATCACCGACTGATTCTCCCACCTTCATGTGAAGCATCTCAAACTCTTTACGAAGAGCCTGCAACTGTGCACGTTTAACTCTAGCCGTGCATTTATACTTCTTTTTCATCGAATCCCTTATGTTTTTTGTTGTGTCCTTTTTCAAGATTGTCTCCAAAATGGCTCGATCTATGGCTTGGAAGAGGTAGTTCTTGGTCTTCAAGTCCTTCAGTTTCTGATCTTCCAGGGCTTTGTTTTGAGCATCACTTAAAACAATTCCTTCAGCATAGGTTGTGATCCTATTCTCTACCAGGTTCCAATATTCTTTAGAGCGCAAGAAATTTTCCATGAGCATGGACCAATGATCATGGTGTCCATCAGAACGTGAGATAGCTGGTAGCACAAAATTACTTCTCTAGCCATTAGCTCTTGCTACTGCAAGTCAGAAAGCTGCTGCTTTGTTGAGTTTTTAGGCCCTAATGAGGGGCTCTGATACCATATATTATATATTCTAGAATATCAATGGAAGAGCACTTTTATTAAATAATAGACTTGGCTTTTTTATAGCCTTACAACTTAAGATAACAGAAGAAAAAAGGGGATAAGTCCCATGAATAACAAATACTAAGATCATGGGATTCTCCTAAAATAATGTTCAATAGAAAATACTCTTTCAAACTCTTGACTAATTCTCTAAAACTCAGGGTTTATTCAGCTAAACACAAAATTAATTAAACTACCAATACTTTTAACAAAAGCCACTCCTTCCACTATGACTCCTTATCGACACCCAAGTGAGGTTTGCTGCGTGAAGCACCGAGCACCGGGAACATCACTCTTCTGATTAAAAAAAAGGAAGAACCCTCATCTAAAGTCATACTTTAAAATTGTAGATTCGAGAGCTTTTCAAAGAATTGATTTCCAAGTTTCTCAAATTAACATGGTTACATTTTTTACGAGAACTGTTATGGGCACAAAAAAATACTCACAGAATCTTTACAGGAATTCGAAACACAAACATGTAGGGCGGGAGTGTTTTTTTCAATATAAAAGCTCACTCCATGTGAGTAGTCTGATTTTTTTCTGTTGGGCAAACCTTGTACTTGTAGCATTTTTCATTTTTTATACATGTTTTGTTAAATAATTTATGAAAATCACATTTTACGTTATTTACGCCATTGGCCAATAAAAGAAGTTTTAAAATGTGAGCTTCATTACTTAAAATTGTAGTTTAAAAGACCTTACTAATTTTATAAAAATATTTAAAAATAACTTTCTTTCTTTTCTATTTTGAGTTAATAAACTTATGTTTAAAAAGATCCAATTTGAGTTACATCAATCGAGTCAAGTCTTCTCCTCCAAATAAAAAAGATGAATAGTTTATTTTTAAAATGTATAAAATTATATTCAGACAACGTAATTGGAAAAAAAATATCATAAAACATGATAAATGCATATTCTCAGTGGCACTGTGCCAATTGCCTAGCATTTACTTCTTCTATATTTATTGCAACTTTATATTATCCAAATAATCTTTATCGAATATCTTCGGTGATTTAGTGCCTACTGTGATAGAATTTATTTTTCTTGTATTACTGTTTATACTATTCCCTCCGTTCCAAATATATAGGCTGAATTTTTTTATTTTTATTTTTCGTTTGTCCCAAATATATAGGTTAGTTTCTAAATTTAGAATATTTTGATTCGTTACTTTACTAATATGCCCTTATTTACTTTGCATAGTTAAAATCAATATTTTTCACTTAATTTATGGTTCCAATGAATCTTATCAAAATAATTTATGAATGTGAGAATTGAAAATTAAATCATTCAATTTTTTTACTACTTCCAACAATAATTTACTATTAGTTTCTAAAAATTAAATTGGGATAAACTAGGAAAGTTCTTGGCAAAAATTACTTTTTCAATAACATTAATTATGTTTTCTTAATTCATGTGAAAATCAAACAAGCCTATATATTTGAGACAGATGGAGTATCTAATAAGTATCCTAATCGGCGTAGGAGTCACACATTCTTGATTATGGGGTCAAAAATTAAATTGTTTTTTCAAACAACATAACATTTATAAAAAATAATTAAATATGTTATTACAAACGTTCCCTACAGGTGTACCGAGTTTCATTACCGAAAATTTTCCATTTTTTCTGCTCGAAACTAACAATTCCTATACCGTCACAAACGAAGCCGCAAACAATTAATATAATTAAAACTTAAAAGTAGCGGTTAGGAAACAACCTTTGAAAGTACGATAACCATTCGTGAAAAAAGTAAAGTCCAACCATCATTAAGAAACATTTTTTTAAAGTATGGTTACTATAAATAAAATTTTAAAGGTCAATGACAACTAGAAAATAATGTCAAAAATATAGTGACCATTGAATTTTTACCCTTAGCTTGATCATTGAAATTGGAAAAGGCACAATTTTTATTTAATTCCAGTTATTTATTTGATCTAAGAGTTTCAATTACATATAAAAAGAAAGAAAAAATTTAAAAGAACATCTAAATTTGTGTGGGGGCTGACCCCACTCGATAGCACCTAAATCCGCCCATGTATCTAATCATCTTTACCCAATATTTTCGGTGACTTCATGCCAACTGTCATAGCATCTATTTTTTTCTATATTTCTTATGATTTAATACTTTCCAAATCATTTTTTCCGTGTATTCTCAGAGGTTTCTTGCCAACTGTCATAGGTTTACTTTTCTCTATTATAATTCAATGACATGTAGCCCCTGTTTGGTGCCCATTCTCATTCTCATTTTCATTTTCAACCACACATTTTTCAATAAAATAATATTTTTCATCACATCAATAACTTTTCCTTCTTTTTCAACCACATATTCACCATCACATCAACCCAAAAAATACATTTTCTCCAACAAAATGGGTATCAAACAAGCCCGTAATGTAATCATCTTTACCAAATATCCTCAGTGATACATGCCATCGGCATGAGATTTCATTATTACTCCATTAAACAAACTCAAATGGCCATGTCCGAGATATGATAAACCTATTGATCGCTTGCCCAACATCATCCCTTTGGTTTCAAGTAAAGTTTTCGTGAAAACTTTTTAATGTGAATGTGCACTTGCATTTTCTGTGGCGTGGTTACAAAGTTTTTTAAGGGGAGAGTGGAGGAATGGAGTTACCAATCCTTGAACCCTTGATCTCAGTTGTGAAAACAATAATCCTTAACGAAACAAGGCCAAAATGGAGCTAATAATCCTTGAACTATAAACATGCAGCGACTACTTTGGCCCGAAATCATTGGCTATGAAGTCATGATATTTTATATTTATTCTTGAACTGGACATGTTTCAAATTCTAACTTGTGGATCTCGAGATTATTAGAATTTCTAAAACTGCCGACCTAAGGTGGCTTCAAATTTTGAAGTCATCAAATAACTAGATATTCTCTTCTGCTTACATGTGAATGTTAGAAACTTGGCAAGTAATTTGGACAGAATACGGTGTGAATGTGAATGCACGAAAAATGATCGAGGCAAGAGTTCAACTCTTTCTCCTTAAGACGATAATGCTCCGCACTGGTGCTGACGGTCTTCTAGCACTCGTCTCCCAAGATACAACGACCTTGACTTGTAATAGTAGCACTACAAATTACAAGACCCAACGAACCTACTCACATTTTGATCTTTCTACAAATATGAGGACTAAAATGCACGAAAATAATTTTTTGAGACTGGATTACAGAATATGAAGAGTGCAGGGACGAAAGAGAAGAATAAAATCAGAATTGATTTTTGGAGTGAATGAAATCGGTGGTATAGGGGCATATTTATAGAAGTTGAAAAGTTGTGTCCAAAAGACACAATAGCCGAAAAGTTGTGTTTTCAACAGACACAACCCGTTTGGACAGGAACCGTACAAACCATTTGGACAGGAATCGTCGACTGTCAACAGTTAACTATCATTCTAGAAGAATCCATGTGTCAGGCACAGAAAATTCGGGGAAAAATAGTAAAATAATATAAATCAAATATTATTTCACCAAAATATATATCAGTTTGGCCCAAGCCCAAACTCACGACCCACGATCATGCTGTGCCGAGCCGGCCGGCCGGTCGACGACGACCGCCCGTGTGGGCTTTGGCTCAACCTAGCAGCATGTAGGTTCTCTCCCCTTAAAAACTATTGATACCCCTTGGGGCCCAAACCTAAGTCCTAAACTTGAGTTATATAAAATGGTTTATATTATTCTAGCTTTCCTATGTGGGATTGGCATTATTCCAATTTCCCACCAATTTTAACTCCAATTTATTTCAATTTCAAGTGATCATCTTTTGGCCTTAATTTCTCATTCACCCTAAATTGATTTTTAGAAAATAAATACACTACATTAATCTACTCATGGAGTAGAACATTTTCGGCCAAAGAAATAATTTTTTCAACTTACGGGACCCACTAAAATAATTGGTCAAAAGTTGGTCAAAAAACCAACTAATAAAAACAATTTTTTTCCAACAATCCCCCACATGAATGAAAATTAATGCAATGGACTATGCAGACCCTATAGAGAGATCAAGCGGAATGTTATCTTATGGGTTTGAACCTTCCGTAGTAGAATATTATCAGATTTGCTTAGCTAATCAGTGAACGCAGTGTCTTAAACTGTCAGCCGTTTGTATAAATCAAGACAATAACCTCCCTAACATTTTCGAGTTCTCACTGTTGTGTTTATTTTGACCCTGAACAACTTTTGGATTTCATAAGTGCTTTCGAGAATTCAAGTTTTTGAAACATTCTCATAGAAGCGGCCTCACTTCACACTTATATAGGCGATCTCCTATTAAGAGTACCTACCATACCCCACTTGGATAGACCAAGATATAGGAATCATTAAAAGTATAACTTAACCTAGAACTTTCTACATATAGCACTTTCTTATCATAGGAATGGGTAGGAGTTAACTCCAAAGTGCTTCTTTGAATCTTCATAACTTAGTTGTCCTATTGAACCAAGGTCTTGGGATCTTCAGTCAGCAAGGTTGGGTTACCATTACAAAGACTCTTACGTAGACAGTATGCTTGATCTCTTGGCAAATCTTTGGTGAGCGGATCCGTAAGATTTTCTCTAGACTTTACATAATCTATGGAAATAATACCATTTGAGATCAACTGCTTGATTGTATTATTTCTTCGATGAATGTGTCGAGACTTACCATTATACATATTACTTTGTGCTCTACCGATAGCCGACTAACTATCACAATGTATACTAATTGCAGGCACAGGTTTAGGCCAACATGGAATATACTCTAAAAAATTACAAAGTCATTCTGCTTCCTCTCCAACTTTATCTAAAGCTATGAACTCAGATTCCATCGTAGATCGAGCTATACATGTTTGTTTAGAGGATTTCCAAGACACAACAGCACCAACAATGGTAAACACATACCCACTAGTAGATTTTGAGTCTTTTGTATCTGATATCCAATTAGCATCACTTTATCCTTCTAACACTGTTGGATATCTAGTATAATGTAATCCAATATTCGAGGTGTATCATAGATATCTAAGAACCCTTACCAATGCTTTCCAATGGTCATTATTTGGGTTACTTGTATATCTACTAAGTTTGTTCACTACATATGCAATATTCAGACGAGTGCAATTTGTAATATACATTAGACTGCTTATTATACGAGAGTACTCTAATTGAGATACGGGTTCGCCTTTATGTTTAGCCAAATGTAGACTTAAGTCTACCGATGTTTTAACTGGATTTTCATCATCTATATAAAACTTTTTAATTACAGTCTCAATATAGTAAGATTGAGATAATACAAGTCCCTCAGATGTTTTAAGGATTTTAATTCCTAACATTACATTTGCAATACCCATATCTTTCATACCAAAATGTTGTCAACATTTTCTTGGTACTTGTTATGATATCAGAATTACTACCTATAATTAGCATATCATTAACATATAGACATACAATTATATATGCATTAGGTGTGGTTTTAGTATAAACACATTTATCACACTCGTTAATCTTAAATCCATTTGACAACATAGCTTTGTCAAATTTTGCATGCCATTGTTTTGACGCTTGCTTTAGTCCATATAACGACTTAACAAGCCTACACACCTTTTTCTCCTATCTTGGAGCAACAAACCCTTCGGGTTGTTTCATATAAATTTCTTCTTCTAGCTCACCATTTAAGAAAGCTGTTTCGATGTCCATCTGATGGATTTCAAAATTATACAATGCCGCAATTGCAATTAATACTCTAATTGATGTGATCATTGTCACAGGTGAGTATGTATCGAAAAAATCAAGTCCTTCCTTTTGTTTGAATCCTTTAGCTACCACTTTGACCTTATATTTATCGACTGATCCATCAGTCTTTAATTTCCTTTGAAAATCCATTTACAACCCAACGGTTTGTTGCCAGGTGGATGATCAACCAATTCCCAGGTATGATTCTGCATAATAGAATCAATTTCACTATTGATAGACTCTTTCCAGAATGGAGTTTCTGAAGTAGACATTGCTACATTGAATGTCCTAGGTTCATTTTCTAACAAATAAGTTAGAAAATTTGGACCAAAAGATGTAGACATTTTGGTCATTTTGCAACGTCTTGGTTCTTCATCACTTTGATGGTTACCAATTGCAGCATCATAAGTTCGTTTTTGCGAACTTATCTCTTTCCTTTCCTTACAAGGAAACTTGTCCTCAAAAAATACAGCATTCCTAGATTCAATGATAGTATTTTCACGTATATCCGGAATGTGTGACTTATGTATGAGGAACTGATATGCACTACTATTATTAGCATATCCAATGAATATGCAGTCGATGGTCCTAGGCCCTATTTTAACTTGTTTAGGCTTTGATATTTCTACCTTAGTCGAACACCCCCACACTTTTAAGTATTTGTACGAAGGTTTGTAACATTTCCATAATTCATAAGGAGTTTCGTTCCTACTTGTGTGGTACTTTGTTTAAAATGTGGTTAGCTGATAGAATTGCTTCCCCCCAAAAATTTTGAGGTAAACCAGAGATAACCAACATAGCGTTCATCATTTCTTTCAGAGTACGATTTTTGCGTTTCATATATCGTTCGACTGAGGCGAATAAGGAGTTGCAGTTTGATGAAAAATCCCAGAATCTGAACAAAATTCTTCAAACAGTGCTCCATATTCCCCACCTCTGTCACTTCGAATAAATTTTATCCGTTTGCTTAGTTGATTCTCTACCTCATTCTTGTACTGTTTAAATACTTCTAAGGCCTTGTCTTTGCTCCTTAGCAAATAGACATAATAGTACATTGTGCAATCATCTATAAAAGTAATGAAGTACTTTTTACCTTCTCTAGTTTGCACAAACTTTAAATCACAAATATAACTGTGAATTAGTTCTAGAGGATTCAAGTTTCTTTCAACTGAGTGAAACGGTGTTTTAGCTAATTTAGCTTCTACATATGTTTTGCATCGATGATCTTTATCAAAGAAAACAGGAGGTAATAAATCTAAACTTACTAATTTATGTAAAGTATTAACATTTACATGTTCTAACCTATCATGCCAGAAGTCAGAAGACTCAATTAAGTAAGTAGAAGATTTATTTTTATTAATATCAAAATCACGGAGTATAGGCATTACATTCATTTTGAATAGCCCATTGGCTAAGTACCATTTGCCTACAAACATGCCATTTTTGGTGAGCACAAACTTCTCAGATTCAAATACTAGCCTAAACTCATTCTTGCTCAACAAAGCTCCAAACACCAAGTTCTTGCGAATATCAGGAACATGCAGCACATCGATGAGTGTTACTTCTTTCCCTGATGTCATCTTCAACACTACTTTACCTAGACCAACAACTTTTGATGTTGCTGAGTTGCCCATGAATAGTTTTCGTTCATTGATAGGAGTGTAAGATGAAAACATCTCCTTATCAGCACAAAATGGACGAGTAGTGCCAGTATCAACGAACCATTCTCTTGGATTGTCCACCATATTTCCTTCAAATACAACAATTGGGAGCATTAGTTCAGATACATTGTTAGACAATTTGTCTGCCTCGGTCAAGTGTACTTGGTCCTTTTTGTTTTGCTTTTTCTGTAGGCAGTCCTTTGCAATGTGACCAGGCTTACCGTAGTTATAACACTCTTTTGAATTTCTTGGCCTTGCTCTGTAGCTTGCCATTACCGGAGTGCTTCCTTTTCTTGCTAGAACTTGGCTCCACCAAATTAACTTTAGCCTCCATTTGCAACTTTTCAGATTTCTTTTCAAAATTGCGGTTATCTTCCTCAATTCTTAACCGTACAATCAGATCTTCAAGTCCCATTTCCTTGTGTTTATGTTTCAGGTCGTTCTTGAAATCTTTCCACATTGGTGGTAATTTTTCAATAATTGCAACGACCTGAAACGACTCAGAGAGCTTCATTCCTTCTGCATGTATATCGTGCAAGATGATTTGTAACTCTTGGACTTGATTCAATACTGTTTTAGAATCTATCATTTTGAAGTCCAGGAATTTGCCTACAACGAATTTCTTCAATCTAGCATCTTCCGTCTTGTACTTCTTTTCCAATGATTCCCATAGCAATTGAGCTGTCTTGACCGAAGAATATACGTTGTTGCCATCTTTTAAAATCCACCCCCGTGAATGTTTTAGGTTTCTCCCCATGAGCATTATTAGTGGGTACGATAGGTGCAACTGATGCAGAACTACTTGCCATTATCGTCTTAAGATTGTTAGAAAATTGGCGAGTAATTTGGACAGAATAACGGCATGAATGTGAATGCACGAAAGATGGTCGAGACAAGAGTTCAACTCTTTCTCCTTAAGACGATAATGCCCCGCACTAGTGCTGACGATCTTCTAGCACTCATCTCCCAACATACAACGACCTCAACTTGTAATAGTAGCACTACAAATTACAAGATCCAACGAACCTACTCACGTTTTGATCTCTCTACAAATATGAGGACTAAAATGCAAGAAAATATTTTTTCGAGACTGGATTGCAGAATATGAAGAGTGCAGGGACAAAAGAGAAGAATAAAATCAGAATTGAATTTTGGAATGAATGAAATAGAAGTTGAAAAGTTGTGTGCAAAAGACACAACAGCCGAAAAGTTGTGTCTTCAACAGACACAACGTTTGGACAGGAATCGTACAAACCGTTTGGACAAGAACCGTCAACTGCCAACAGTTAACCGTCATTCTAGAAGAATCCATGTCAGACACAGAAAATTCGAGGAAAATAATAAAATATATTATTATTTTAATAACGATAAAATAATATAAATCAAATATTATTTCACCAAAATATATATCAGCCCAAGCCCACGACCGTGTCGAGCCGGCCGGTCGACGACGACGCGCGCGTGTGGGCTTTGGCCCAACTTACTAGCATGTAGGTTCTCTCCCATTCAAAGACTATTGGTACTCCTTGGGGCCCAAACCGAAGTCCCAAACTTGAGTTATATAAAGTGGTTTATATTGTTCTAGCTTTCCTAAGTGGGAACACTATTCCAATTTCCCACCAATTTTAACTCCAATTTATTTCAATTTCAAGTGGTCATCTTTTGATCTTAATTTCTCATTCACCCTAAATTGGCTTTGTGAAATAAATACACTACATTAATCTACTCATGGAGTAGAACATTTTCGACCAAAGAAATAATTATTTCAACTTACGGGACCCACTAAAATAATTGGTCAAAAGTTGGTCAAACCAACTAATAAAACCAATTTTTTTCCAACAGTGAATACATTTGAGATAAGGATTTGAAGTCTTAACTTGATTTACCTGTCTGATCGTCCTGCAGCTTCCATATGACCTCCTCTTATTAATTGCGAATAAATTGTTTGTAAGTTCTGGATTTTCTTTTCTTTTCTTTTGTTTTCTGCTTTTTGTTGTTCTTGGCGACTAGTTTATCCAAGTAAAAACTGGATCTCGGTGTAAAATTAGATATAAATTGATATATCCAAAATCAATTCTGCATCCTCATTTACATCAGAGGGATTTAAATTCAAATTTTACTCTATTGAAAAGCTATAAATATACTTTTTCCTTAGTTGCTCAATTTAAAAAAAAAAATGTGAACTTGCATTTTTGTTTTTTTACATTTTATGTTGAATAATGTAAAATGCATTTTCTTTGCATCTCTTCATTGGAGAGGTATTCGACCACTTTGAAGATTTAAATCACAATTTAGATCTAATTTACATAACGATTGGAGATACTATTACTCTGGAACATTTTGTTGAATTTAGTGGATGCCATTGATGGACTTGGCCAGCAACCTTTTAAGGGAAAATTGCAGTAGCGGTCCCAAACCTTTGATTTTTTTACTGACTTTACCTTAACTTACTCCTCAGCTAAAATGGCGGCCCAGTTCATTGATTCTTCAAATATGCTCAAGTTAACCGATTCTTCAAATATATCTATGGCATATGCTCCAATTAACTGCTGCTTCAAATAATTTTTTTCATATCTCAGCTTTTGAAAAATCCAAAAAATATACACATAAAAAATTGAAAAAGTTATGGGTGCAATTATTCCAAGAGTTGGTTTCTGCTTTGCTTGCAATTGATCTTGGAGATTGAAGTTTATAATTTTGAGATTAGGTTTGTGCTGTGTTTGGGTCGATGCGGGTGGCTAAGGTAACGATAGCACACTATTGCACTGAAAAGATGAATTTCATTTGTTTGTTTTTGTTTTCTCGAGACGTTGGTCGATGCAGTGGTGATGGTGGTTTTGTGGTGCAGTAGCGTATAGACGATGATAGTAGTAGACAATTACTGGGTTCTAATTTATTTTGTGGGTTGGATTGGGTTGGGTTGAGGTGGGTGCGTTTGGAGAAGATGAAGGTAGGGCTGGGGTTTGTAGGTAGGGGTGAGGAAGGGGGGACGGGGGCTGATTTTTTTAATTTAATTTTTTAATTGTTAATATTTGAGAAAATGTAGATGAATCATTTTACCCTTTTTAATTTGGTCAAAATTGTTCAAATTTTTATTTTCTCGGTCAACTAATAGTCAAATGGATAGTTTCCATCTATTCGGACTCCAAATGCTAGTTTTTCAAAGGTTTGGAATCGTTCGTGGCACAAATTGAAATTTAAGATGAAGTCTGAAAAATTCAAAGATTTGAAACCGCTGTTGCAATTTTCCTACTTTTTAATGGTGGATGCTTATGGTAGGACAAATTATATCTGTAATTAGATGGAAGCTATTTATTTTGAAAATAAAATGCAAGATTAACGGTGTAAAGAGGATCATGTTACATATCTTAACGGCCCTTTCAAGCATGACGTAATCTTGAATTTTTGTGTGCCATATATATTGTAACTTTTTACGATTCAACACGACAATGGTGTCCAATTAACTTTGGAACGACGGAACTATTCTAATCAAGAAACGAACAAATAGACTGAAAAATTGTTTAAATTGAAGAGGTTTGTAATCATACGAATCTGGCTGTATATACGACTATGTACATAACAAGAAGCTCCATTTCTGAATATTGCCCAGTTCCTGGAAACATAAGGAATTTCACAATGAAAGTAATCACGTGCTCAAAACAGGTCATTTGATTGACCACCTTACATGCATAAGGTGACAAAGATTTGTACCTCTTAACTAAAATTGTATGAAGCTCCATTTCTGAATATTGCCCAGTTCCTGGAAATATAAGGAATTGCACAATGGAAGTAATCACGTGCTCAAAACAGGTCATTTAATTGACCACCTTACATGCATAAGGTGACAAAGATTTGTACCTCTTAACTAAAATTGTATTACTTATAAAACATAGGTTCAAGCAAAATGTTTCTATTTTTAATCAAGAATTATAAGACACTTCCACAATTTAGAAACTAATGACACGTTTATGACCTGTTTGAGTAGATTTTAATAAAAATTGATAAAATGTAAAGATGAAAAGTAGATAAAAATTGTAAATTTCATTAAATGTGTTATTAAAATTAAAATTAATTGTTGATTTTGATTTATATATATATATTTTTAAATTTTTAACTAAACCAAACTAGGTTCTATATTCAAGTGAATAAGTCACTTTTTTTCGGAGTAATATTATTTACAGTCGCTTACTACCGTAGTCGTCCTACATGACATACATGTGACGATTAGTGATTTGATTCATTAATGTGATAATTTTTTTATTCTATTATACATCAAATCATTAATCATCATATATATTTCACATAGGACGATAGCGATTACAAATGGTACTATTCCATTTTTTCCCGATGTTATCCAGTATGGCATGTCCTAATATGTTTTCAATTACATTAAGTTTTTTAAACTTCATTTTGAGAATCTTTCAATTGAATGCTATACTATCTAAAACACTTAATTCCAAATGAATACAAAATACAATTCAGTGATTTTGTAAAGGAATTTGAGTTTTGCTTTTGTTCTATGCAAAATACTACTGATTTAAGTGAATGTAACCTGATTCACGTCTTGATGCACAGTTTTAGCAGCTTTTTTATTTATTTTATTTATTTTTTTGAAGAACACATTTGAATATTGCAAGAAAGTCGTCTAGTTCTATTCTACCAAAGAAAAATGGGCCATGCTAACTCAAACTGCCTTCTTCATTTTTTTCTTGTACACAACAACTATAGATTATGACTTTAATCTCTATCTTGATTTCTGATAATTGCAATTTGAAAGACCATAAAACTTCTACACGTAAACTCATAGAATAATAAACAAATAACAAATTAAGTTCTATACACAATAAATTTAGAGGTGATAAAGTGAACCCCTTTCACCCTATTCGCATCTTCTAGTTTCGTATGACCAATTCAAAATTTGTTCAGAACCCAGAATCGAAATTTCAAAGTCTTGAATCTTTCTTTCTAAATGGTCAAAATTGGAAAACTAGTGCACTTTTGGATTACTATAAATGTCAATAAATAAGGATAGAATGGTAAATTCGTACACATCTTTCATTTTTACATTTTAATAATCAGTTTCCCACATTATGTCCGGAAGGGCAACCTGTCTTCCATCTAAAAACTAACAGAATCCTGAAAAAGAAACACAAAAATGTCATACCCCCTGAATCTGTATATATAGCTGATAGTATATTCATTTCAATTCTCATAATCCCACATGGCATCCCTGAAAATAACCAAGAAACACCATAAACACCTCAACAACCCTTTTCCTTCAAACCCGAAAACTCTCCCTTGCATTCAAGGAAACCTTCTATTCGATTTTCAGTCCGTCCCTTCAGAACAGATCTATGACATTGGAAAGGATTTTCAGTTGAATTGGTCATCCAAAAATGGCGGGTCTCTCTGTATATTCCACAAGTCTCAGCCTTCAAGATCCATGTGGTCAACCGTCCCAGGACGATCCTTTGTTTGTGCAGCAGTGGCTGAAACAGAGATTGAAGAGAGTAGAGGATCATTTGTTATCAAAGACAGAGATATCCACTTGATATGCAATCATCAAACTATTGATAATATCAGGACCATCGATACATCTGATATCGTTTTACATGCAAATAATCAAGATTTTACCTCTTTTAGCAATGGACTGGATCTAGAAAGACAGAACAAAGGAATACAGCTACCTGCTCTTCTGATTACTGGGAAGATTTTCTGTGTGAAGAAAAGGAAAAACAGTATACAATGTTCTGAATTTATAGAAAAACAGCCGTCCACTTATGCTAAGTACTGGATGCTGTTTGATCAGAAAAACAAAAATCAAATTGGATTCCAAGTGAGACTAGCACAACCAAAAGTGGAACATCGGCAAAAGCTTTCTCCAAGAACTTATAGTTACAGAGCCATCGCTTCAAAATTTGGTCGAATTCGGAGACTTCGAGTTGGATGTAGAAGATATTTTTCAAGGAAAAGAGGAATTATAACAGTTTCACAGGCAGAAGAGGAAAACGTGGTAATGAAGAATGAAGGTGTTGCTGATTTTAATAGGATCTGCATTACTTATTCTAGCGATAAAAGTGAAAAATTCTATGGTTTTGGTGAGCAGTTTTCACATATGGACTTCAAGGGGAAGAGGGTGCCAATATTTGTTCAAGAGCAAGGCATAGGGAGAGGCGATCAACCTATCACATTTGCAGCGAATTTGGTTAGCTACAGGTGAACTATATATAAAATATCTTTAATAGTTGAAGATCAAATTAATCACCATTTTAACATGAGCTTTTGTCTAAATGCAGGGCAGGGGGTGATGAAAGTACAACTTACGCTCCTTCACCTTTTTATATGACATCAAAAATGAGGTCACTTTATCTTGAAGGATACAACTATTCAGTATTTGATCTAACAAAAGATGACAGCGTCCAGATACAGGTATCTAAATCTTCGTCAATACATTGTACGGTCATCATAAATAGCGGTTGACATTTGGGATTATAAGCATAATCCAAAACTCCACGATGGCTACATTAGTATGTCTATTAATATGGTATGATCCCTGGAGGTGTTAAGAGTATGTGTAGTTCAAAACCTTGATGACTAAGAATATATATACTCTCGCACTCCATTAATCTAATTTTCAAAGTCTGTACAAACGAGGAAAACATGAAACAGAACATGAGTCTCTGGAACTGCACCTTTCCCAGGGAAAGGAAGTAAAAACATATTTCCTCTATATTGAGTTTCCATTCAGATAAGGTTTACTCAAGAATTTCCTGTATATTGAGTTTCCATTCAGATAAGGTTTACTCAAGAACCAAAATTTTCACTCTCTCATTACCTGCAACTATTGGAAATTCTTGTAGATACATGGAGATTTGGTTGAAGGTAGAATACTGCATGGGAACTCACCTACTGAGCTTATTGAACACTTCACAGAAACCATTGGGAGACCTCAAAAACTTCCTGATTGGATAATATCAGGTGCTGTGGTGGGATTGCAAGGTGGCACAGAAACAGTACGTCATATGTGGAAGGAGCTGCAGGCTCAAGAAACTCCAGTATCGGCATTTTGGTTGCAGGTTGAACAATAAGTTAATATAGAAATGGAATTATTTCGTTAAGATGGCTTTAATATACTTGAACCTAGAATATATTTATTTACTATATGTCATTTTTCATTCTGTTTTTACTTTGAAGTTGAGGGATGACATATGATCATGAATATTGCAAATGATTAATGGATCATGGGTAAAAAATTTCATCCTATGCTCATTATGCAGGACTGGGTAGGGCACAGGAAGACAGTTATTGGATCACAACTTTGGTGGAACTGGGAAGTGGATTCAAATAGGTATTCAGGATGGCCGCAATTAATCAAAGATCTAGGTGCACAGGATATTAAAGTGATGACATATTGCAATCCTTGTTTAGCTCTGGTATGCAACTCTATCATAGCAATTATAATTAATATCAGGTATAATATGTCTGATGACGGTCCTCCAACTCATAAATGCAGATGGACGAAAAGCATAATGCAAAAAGAAACCTATTTGAGGAGGCAATGAAGTTAGACATCTTAGTGAAGGAGAAAAATGGAGACCCATATATGGTTCCTAATACGGCTTTTGATGTTGGAATGCTGGATCTGACACATCCAAAGACAGAAAGTTGGTTCAAACAGATTTTGCAAGAAATGGTGGATGATGGAGTCCGGGGATGGATGGCTGATTTTGGTGAAGGCCTGCCAGTTGATGCCTGCCTTTATTCAGGTTGAAGTCAAACTTATCACCTCACTTCAGTCTTTAGGTTAAAAAGAAAAATAGAACAACTAGAAAAAATTCAATTACATATCACAACTCTTTTTCCTCTTCATAAATTTATCCTGTTTGCTTCTCATAATAATGTGTACATTGATTACATCTTCTTGAGAAAAATGCAACTATGACATACTTATAACCGAACCTCTAGTCCAAACATTCAAATCCATTGTGTAACCAAGTTTATTTACAATTTCATAGGTGAAGATCCAATTGTGGCCCATAATAGATACCCAGAGCTATGGGCAAAAATAAACAGGGAATTTGTAGAAGAATGGAAAAGTAGTCTCGTGGGTAATGAGAAGGAAGATTCAGAAGAGGCCCTGGTTTTCTTCATGAGGGCTGGTTTCAGGAATAGTCCAAAATGGGCGACCCTATTTTGGGAAGGTGATCAAATGGTAAGTTGGCAAGCTAATGATGGGATAAAGAGTGCAGTGGTAGGATTGCTCAGCAGTGGACTTTCAGGGTATGCTTTGAATCATAGTGATATTGGAGGCTACTGTTCTGTGAACTTACCATTTTTCAAGTATCAAAGGAGCGAAGAACTACTCTTGCGGTGGATGGAGGTGAATGCATTCTCCGTTGTCTTCCGGACACATGAAGTAAGTCGAAAGATTGCCCTGTAAAATGTATAAAAAAAAAAAATTAACAAATGTTCTAATATAATCATGCAAGGAGCTCGTTTCAGTGCATATTGTATAGGTTGTTGCTCAAAGGGTAAAGTGGGAATTCAACTTCAAATCTAATTGTACTTAACAAATAATTAGGCATCTTATCATCATTGTACATAGCAGTACCTCTGCTTTTTTTTTTTTTTTATTATTCTTCTCTTTTTAGTGCCATGAGATTTCACAATTGTTTGCTAATTACTGACATTTCAATCAGGGAAACAAACCAACTAGCAACAGCCAGTTCTACTCTAACCACAGAACTTTATCACATTTCGCACGCTTTGCCAAGATATACAAAGCTTGGAAGTTTTACAGGATCCAACTAGTTAAGGTAATTTCAGTGTAGATGGTAAAAACTCAATGATATTGGAACTGAAATCTAACTATCTCCATTAATGTTTATTGTACAGGAAGCCTCTGAAAAGGGCCTACCTGTTTGTCGCCATCTATTCCTCCACTATCCAGAAGATGAATACGTGCATACATTAACATATCAGCAATTTCTAGTAGGCACAGAGATCCTAGTAGTGCCTGTTCTAGATAAAGGCAAGGAAATGGTTAGGGCCTATTTTCCAGAAGGAGAAAACTGTTCATGGAAGCATGTTTGGACAGGAAAACTATATTCCAAACAAGGTTCTGAGGCTTGGGTGGAAGCTCCAATTGGATACCCAGCCATTTTTGTCAAAGACTCCTCTAAAATTGGAGACACCTTTCTGAAAAACCTCAGAGAATACAATGTCCTATAAAGAAGTTGCAACCGAAATGGATGCTGTAGAATGGTTTAGGTTTATTAACAAAGAGATGTACAGTTTCTCTACATTTCTCACATTCTACCAGCCATTTGTTAATTTTTATGATGATAACCATCATCATGCAAATAGATAATTCATTACAATTGTTTGAATTTCACTACATTATTATTCTGTTCTATTTACACATTAACCACTTCTCCAAAAACTAATACAATATTAAAAAAATAACATTATTAAGGGGGATGGTGGGGGTTGATTGATTTAGATAACAAGGATGACAATTGAAATAAAATCATGTTCCTTGATATTTAAGAAAAGCAATGCAAAAATGAATAAGGCCTGGCCCCTTCAGCCAATTGCAATAGCTATGCACCTTGATGAAGATTTTGGGCTAGCTATAAGTCCTAAATTTGACGGTCAATCTCTTAACATTAGCAACCATTTTCAAACACTTGCATTGTTCTACTAAGGGAAACCTTAGATAAAATGTTTTCAAAAATGTTAGATGTGACTTTAATTGGGATCAAATTAAAAACAGAAAACATCAATTTCAGACATTTGTCCAACTCTCAGGCAACAAATGCTCAAGCTTCAGTAAGAAAATAAAGAAAAGAGAATAGGATTAGGAAATTTGGGAAAGAAATTTCACTTGGTTTCAACATCAAACAAATTAACATCTATATACTAAAACTTACAAAATAAATTAAATAACCACATGGAAAATTTCTTGACTTGAGAACTAATAATTATTTCAAGAAAATACAGAATTTTTTTGTGTGATGTCCTACATTAGGAACCTAATTTTCTTCACAAGAATGTATATTCATGCACAGAAAACCAGAATGAAATGCCAATAATACTACAGAACAATCATATATATTCGAATAATTCACTCAATCATATGCCAATGGAGTTTTAATTTAGGTCAATAATAATCAATGCGTAGGAATGAAAATCCTAAAACTATACTGTATTAGAAACTTCCCAACTATAATACCAACACCGTTTTATGAAAAAAAGCAAATTGCAAATGAGTAAATATGCTGAGATAATCGTATCCTTCACGCACAAAGGACTGCAGTATAATTACTTCAAAGAAGTAAAGAACTAACCTTGAAGCAGAGATAATAATCCATAGAAAACAAAAATCTGATACTTATTTGGTAATGCAGTATTGTTGTTAAGAGTTCCACGTTTAACGGATACGAATACTTCTGTGGGATATTCCATTTCTCTCACTCTGTCTCTCTCTTTCTCTCTCAACGTGAGTATTGCGGGTAATTGGAGCATTTAGTACTCAATGTTGTTCTTCCTGTGCAAAATGGTCTAACGTTTTATTTATGGTGCTGAGGTCCCTAACCTATCACTTTCCTGCACAATCAGTGCTTCTGGATGGATTCCATCCGATTCAGAACAAGTACCAGGTAAACAATTTTGCTACTATTTTGATTAATGTGGTGGAGACCGAAGAAGGCTAGAATGAGAGAAACAAACAAACGGCGTCATCAAGCAAACAAGGGAATGTTGTGATTATGCAAGGAAGTGATAGATATGGGATCTTTCACCAAAAATGAAACATTAGGGACCAATTAGACATGAGGGACAACGTTTAGGGACTAAATGCGCCAATCACCCTGACTATTTGTACATTTATTTGTACATCAAGTCCTTGTGTTTTGTGTCCAAAAATTTTGTTAAGATACTAGAAAAGAATTAAAAGTCCCTCATTTCTAAATAAGCAAAAAATTAAATACAAAAGTACAACCAGTATTTGCTTTATTATTTTAAAACACAATATTTGGATGAAAATGTCAGCGAAACAAGATACGTTAATTAATGGAAGTGTGACAATAAGTAAAAATTACAAGAACTTTTAATACAATTAAAACGTTTTGTGAATATAATTTTTCTTTTCTTAATACATGACTGATTTAAAAGTATTTACTTATAAATTACTTATTTCGTTAAATATAAATTTTTTAAGTTACTTATCTTTGCAAATAAAATTTAGTTTTCGAAAACAAGATAATCGTAAGTACTAGATATTGATCTGTTAAAGTATCTCAATTACATATACAACTTTGTGACCTTTAATTTCCATCTCATGGAAGTTAGTCACTCTTAAGTGACTCATGAAAAATAGACTTATTAATGAGTTCCAGAACTAGATATCAATTATTTGATTTAAAGATTTTAATAGAAAAAATTCTAAAAATAAAATCATTCTCACTTGTCAAATTACGTAGAAGGTAACCTAGCCTACTATCAAAAAAAGTTTAAGCATAATCACTATTATTTATACTGTGTGACATAAAAGTGGTCAAGGAAATTATACATTATTCTAAACTTGAAGGTAAAGTTAGTTTGTGTAATTTTTAAAAAGATTTCTGAAATTGTCAAAAACCTCAAAGAAGATATCTGAAATTTGCAATAAATTAAAATTTTAAGCTTTGCCAAACATGCACTAAGAATATCGCCCTTTGTTCACACCATTGCATTTTCTGAAAATTAATGTTATCCATCTAAAGTCTAGATGATCATCAATTCATGTGACAATAATTATACTGTGAATAGCATTATTCTTCTCAAAATGTCCATAAAAAATTTACTTTTTTATCCTATAAAAAATTTACTTTTTTATCGTAAAAAAATATAATAATGTTATTTCTATATCATGATTTACAGATTGATATACAAAATGATGATGTGAATTATATTAATAGACTTCAAACTGACTTTTTTTTTCTTCTCAATTCTCTTAAGTGATCATTCTGTACATTAATCTGCACTTTTGGAGGCATAATATGCCCGTGGCGGACTTAGGATTTTAGAGCTTGTGGGTCCTAAAATGAAAGATATTGAGATGAAGGAGGGGGGAGCACGGGGGTGCTGTCCCCGAATTTTTTTTTTTTGGAATTGAAGGTAGCACAAACATTCATAATAATTAAAGAACCTGTATAATTAAAATCAGGATTATGCTATGTGTACACCTCATGGTGTACACAATGCATTACACCCCCTCACATGGAGGGGGACCCACAAATATTTTATTGTGTGTGGGCCCCCCTCCATGTGAGGGAGGTGTAATATATTGTGTAAAGAATTATGTACACATAGCATAATTCTTAAAATCACTGTACAATTAAAATAATAGAAGTTTGAAATACATATTATTTTCCATTCTTAAATTGTTGCAAAAATGAAAAAATTATTAACTCGGAAACGTTCATCCGACCAATTATAGTAGTAGGCTGACAAACTGAAATCAGAACTATTTTTTAATTGTGTTAGACTGCTTGAAATCAAATTCAAATATGTAGACAAGAATTTCTATCCAATTTCGAGGTCTCAACCCATGCTACCAAACAGTTTCTTCAACAATTAGACGGATCTACTACAAGAGGTGAAAGCACTTCGTTGCTACTGACAATTAACAACCTCAGGAAGAACCAAACATACAACTAAACCAGCAAAACGGACAAAAGAACAACACCTTAATATCAAAACAAATCACAACCTTCAACAACTCTCTGAATTTAAATCTTAATTAACTAAAATTCATTTTCAAAACCAGATTTCTGATTTTCCATCTAAATCTGTACTTATATCTAACATGTTATAATGAAAAATTACAATATACTTTATAGATGTTATATCCTAAAATCTGTACTTATATCTAACATCTAACATGTTATATTCCAAAATTGTAAAGTATTTTAAATAAATAAATAAAAAAAAAAAAAATTCTAGTTGGTTCGCCCCTGACTCTATCAACACAAATAAAGACGATAACGGGTGAAAGAATGGAGACCAAATTAGTGTATTCTTTTTCTTAGGGATTTATTTTTATTTCCGTGGTTCTATACCGATATGGACTCTCTTTCTCTTTTTCCTTAGCCTCATGAGTCGGAATACTCATCGATAATTGATGCAAGGGATATGCTTTGGTTGGCAAAGAGCTTATGAAATCATAAATGGGATTTGAGAAAGGATGAGCAAAAGAGTTATTTTGCATAAATTCTATAGAACTATATCATGTAAGCAACTGACAGGTAATAGATATTATACGAAAACAAATCGCCACTAAAAAAGCAACAAAATAAGAAACAATAGAACATGATTCTATGGAAAATGTGAAGATTAAGGTTGTAACTAATCGTCTTAGTTCACAACATAGCCTTGGTATGGATGTCCTTTCAATGAAAAGTGACTTCCACGAGTTGAATTGAATGAAAGATGTCACCTACACTCCATTTTCTCCAAATACCTATCTGCAACCCTTCTTGTACGGTACAAAAGATCTTAAAGCAGATTCATATATCCAATTGTTCAATGTTGATAATGCTATTCAAACCGCGCACCAAATCATATAAAGAATTCATGGATAATTTGTATATACATTTATATATTTATTTTGCATTCGTCTTTGATTTAATGAAGCTCAGAGTAAGAACACTTAACACATGCATTGAATTGGGTAGGTTGGAATTTTCATGAAGTGCTTGCTTGTAGATGTAAACTCAAACGTTATAATAGATTAGAGAGGATTCAAAGGAAATTTCTTTGGGCATAGTTGGCGGAGGAGAGAAAAATTCATTTGGTTAATTGGGTGTTGTCTGCTCTCCTATAAAGATGGGGGTCTTGATTTGAGGAGTCTTGTACTGTTTAATAAGGTATCATTGGACAAGTGTCTTTGGCGATTTGGAGTGGAAATTGAGAGCTTTTGTAAAGAAATCATAGAAGCGAAGTATGGTTTGATGGAGAGAAGTTGGTGCTCGTTGAGGTTCGTGGTTTTTATGGGACAAGTTTGTGGAGGTATATCCGACGAGGATGGAGTGACTTCCGGGAGAGATTGAGGTAATAATATTAGATTCAAGGATGATTGTTAGTGTGGAGATCAATCGCTAAAAGTAGGGTTTCCCTCTTTGCATCGCATTAACCCTAGTGCCTTCTGTTATGGTGAATGATGTATTAGACATCACAATGAGAGTTACAGTTGGAATATTACTTTTGGAAGGGGTTTACATGATTGAGAATTTGATGATTATGCATTGTTCTTGACCATCCTGCATGAGGTACAAATTCGGGTAGAAGAGGGTGATCATAGTAAGTGGAAATTGGCACGGGATAATATTTTTTTAGTTCGCACTTATTTCAGAACCCTTTTGGGACTTGTGGAGAATTCATTCCCCTGAAAGATGGTGTAGAAATGTAAATTGCCTCCAGGGATGGCATTTTCACCGTGGACGATTGTGAGGTGGCAGGTGTTAACGGTGAATAATCTTCCAAGAAAAAGTTTCTATGTAATCAAGTAGTGGAATATGTGTAATAAGGATGAGAAGACGATTGACCACTTGTTCATCCATTGTGACAGTGTTCACTGGCCGTAGAACAATATTCTAGAGTCTCAACATGTGGATTGAGTGTTTGTCACTAAAAAAAATAACATAAATTTTAAAAAAGTGACAAACACTAAAAAAAAAAAGTAAAAAAAGTAACACTCAAAAATGTAATAAAACACCAAATAAAACCTATGTTTGTCACTCAAAAAAATGACAGAAATTTTAAAAATACAAATAATAAAAAAGTAACAAAAATTTCAAAAAAGTGACAGAAAGAAGTGACACATTAAAAAATGTGACAAAAATTTTAAAAGTCAGAAAACACCAAACAAAACCTATGTTTGTCGCTAAAAAAAGTGACAGAGATTTTTAAAAAGTAACAAATAATAAAAAAAAGTGACAAAAATTTCAAAAAAGTAACAAATACTATTCAAAAAAGATACAAGTACTCAAAAAATGACAAAAATTCAAAAAAGTGACAAGTATACAAAAAATTTGACAAAACACAATCAAAACATATGTTTGCCGCTCGGAAAGTGACATAAATTTTTAATAAGTAACAAACAATAAAAAGTGATTTTTTTTTTTAAAAAAGGTGACAAAAAGAATAAAAAAAGTGACAATCATTATTTAAAAAGGTTACAAACACTTAAAAAATGACAAAAACTCAAAAAAATGACAAAAAATCGATTAAAATCTATGTTTGTCGCTCAAAAAAGTAACATGCGCACTGCGGACATACATTTTCTTATTGCCTTTTAATTTTATTTCTCTCTCCCACCCACCCTTCCAAAGCTGCTTCTGAACTAATAATAAAATTAATGAATGTTAAAATGAGAAAAAAGCGGTGCTTTATACTTCCAAAAGAGGTTTTTATAGGGGTAAGTGCACTATTTTAAACCAAACGCTTTTAATTTTAGCTTCAAAGTCATCAGGGCTGCTCTCTTCCCCGATTGGGAAAGAGAGCAGCCTTCCCGAATTAAAAAATTGCCTAGACTTATTATTATTATTTTTTTGTTGGCAATACCAACAAATACTATACTCAATTATAAAAGTTTTTATTCCTTTTGGTGTTTATTTCCATAGAAAACAAAGTCAAACGAGCACCAAAAGTTAACGAAAATTAACGTTGTTGGGATTGCCAAATTTTTTTTTTTAAGTCTAGGCAATTTTTTAATTCGGGAAGGCTGCTCTCTTCCTGATTCAGGGAACAGAGCAGCCCTGTCAAAGTTAAAAGGTAGAGCCGGAGTTTATAATGACACATAAATATAGAAAGCTCACACTACCTAAATGAGCATAACCCTTTTCATTGATCCTTACAGCCATCGAGACTGTTACCACCACTCCACCCGAATGCACAAGTCAAATTAGGATCATTCCAAAGCTCTACATTCATAATCCTTCACTCATTTCCAAGCTCTACACCCTGTAGTATTCACGAAAGACCCATTCCCAAAACTTGCATTATCCGGCGCTAATTCAAAGATGCCACGGAATATTGCTAAGTTCTCATCCAAAGTGAAGTTTTAAGTGACATGAATTGCAATGCAACAATATGGAAACGAGCAATCTATACTAATATTGAGTAAGAGGGTTTCACTTTGGGATTTTTTTTGGAATCAGGACTGGTTTGGGTTTTGGATGGTTTTAATTTTAGAACATATTAAATACGTGCTAACTCTTTTAATTTGTTAACAGGGTATTAATCAAATTAGTTAATTTTTTAGGGTATGAGGTCTAATTAGCGCCCACCCCCCCCCCCCCCCCCCCCCCAAAAAAAAAAAAAAAAAAAAAAAAAACCAAATGACGGGCCTAGCCCGAATCTTGCTTTAACTAAGTGGATACCTCAAGGCCCATTTATTCAGGAAGCATAAATTTTCCAACAATATTTGCTTATTTCAATTTTTATGAAAAACGTATAACTTGTTTAATGCGACTTCTGATTTGAAGATTTTTTAAGTGATTAGTGTCAACGAAGAAAAAATATACTAACAGTTCACAAAAATTCAAAATAACCTAAGTTTATAATAATATTTAAAAATAAATTAGCAAACCAGCCCACGTTATAATTTTTGAATTACAACAATTAAAATATTTCAGTAGTAATTTTAATACATTTATCTCAATATCTCTAATTTTTCATGAACTCAAAAATATAAATCATAACCAAATGTATGTCATCAAAATGAGTTTTGAAATAGTGAATTTTTAAAGAATGTGCTATTAAAAAATCGGAAAAAAATTGGGTTTATGTATAAAATATTTTATTTTGAAAATATGATAAGCCACGCAGGTCAAAGAGGCAACCACAACCAAATCCTAAATATATGGGCTAATCACTAATCAGAAATGGAATAAAAGCCTCCAACGTTACGCAATTGAAGGCTAAGTCTACTAGCCGTTGGAGTATTTCAGGATATTATTCCATTTCTGTTTTTATTTCCTTCTATTGCATTTTCCTTTGGCTAAAATTCAGCATAAGTTGTTAAAAGATTGGCTTATTTGAAGCCTTGATCGTGAATAAAGAAGGCATCTAGAATTATTTACCAAAATGGCGGTACAATTCTCACCCTAGGGAATTAATCTTGTATTCTAACCGTCTTTGATCGGGCCGCTATTAGTGATAATAGAGCGGGGTTACTGTGAAATGTCAACCAACAAGGAACGGATTGAGTACTTGGAGGCTGGGCTCAACGGCCTTCAAGAAGGAATGAATCGTATGGAGTTGGGAGTCGCTGATAAGTTCCAAAATATGGAGGAAAACTTTAATCGCATAACTGAAATGTTGCTTTCGTTTGGGGAAGGATCCAATAATAATTTCCGCAATAATGAATGAGGAGAAAACTCTTGAAACCGCTATGACGACAACCTGCAAGAGGATACTGAAGGAATACGTTTGTTGTGCTCATAAAAAATGGCGAAGTTGGAATTTTTGCGGTACACGGGCGATGATCCTACAGAATGGTTCAATTGTGTACACCAGTTCTTTGAATTCCAAGCCATTCCCGAAGCTCAGAAGGTGTCCTTAGCAATTTTTCACTGGGAGGGCGAGGCAAACCAATGGTGGCAGTGGCTCCGGAGGACATACAGAAAGGAAGGTAGGGTACTATCATGTGAAAGCTTTGAAGATGAGCTATGGGCTCGGTTTGGGCCTTCAGAGTGCGAAGACTTTGATGAGGCCCTCTCATGGGTCGGACAGGTGGGCTCCTTGAGAGAATACCAGTGAGAGTTTGAGAGGCTTGGGAACCGAGTTAGAGGATGGACACAAAAGGCCATTGTCGGGACATTCATGGGTGGTCTAAAAACTGAAATTACCGATGGGATACGTGTGTTCAAGCCACAAACATTGAAAGATACCATTAGTTTGGCTAGGATGCGAGATGACTAGCTCACAAGGCAGAGGAGATACCTATGACCATCCCCACCTACACGACCTCCACTTGCTCTTCATCACCAGTTCGTGTGGCTTCCACCATACCGACTAGTCCAGTTCGAAGGCTGACATGGGATGAGAACAGCAGAGCATCGATATCAAAGACCTCAACTGTTGATGATAGATGGTTATAATGATGCCAGAAAAGTATTATGTGAGGAGGATACTAACCCGCAGCAACAAGATGACGCCAATAGAGGGCTATTCGAGAATGAACCCAAGCCAGAAATAACACTCCATGCATTAACTGGATGGGCAACGCCAAGGACCATGAGAATGACAGGTAAAATGGGTCCACATAAAGCTTCAGTGTTGATCGATAGTGGATCGACACACAACTTTATTGGTGATCGTTTGGCCAACATGTTGAAATTACCTGTGGTAACCACTGAAGCTTTTACCGTTCGGGTGGCCAATGGAGAAAAACTACAATGTCAAGGACTCTTTGACAAGGTCCTGGTAAAGCTGCAAGGCACAAAATTTTATCTCACTCTTTTTTCGCTACCTCTATCGGGTCTTGATCTTGTCTTGGGGATTCAATGGCTAGAAATGCTTGGGTCTGTGGTGTGTAACATGGAAAGAATTAACCATGGATTTCGCGTGGGAAAATCAGGCATGCCGGCTACAAGGAATGGATGTGCAAATTATACAGGAGACTTCGTTAAAAAAAATCTCAAAGGAATTCCGCCAAGGCCATGCAATCTTTGCGGTGTGCTTCCAACCTAAATCAAAACCCACCTCACCAGACATAACACCTAAGGAAATAAAGCTTAGCTTGCAAACTGTGTTGGAAGAATATGAAGATGTGTTCAAGGAACCCTCTAGCTTGCCACCTATACGTGAGGTCGATCATTGCATTCAACTTAAGGAGGGTACCGAATCAATTAATGTGAGGCCATGTAGATATGCCCATTTCCAGAAGGCAGATATCGAGAAAAAAGTCCATGAGATGCTGCAATCTGGGCTCATTCGTCCTAGCACAAGCCTATTTTCTTCACCAGCACTACTAGTTAAAAAGAAGGATGGAAATTGGCGATTTTGCACGGACTACTGCGCACTTAATGCGGCCACCATAAAGGACCGCTTTCCAATTCCAATCGTAGATGACATGCTGGATGAGCTCTATGGTGTTTCCTACTTTACCAAACTCGATTTACGAGCCAGGTACCACCAAGTAAGAGTTAGCATTCATGATATCCCTAAAACTGCATTCCACACTTATAATGGGCACTACGAATACTTGGTAATGCCATTTGGTCTTTTTAATGCGCCTTCTACATTTCAGGCCGTTATGAATTCTATAATCCGCCCACATGTTAGAAAATTTATTTTTGTTTTCTTCGATGATATATTGGTTTATTGTTCCACTTGGGATGAGCATTTATTACACGTGAAATGGACTTTGGAGATATTGAGGCAGCATCAATTTTTTGTTAAGGCAAGCAAATGTGCCTTTGGACAACAAGAATTAGAGTACTTGGGACACATTGTTACCAATCAAGGGGTTAAAGTGGATGATAACAAAATTACTGCCATGGTAGCATGGCCTCAGCCCACTAACATTTCTGAGCTACGTGATTTTTTAGGTTTGACAGGTTACTACCGAGAATGTGTAAGAAACTATGGCATAATAGCTCGACCACTTACCAATTTGCTCAAGAAAGGTCAATTTGGATGGAATGATGAAGTGGAGGCTACCTTCTTTACCCTAAAGCAAGCTATAACGACTACTCCCGTTTTGGCGATACTAAATTTCAATTACTCATTCACCATTGAAACAGATGCCTCCGGAGAAGGATTTGGAGCCCTGCTGACACAACAAGGCAAGCCTATATCCTTCATGAGCCGAGCCCTTGGGTGTCCAAGAAATCGGTGTCCACTTATGCCAGGGAAATGTTGGCCATTGTAGAAGCCATCAGACTATGGCGACCGTATTTGTTGGGCACGAAATTTGTTATCCAGATGGACCAACGAAGCCTTAAGTATTTTTTTAGTTCAACTTATTGCCACGCTGGAACAACAAAAATGGGTCACCAAGCTCTTAAACTATGACTACAAAATTATTTATCGCCCCGGTCGAGAGAACTCTGTCGCTAATGCACTATCACGCAAGTAAGGTAGCCCTGTTCTTCACCACATTTTTATGCCACAAGTTAGCTTATGTGAAGAGATCAAATAGGCCTCCAAGGAAGATTCTTACATTCAATCCATGGGGAGGGTGGCAGAGACACAATCCGAGGGGCATTATCAATGGCGCAACAGGTTGCTACTTTATAAAGGTCGAGTGGTCATTCCTGAAAATCTGTCGTTACGAGCAAAATTGTTGTATGAAATGCATGATACTAAAATTGGTGGCCATTCGGGGGTCTTAAAGACATTAAAAAAATTGGGACAACAATTTTATTGGCCGTCCAAGCACAAATCAGTCCAAGAGTATGTAGAGGGATGTGAAGTTTGTCAAAAGGCTAAGACAGAAACTTTGGCCCCGGCAGGACTTCTCCAACCATTGCCGATTCCTTGCCAAGTTCGGGATGACATCACGTTAGACTTCATTGAAGGACTACCAACTTCACAAAATAAGGATACCATCTTGGTGGTTGTGGCCCGGCTAAGTAAGTCAGCCCATTTTTTGACTTTATCCTATCATTTTACTGCAAAAAGTGTGGCAGAAATATTTGTGTCAGGCGTAATCAAGCTACACGGTATGCCCAAGACCATTGTTAGTGATCGCGACCCTATTTTTATTAGCAACTTTTGGCAAGAATTCTTCAAAATTTCGGGGACTAAGCTCCACTTTAGCTCGGCATATCACTCGCAGACATACGGGCAAACGAAAATTGTTAATCGTTGCATTGAACAATATCTTCGATGTTTTGTCAATCAATGGCAACGCAAATTGAGCAGTTACTTACCTTGGGCAGAATATTGGTATAATACAACATACCATATTTCCACTAGTATGACTCATTTCCAGGCTCTCTATGGGTGATTACCTCCTTCCATTCCATCATACAAGGACAGTTTCTCTCTAGTACACGAGATTTATCAAAATTTATTAAGTCGTGATGAATTGTTGAAATATCTCAAGAATAATCTCAAGAAATCAATCAATCGAATAAAACAGCTGGCCGACCAAAACAGGAGAGACATTTCCTTCGATGTTGCTGATCTCATACTTCTAAAATTGTAACCATATCGCCAGCAGACAGCTTTCAAATGAGCCCATCAAAAATTATCTAATCGTTTCTATGGGCCTTATCGCATTTTGGAAAGGCGTAGATCAGTAGCTTACAAACTTCAACTACCGGAGAGGGCACGCAATCACCCAATTTTTCATGTATCAGGTGCTTAAAAAGTATGAAGGAAAGGTGGGTGAAGCACACATGGAGTTACCGCCCTTCATGGAAGAAGGGGTTGCTAGTTTAGAACCTCAATTAGTGTTGGACACTCGTTGGATAAAGCAGGGAACTAACATAGTAGAGGAGAGCCTAGTGCATTGGAAACATTTGCCAAAAGAAAATGCAACATGGGAACCAACCAAGATACTTTCCTTCCATGAATATTAGGGACAAGATTCCACTTTATGGAGGAAGGATTGATAAGCCACACAGGTTAAAGAGGCATCCACAACCGAATCCTAAATATATGGGCTAATGGCTACATGGGTTATGCCAGGAATAAAAGCCTCCAACATTACACAATTGAAGGCTAAGTCAACTAGCCATTGGAGTAGTTCAGCAGAAGAAAACTTTATATGAAAATGATAAATAGAGAATGCAAAATTCAACTTTTTCTTTCCATGACTAACAATATGACACCACAAATTGTTCAGCTATTTCTTGGGTTTGCCGGTCCTACAATCAAATGGTTCGGTTCAACCAGCTTCATCGTCAACAATGTCATTGATGGAATTTATTGGAAAATGAAAAATAGAACCATAATCTGAGTGAAACAAGCACAAATTGACATTTTCAAACATAAGATGGATATTATTAGTATATACACTGAAGTTTAAGGAACTTTTATTTCATGCTATAATTCTTCCACGTATGAAAAGCTTTCTAGCGTTTCTGCCTTTTACAAAGCATATCTTGAGTAACATGCGTCAAAGCTAATACAACTAGCTTATATTATTAGTCGTATGCTAATGGAACATATACCAGTGCTGATCTCGTAGCAGGAACATTGATAGTAGGCTCTATTAGAGGCACATATGAGGTAATTCCTAATGCTAGAATTGGATGCACAAACTAGTGGTTGTGGTTGTGGACTCGCCTAGTAATTAGTGGTTTCAGTTGAATGGAGATTTTCATATTGATTGGTTCATATTTATCTAAGGCCTCAAACTCAAGTAAATTGATTTTTAGTGGAAATGCAATTGTTTCAGGTGAAGGGCTCAATGAACCCCCTAGTTCCTAAACCCTGAGAATCTAATATTATTTAACATTGAAATGAATTAGAGAAAGGAATTCTATGACCCCTCAAATATTTCAAATGCACACAAGGATTCTCAAATGTCTTGGCCCCTGTTTGATAGGGCCGAATTTTCCTTGGAAAATGGAATTTCAATTCTATTTTCCAACTTTTTGTTGTTTGATGCATTTTTTCCAAGCAACTGTTTTTCCCAACATAAGATGCATATTATTTAGTATATACACTAAAGTTTAAGAAAATGAAACCTGCAGGTGTTCTTCCTTCGTGAAACTCACTCACCATCAACTTTGGAGTAAATTGAAGGAACACGAGCAATTAAACCCCACTTTGATTCTTAAGTAATCCTTTCTCATCAAGCAATCAGGAAGTTGTATCAATTCTACCTTCTAACTGCTCACTTCTAGCGTAAACTTAGGTTCAAAAGTGACAACATGTACATAAAAAAATATAAGTCAGTAATCCCTCTATGATAATAAAAAAGAAAACTCATCTTAGGACATATAAGAAACAATGATTTAGTAGCTCATTCAATTCAAGCAATTAACTATATGGTAAAATTTTAGCAAAAATTATATTTCTAGGCAAGAAAATAGGGCAGAAAAAAGAATTTTAAAAGACAATAACAAACTGTCGGTATAGAACACATACTATTCTAAGTTGTTATTCAATTAAAAGTCATTTCATTTCATCTAATTCTCTTCAACTTCAAAAGGCATTAACGTAAAATAATTTACATCAAGTTATCTATTATCTTGGACATGAAAATGTTTTGAATGGTAATGAACTTCAACAGAAGAAAACTTTATATGAAAACGATAAATAGAGAATGCAAAATTCAACTTTTTCTTTCCATGACTAACAATATGACATCACAGATTGTTCAGCTATTTCTTGGGTTTGCCGGTCCTACAATCAAATGGTTCGGTTCAACCAGCTTCATCATCAACGATGTCATTGATGGAATTTATTGGCAAATGAAAAATAGAACCATAATCTGAGTGAAACAAGCACAAATTGACATTTTCATACATAAGATGCGTATTATTAGTATATACACTGAAGTGCTAATAAAACCAGCTTATATTATTAGTCGTACGTTGATGGATCATATACCAGTGATGATCTCATAGCAGGAACATTGACAGTAGGCTCTATTAGAGGCACATATGTGATAATTCCTAATGCTAGAATTGGATGCACAAACTAGTGGTTGTGGATCTGGACCCGCCTAGTAATTAGTGATTTCAGTTGAATGGAGATTTTCATATTGATTGGTTCATATTTGTCTAAGGCCTCAAACTCAAGTAAACTGAATTTTGGTGGAAATGCTATTGTTTCTGGTGAAGGGCTCGATGAACCGCCTCGTTCCTAAACCCTGAGAATCTAATATTATTTAACATTGAAAGGAATCAGAGAAAGGAGTTCTACGACCCCTCAAATATTTCAAATGCACACAAGGCTTCTCAAATGTCTTGGCCCCTGTTTGATAGGGCCGAATTTTCCTTAGAAAATGGAATTTCAATTCTATTTTTCAACTTTTTGTTGTTTGATGCATTTTTTTCCAAGCAACTGTTTTTCCCAACATAAGATGTATATTATTTAGTATATACACTAAAGTTTAAGAAAATGAAACCTGCAGGTGTTCTTCCTTCGTGAAACTCACTCACCATCAACTTTTGAGTAAATTCAAGGAACACGAGTAATTAAACCCCACTTTGATTCTTTAGTAATCCTTTCTCATCAAGCAGTCAGGAAGTTGCATCAATTCTACCTTCTAACTGCTCACTTCTAGAGTAAACTTAGGTTCAAAAGTGACAACATGTACATTAAAAAAATATAAGTCAGTAATCCCTCTATGTTATCTAAAAGAAAGAAAACTCATCCTGGGACATACAAGAAACAATGATTTTGTAGCTCATTCAATTCAAGCAGTTAACTATATGGTAAAATTTTAGCCAAAAATATATTTCTAAGAAAGAAAATAGGGCAAAAAAAAGAATTTTAAACGACAATAACAAACTGTCGGCATAGAACCCAGATAATTCTAAGTTGTTATTCAATTAAAAATCATTTCATTTCATCTAATTCTCTTCAACTTCAAAAGGCATTAACGTAAAATAATTTATATCAAGTTATCTATTATCTTGGACATGAAAATGTTTTGAATGGTAATGAACTTCAGCACAAGAAAACTTTATATGAAAATGATAAATAGAGAATGCAAAATTCAAATTTTTCTTTCCATGACTAACAATATGACTTCACAGATTGTTAAGCTATTTCTTGGGTTTGCCGGTCCTACAATCAAATAGTTCGGTTCAACCAGCTTCATCATCAACGATGTCATTGATAGAATTTATTGGCAAATGAAAAATAGAACCATAATCTAAGTAAAACAAGCACAAATTGACATTTTCCTACATAAGATGCATATTATTAGTATATACACTGAAGTTTAAGGAATTTCTATTTCATGCTATAATTCTTCCATGTATGAAAAGCTTACTAGCGTTTTTACGTTTTACAAGGCATATCCTGAGAAACATGTGACGAGGCTAATAAAACTAGCTTATATTATTAGTCGTACGCTGATGGATCATATATCAGTGCTGATCTCGTAGCAGGAACATTGACAGTAGGCTCCATTAAAGGCACATATGTGATAATTCCTAATGCTAGAATTGGATGCACAAACTAGTGGTTGTGGTTGTGGATCTGGACCCGCCTAGTAATTAGTGGTTTCAGTTGAATGGAGATTTTCATATTGATTGGTTCATGCTTGTCTAAGGCCTCAAACTCAAGTAAACTGAATTTTGGTGGAAATGCTATTGTTTCTGGTGAAGGGCTCAATGAACCCCCGAGTTGCTAAACCCTAAGAATATAATATTATTTAACATTGAAAAGAATCAGTGTTGGAATCAGAGAAAGGAATTCTAAGACCCCTCAAATATTTCAAATGCACACAGGCTTCTCAAATGTCTTGGCCCCTGTTTGATAGGGCCGAATTTTCCTTGGAAAATGGAATTTCAATTCTATTTTCCAACTTTTTGTTGTTTGATGCTTTTTTTTCCAAGTAACTGTTTTTCTCAACATCAGATGCATATTATTTAGTATATACACTAAAGTTTAAGAAAATGAAACCTGCAGGTGTTCTACCATTGTGATACTCACTCACCATCAACTTTGGAGTAAATTGAAGGAACACGAGTAATTAAACCACACTTTGATTCTTTAGTAATCCTTTCTCATCAAGCAATTTGGAAGTTGTATCAATTCTACCTTTTAACTGCTCACTTCTAGAGTAAACTTAGGTTCAAAAGTGACAACATGTACATTAAAAAAATATAAGGCAGTAATCCCTCTATGATATCTAAAAGAAAGAAAACTCATCCTAGGACATATAAGAAACAATGATTTAGTAGCTCATTCAATTCAAGCAATTAACTATATGGTAAAATTTTAGCTAAAAATATATTTCTAGGCAAGAAAATTGGGCGGGAAAAAGAATTTTAAAAGACAATAACAAACTGTCGGCATAGAACCCAGATTATTCTAAGTTGTTATTCAATTAAAAATCATCTCATTTCATCTAATTCTCTTCAACTTCAAAAGACATTAACGTAAAATAATTTATATCAAGTTATCTATTATCTTGGACATGAAAATGTTTTGAATGGTAATGAACTTCAGCAGAAGAAAACTTTATATGAAAATGATAAATAGAGAATGGAAAATTCAACTTTTTCTTTCCATGACTAACAATACGACATCACAAATATTTCTGCTATTTCTTAGGTTTGCCGATGTTACAATCAAATGGTTCGGTTCAACCAGCATCATCATCAACGATGTCATTGATAGAATTTATTTGCAAATGAAAAATAGAACCATAATCTGAGTGAAACAAGCACAAATTGACATTTTCATACATAAGATGCGTATTATTAGTATATACACTGAAGTTTAAGGAACTTCTGTGTCATTCTTTAATTCTTCCATGTATGAAAAGCTTGCTAGTGTTTCTGCGTATTACAAGGCATATCCTGAGTAACATGTGGCAATGCTAATAAAACTAGCTTATATTATTAGTGGTACGCTGATGGATCATATCCCAGTGCTGATCTAGTAGCAGGAACATTGACAGTATGCTCTATTAGAGGCACATATGTGGTAACACCTAATGCTAGAATTGGATGCACAAACTAGTGGTTGTGAATCTGGACCCGCCTAGTAATTAGTGGTTTCAGTTGAATGGAGCTTTTCATATTGATTGGTTCATATTTATCGAAGGCCTCAAACTTAAGTAAACTGAATTTGGGTGGAAATGCTATTGTTTCAGGAGAAAGGCTCAATGAACCCCCTAGTTCCTAAACCCTGAGAATCTAATATTATTTAACATTGAAAGGAATTAGAGAAAGGAATTCTACGACCCCTCAAATATTTCAAATGCACACAAGGCTTCTCAAATGTCTTGGCCCCTATTTGTTATGGCCAAATTTTCCTTGGAAAATCAATTCTATTTTCCAACTTTTTGTTGTTTGATGCATTCTTTTTCCAAGCAACTATTTTTCCCGACATAAGATGCATATTATTTAGTATATGCACAAAAGTTTAAGAAAATGAAACCTGCAGGTGTTCTACCTTCGTGATACTCACTCACCATCAACTTTGGAGTAAATTGAAGGAACACGGGTAATTAAACCCCACTTTGATTCTTTAGTAGTCCTTTCTTATCAAGCAATCAGGAAGCTATATCAATTCTACCTTCTAACTTCTCACTTCTAGAGTAAACTTAGGTTCAAAAGTGACAACATGTACACTAAAAGAATATAAGGCAGTAATCCCTCTATGATATCTAAAAGAAAGAAAACTCATCCTAGGACATATAAGAAATAGTAGCTCATTCAATTCAAGCAGTTAACTATACGGCAAAATTTTAGCCAAAAATATATTTCTAGGCAAGAAAATAGGACAGGAAAAAGAATTTTAAAAGACAATAACAAACTGTCAGCATAGAACCTAGATTATTCTAAGTTTTTATTCAATTAAAAATCATCTCATTTCATCTAATTCTCTTCAACTTCAAAAGGCATTAACGTAAAATAATTTATATCAAGTTATCTATTCTCTTGGACATAAAATGTTTTGAATGGTAATGAACTTCAGCAGAAGAAAACTTTATATGGAAATGAAAAATAGAGAATGCAAAATTCAACTTTTTCTTTCCATGACTAACAATATGATGTCACAAATAGTTCAGTTATTTCTTGGGTTTGCCAGTCCTACAATCAAATGGTTCGGTTCAACCAAGGTCATCACGAACGATGTCATTGATGGAATTTATTGGCAAATGAAAAATAGAACCATAATCTGAGTGAAACAAGCCTAAATTGACATTTTCATACATAAGATGCGTATTATTAGTATATACACTGAAGTTTAAGGAACTTCTATTTCATGTTATAATTCTTCCATGTATGAAAAGCTTGCTAGCGTTTCTGCCTTTTACAAGGCATATCCTGAGTAACATGTGGCAAGCCTAATAAAACTAGCTTATATTATTAGTCGTACGCTGATGGATCAAATACAAGTGTTGATCTTGTAGCAGGAACATTGACAGTAGGCTCTATTAGAGGCACATATGTGGCAATTCCTAATGCTAGAATTGGATGTACAAACTAGTGGTTGTGGATCTGGATCTGCCTAGTAATTAGTGGTTTCGGTTGAATGGAGATTTTCATATTGATTGGTTCATATTTATCTACGTCCTCAAACTCAAGTAAACTGAATTTTGGTGGAAATGCTATTGTTTCTAGTGAAGGGCTCAATGAACCCCCTAGTTCCTAAACTTTGAGAATCCAATATTATTTAACATTGAAAGAAATCAGTGTTTGGAATCAGAGAAAAGAATTCTACGACCCCTCAAAAATTTCAAATGCACACAAGGCTTCTCAAATGTCTTGGCCCCTATTTGATAGGGCCAAATTTTCCTTGAAAAATGGAATTTCAATTCTATTTTCCAACTTTTTGTTGTTTGATGCATTTTTTTCCAGGCAACTGTTTTTCCCAACATAAGATGCATATTATTTAGTATATACACTAAAGTTTGAGAAAATGAAACATGCAGGTGTTCTACCTTTGTGCTACTCACTCACCCTCAACTTTGGATTAAATTGTAGGAACACAGGTAATTAAACCCCACTTTGATTTTTTAGTAATCCTTTCTCATTAAGCAATCAGGAAGTTGTATCAATTTTACCTTGTAACTGCTCACTTCTAGAATAAACTTAGGTTGAAAAGTGAAAACATATACATTAAAAAAATATAACTCAGTAATCCCTCTATGATATCTAAAAGAGAGAGAACTCATCCTAGGACATATAAGAAACAATGATTTAGTAGCTCATTCAATTCAAGCAGTTAACTATATGGTAAAATTTTAGCCAAAAATATGTTTCTAGCAAGAAAATATGGCAGGAAAATGAATTTTTAAAGACAATAACAAACTGTCAGCATAGTACCCAGATTATTCTAAGTTGTTATTGAATTAAAAATCATCTCATTTCATCTAATTCTCTTCAACTTCAAAAGGCATTAACGTAAAATGGTATTGAACTTCAGCAGAAGAAAACTTTACATGAAAACAAGAAATAGAGAATGCAAAATTCAACTTTTTCTTTCCATGACTAACAATATGATATCACATATTGTTAAGCTAATTCTTGGATTTGCCAGTCCTACAATCAAATGGTTCGATTCTACCCGTATCATCATCAACGATGTCATTGTTGAATTTATTGGAAAATGAAAAATAGAACCATAATGTGATTGAAACAAGCACAAATTGACATTTTCATACATAAGATGCATATTATTAGTATATACACTAAAGTCTAAAGAACTTTTGTTTCATGCTATAATTCTTCCATGCACAAATTAACATTTTCATACATAAGATGCATATTATTAGTATATACACTGAAGTTTAAGGAACTTTTCTTTCATACTATAATTCTTCCATGTATGAAAAGCTTGCTAGCTTTTCTGCGTTGTACAAGGCATATCTCGAGTACCTGTGGCAAGGCTAAAAAAAGTAGCTAATATTATTTGTCGTACGCTGATGGATCATATACCAATTCTGATCTCATAGCAGGAACATTGACAGTAGGCTCTACTAGAGGCACACATGTGGTAATTCCTAATGCTAGAATTGGATGAACAAACTAGTGGTTGTGGGTCTGGACCCGCCTAGTAATTGTGGTTTCAGTTGAATGGAGATTTTCATATTGATTGGTTCATATTTATCTAAGGCCTCATACTCTAGTAAACTGAATTTTGGTGGAAATGCTATTGTTTCTGGTAAAGGGCTCAATGAACCCCCTAGTTCCTTAACCCTGAGAATCTAATATTATTTAACATTGAAAGGAATCAGTGTTGGAATCAGAGAATGGAATTCTACGACCCCTCAAATATTTCAAATGCACACAAGGCTTCTCAAATGTCTTAGGCCCAATTTGATAGGGCTAGATTTTCCACGGAAAATGGAATTTCAATTTTATTTTCCAACTTTTTGTTGTTTGATGCATTTTTTTTCCAGGCAATTGTTTTTCCCTTCTCTCCCACCCCACATGCACCATTTCCTTCCATTCAAGGAATTTGTGTTTCCCAGCAATTTGGTGGGAAAATCAATTCTAGGTTTTTTTTTGTGCAATTGGAACAAATTCTATACCTAATGGTAAAAAATTGTATCTCTTTAATTGAAAATCTGCATGAAAAATAAAGTCAAAGGAATGGTATTCGGTGTGATTTTTTTTAGTAATTGGAACAAATTATAGACCCAATATTAAAAAAATTTATAATTTTAATGGACGATTTTCATTAAAAAAAAAAAGCCAAATAAATACCAAAAGATTCAAAATTTCAAAATTTTTCGAGTGAAAAATTATACCAATCAAATACATTTAATCGACAATTCCCGGTAAAACAAATTTTAGGCAATTGAAGTCCTTGTAATTTATTTTCTTTCCACCAAAATTTCACTTTTGCAATCAAACGAACCATTAAAGGAATTGGAGAATGCGGTTTAAGTTGAGACGTCTTAACTATCCTTTTGGACATGTTCTCCTATTCTCCGAATGATATTTATGTGGGTAATTGACACAAAACATCCCTACCTTTCAAGTGCATTGTGGAAAACGTCCATACCTTTCATTTTTTGATATTTTTGTCCCTACCTTCCACATTTCTTGTGCTGAACATCCTTTTCACCCATTTTTAACGTAAAATAACCAATATACCCTCTTATTTAAATTAAACAAAAACAAAAACAAAAACAAAAGGAAAATATAGAACAATTTGCAGTCATACTTCCAAACTTTTTAAAAAGTGCAAATCAGTCAAAAATTTTTATTAAGCCCTTGTTTGAGCCCCATTCTTTGAAAAGAAATTCATTTTTAAACAATATTTTGACATCATCAATAAAATAATTACATACAAATCTAAAACTTTTTCTTATTTTTTAACCACACATTTCTCATCAATCACTATTCAAAAATACATTTTTATGACAAAAATGGGGCTCAAGCATGGGCTGAAACATTAAAAATGAAAAAAAAATATCTCTCTCTTCTCTTCAAAGCCATTTCTGTTCAGTCTGTCACTGCTGTACTTGGTCTCAACTAGCACAAGTACGTATGTGAAAATTATTTACACATCCTACAGGAAAATTTGTGCTCCGGCTTCTGGATTTTTCTGGGTTGTTTTTCGTTAAATTCTTATATGATTTTTGCTCTTTTAGGTTAAGGGTATGGAATTCTATCATTCTATGCGGGTTTGAGGTTGTGGGTCATGTGTGTGTTTGTTAATGAGTGAGAGAATGTGATTGTTCATATATAAGTTTAAGTGTAATCTATTGTGGGAAAGCTGAGATTTTGAAAATTAAATCTGAAATTGAATATGGATGATTAATGTTCTAGGTTTGACTTAATTTAGTGCTCTTTGAACTGGGATTCACCGATTGCTATTACTTGGGCTCTATGGAAAGCTAGATGTGAAGCACGTATGGAAGGAGTAATCATTCACTAGAAGAAAGTTATTTGGATGGTAACAACGTTCTTGTCTCAATGTGTAGGCCTTGTTTCCAAGGTGAAGAGAATCTCAGATAGAGATGTTCGGTGCCTAAATTCACTAAATTGCCCAATTGCTGGAATTAAAGATAAGCGAGTACAAATGGTAGCTTGGAGGAAACCATCAGACCAGGTTATGAAACTGAACATGGATGGAGCAGCAAAAGGAAACCCGGGCCAAGCTGGTGGATGAGGAATAATGCGAGATTCTAAAGGTCAGTTTATCGCTGGTTTTGCACGGTACTATGGGATCACAAAAAATATGGTGGCGGAAGTTAGAGCTCTCTAGGATGGGTTACGACTGTGTAGGGACCTTGGTTACGGTGGAATCAGATCCAAGGTATTAGTCCAATGGTCAAAACAAGGAACATACTCCTTGTGGCATCTCCAAGAGATTTGGAAAGACATCATGGCACTCCTAACTACGTTAAACGACATGGTTAACCATGTGTACCGAGAGGCCAATACGGCGACAGACTTTCTTGCAAAAGGGGCTTCTTGTGGACAATCATTGAATTATACTACTATAGACCATGTACCGATAGCTCTACATGGTATTTTGCGTACGAACGTTGGGAGCTACCTCATTTTAGACATTAAGGCCTTGTTTTCTCATTTTGCCAAAGCTTGTGCATTTGGTAGGTAGCCTAGGTTTTCTCCACCTAAGTAAGAGATGTCGTTTAAATAAATCTGAAATTGTAGTGGAAAAATATAAAGCTTTCATTTTTATTGTAAGGGAAGTAGTCTTCCTTATTTACTGTTTTCATTACTTCCACACATGTAACCACGGTATTCCTCCGCCACAAGTGAGGGCAGTTTAATAAACTCTCGGAGGTATCGCCCTCCTTCAACTAAAAATAAATAAAATCTGGGATTTTTTAAAAATCTACATTTACTCTGTTACAGGATTTTGTAAATTGAATCTCAAATTCAGTATGTATTTTAAGATCTGCCTTTATTAAGTTTAATTTGAACTGGATATTTGTAAATCTACATTTAGAGTGTGCTTCTATGGGATTTGGAAATTGAATATGTAAAATAATTATATGGGTTTTGTTAAGACTTGTGTGTCCATCTTAAAAGGTCAACCTTATTAAGAGGAGTAGCCCAAGGCCTTATAAATTGGCCTATGTTTACATCTTTATTTGATGTGGGATTATATCTTTTAACATGCCCTCGCAAGATGGTGGCTCGTTTGAGCATACCAATCTTGAAATTCATATGCTCATATTTTTTAATTTTACAAGGATCGAATTGCTCGTTAGAGTTTAATGGGCTTTGATACCATGTTAAGGCTTGGAGGTTCATCTTAAAAGGTCAACCTTATTAAGAGAAATAGCCCAAAATCTTATAAATTGGCCTATGTTTACATCTTTAATCGACGTGGGATAATATCCCTTAACAGGTTTGACTTAAGTAGGCGTGGTTTCATTTTTGGTAAATCCAGTCTATATCAGTAGAATTGTAAGTGACCTTAACAGAATCATAATAACGAACTAGAAATTCCCAATTATGTCAAGATCTCGAACTCAGAAGAAGAGAGCATTTTTGGGTAATAAGACGTTCAGATGGAGGCGAGGCAGTTTAAGAGATTTGTGGAGGATTTTCTGGTGATTTACGCGGAGGTGGGTGGTGGACGTCGGGAGGAGGAGGAGGCAAGAAGAGAGAGAGATTTTTTTTTTCATTTTTAATATTTTAATAAGGCTTTTGAACTGATCTGCACTTTTTAAAAGCTTGGGAGTGTGATTGCAAATTGTTATTTATTTTTCTTTTCTTTTTGTTTTTGTTTGATTTAAATAAAAGGGTATATTGGTCATTTTACGTTAAAAATTGGTGAAAATAATGTTCAGGGCAATAAATGTGGAAGGTAGGAACAAAAATGCCAAAAAATTGAAAGGTATGGACTTTTCCACAATACACTTGAAATATAGAGACATTTTGTGTCAATTACCCATATTTATATTCTAGAAATTACTCACTCAACCTCAAGTCTCAGCTAAATTGAAGGAATGCAAGTAATTCAAATTTTGATTTCTATGGTCAACCTTTCACATAGAGGTGGGCGTGGGTTGGGTCGATTTTTTTCCAACCCAAATTCATCACAACATGGTCGGTTTGGGTTTCGGCCCAATTAAAGTTGGATCCGATTTATTTGTTAAATTTGAATAACTTTTTAGAGTTTGAAATAATTTGAAAACCTCCATTGTTTAAACACATAAATGAGGAATTCTATATAAAAATAACGTATAAATAAGCTTAAAATTTATGAAGTATTTTTTTATACAATATTTTGGAATTCATTCATTTCATCATCGTGTCTTTAATTTTTACTTTACCGTCAAATAACATTGCATTTTTACATAGTTTCATGTGAATCAGTTTATGTGAAGAAAATTGACGTTTATAAATTAAAAGTCATTCTCTTATCTTTACTATTGTGTCTATTTAAAAAAAATAAAATTATCATCTTAGTTATTAATTTTTCAATTCATCGGTTTGGGTTTTAATTCATAACCTGAGACCCAACCCAACACAGCCCAACCTCAAATTTAATTTTTCAACCCAACTCAATCCAATTAAACTTAAAAAATCGACCCAAATCGATCGATTTGATTTAGTTTGGTCGGGTTGAACGGTTTGGGTTAGGTTTTGCCTGGCCATACTTTCACATCAGACCATCAAATCTCCCCAATCACAATTAGTTTACATATTCCAAATATCCACTGCAAGTTTAACTGGAACAACCAAGCCATGGTATATATACAAATAAAGTGCAAATGAAGGATGATAAGTGATTAATTTATTAAATTATAAAATACAACCTCACAGTTGCCCAGTTCTATCAACAAATTTGAAATCTATTTTAACTCAAACCTTATTCAGTTTCTGGAGTTTTTCCTTAAGCCTGCTTCCATCGTACCCACGAATTTCCTCCTCGTCCATGATGTACCCACGGTTTTCTACCTCCATAGCTAGTATATTGTAATCATAAATACAATAGAAGAAATGCATAAACAAAAAACCAAATAGAATTTAAATTTCTGTACTCACCAAATCATTGCTTCCTCGAACAAAATAGTGTTCCTGAGAGGATTAGAAACCATTAGTCGAAAATCATTTCAAAAATGTATCTAATAACAGGTGAAACTAGAAGAAAGCTATCACCAACAAAACTGGAAGAGAGACAAACCGTGAAAATGGAGATCAAACTTGGGGAGGAAGATTCGAGTGGAGTATATATATTGGGGTTGGGGGGGTCAGTCTCTGCTATAGGGCAAGGAGTTATGAGTTAAACAACTTTTTCGAAAGGAGGCAATACGTCACCATTATTGGTACTTTGGCCAGTGAAATTTACCCACGTTGTCTTCATTGCAAATATCAATTGAAAATAGGGAAATTTTGAAAAATGTCACTTTAAAAAAAAAAAAAAAAAAAAAAAAAAAAAAAAAAAAAACACCAAAACATTTCATTGCCACTTGATGTGATAAAAAAAAATGTCACTTTTTTGGCAGGAATCGTCCTTATTACCCTTAAACTCACAAGTCTCACAAATCTAGGAGCATTTAATGCTTATTAATACTATCTTTCATTCCCATTAATGCATTGATGTGACGATTTCATTTTAATATTATAAAAGCTAGACATATGTATATTATATTGTTTAATATGAATTTTGTTAACAAAAACAAATTTTAAAATAAGTTTGTTAGCTTCTCCACTAATGTCTTTCGACTCCATTAACATACTCTAACTTTTTTCTACATCTTCTTCACTTCTTAAGAAATGTCTTGGACTCTCCATTCATTTTCAGAGGTTAGTTCTTAAAAAATGGTTACTTCCAGTCGATCGATTTGATTTGGGTTGGTCGGGCTGAACGATTTGGGTTAGGATTTGCCTGGCCTTAAATTCACATCAAACCATCAGATCTCTTGAATCACAATTAGTTTACATATGCCAAATATCCATTTCAAGTTTGACTGGAACAACCAAGCCATGGTACATACATATATATATATATATTTATAAATTGCGAATGAAGGTTGATAAGTGATTAATTCATTAAATTATAAAATACAACCTCACAGTCGCCTAGTTCTATTAACAAATTTGAAATCTATTTTAACTCAAACCTTATTCAGTTTCTGGAGTTTTTCTTTAAGCCTGCTTCCATCGTACCCACGGATTTCCTCCTCGTCCACAATGTACCCACGGTTTCTACCTCCATAGCTAGTATATTGTAATCATAAATACAATAGAAGAAATGCATAAACAAAAAACCAAATAGAATTTAAATTTCTGTACTCACCAAATCTTTGCTTCCTCGAGCAGAATAGTGTTCCTGAGAGGATTAGAAACCATTAGTCGAAAATCATTTAAAAAATGTAGCTAATAACAGGTGAAACTAGAAGAAAGCTATCACCAACAAAAATGGAAGAGAGACAAACCGTGAAAATGGAGATCAAACTTGGGGAGGAAGATTCGAGTGGAGTATATATATTGGGGTTGGGAGGGTCAGTCTCTGCTAAAGGGCAAGGACTTATGAGTTAAACAGCTTTTTCGAAAGGGGACAATACGTTGCCATTATTGGTACTTTGGCTAGTGAAATTTACCCACGTTGTCTTCACTTCAAATATCAATTGAAAATAAGGGAATTTTCAAAAATGTCACTATTTTTTAAAAAGGCACCAAAACATTTCATTGCCTCTTGGCTAATAAAAAAATGTCACTTTTTGGTATGAATGGTCCATAATACCCTTAAACTCACAAGTTTCACAAATCTAGGAGCATTTAATGCTCATTAATACTATCTTTCATTGCCATTAATGCATTGATGTGATAATTTCATTTTAATGTAATAAAAGCTAGATATATGTATATTATATTGTTTAATATGAATTTTGTTAACAAAAAAAATATATAAAATAAGTTTGTTGTCTTCTCCACTAATGTCTTTCAACTCCATTAACATACTCTAACTTTTTTCTGCATCTTCTTCACTCCTTGAGAAAGGTCTTGGACTCTCCATTCATTTTCAGAGGTTAGTTCTTAAAAAATGGTTACTTCCAGTCGATCGATTTGATTTGGGTTGGTCGGATTGAACGATTTGGGTTAGGTTTTGCCTGGCCCTACTTTTACATTAAACCATCAGATCTATCCAATCACAATTAGTATACATATTACAAATATCCACTTTAAGTTTGACTGGAACAACCAAGCCATGGTGTATATGTATGTGTGTATATATATATATATATATATATATATATAAAGTGAAAATGAAGGTTGATAAGTAATTAATTCATTAAATTATAAAATACAACCTCACAATCGCTCAGTTCTATCAACAAATTTGAAATCTATTTTAACTCGAACCGTATTCAGTTTCGGGAGTTTTTCCTTAAGCCTGCTTCCATCGTACCCACAGATTTCCTCTTCGTCCATAATGTACCCACGGTTTTCTTCCTCCATAGCTAGTATATTGTAATCATAAATACAATAGAAGAAATGCATGAACAAAAAGCCAAATAGAAATTAAATTTCTGTACTCACCAAATCTTTGCTTCCTCGAGCAGAATAGTGTTCCTGAGAGGATTAGAAACCATTAGTCAAAAATCATTTCAAAAATGTATCTAATAACAGGTGAAACTAGAAGAAAGTTGTCACCAACAAAATGGAAGAGAGACGAACCGTGAAAATGGAGATCAAACTAGTGGAGGAAGATTCGAGTGGAGTATATATATTAGGGTTGCGGGGGTCACTCTCTGCTAAAAAGGAAGGAATTATGAGTTAAATAGCTTTTTCGAAAGGGGGCAATACGTCACCGTTATTGGTACTTTGGCCAGTGAAATTTACCCACGTTGTCTTCACTGCAAATATCAATTGAAAATAGGGAAATTTTAAAAAATGCCACTTTTTTTTTAAATGCATTAAAACATTTCATTGCCACTTGATCTGATAAAAAATGTCACTTTTTTGGTATGAATGATCTGTATTACCCTTAAACTCACAAGTCTCACAAATCTAGGAGATGCTCAGTAATACTATCTTTCATTAACATTAATGCATTGATGTGATGATTTCGTTTTAATATTATAAAAATTAGATATATGTATAATATATTGTTTAATATGAATTTTGTTAATACAAAAAAAAATATAAAATAAATTTTTTGGCTTCTCCACTAATGTCTTTCAACTCCATTAACATACTCTAACTTTTTTCTGCATCTTCTTCACTCCTTGAAAAGGTCTTGGACTCTCCATTCATTTTGAGAGGTTAGTTCTTAAACAATGGTTACTTCCAGTCGATCGATTTGATTTGGGTTGGTCGGGTTGAATGATTTGGATTAGGATTTGCCCGGCCCTACTTTTACATCAAACCATCAGATCTCTCCAATCACATTTTACATATTCCAATTATCCACTTCAAGTTTGTCTGGAACAATCAAGCCGTGGTGTGTGTGTGTGTGTGTGTGTGTATATATATATATATATAAAGTGCAAATGAAGGATGATAAGTGATTAATTCATTAAATTAAAAATACAACCTCACAGTCGCCCAGTTCTATCAACAAAATTGAAATCTATTTTAACTCAAACCGTATTCAGTTTCTGGAGTTTCTCCTTAAGCCTGCTTCCATCGTACCCACAGATTTCCTCCTCGTCCATAATGTACCCACGGTTTTCTTCCTCGATAGCTAGTATATTGTAATCATAAATACAATAGAAGGAATGTATAAACAAAAAAGCAAATAGAATTTAAATTTATGTACTCACCAAGTCATTGCTTCCTCGAGTAGAATAGTGTTCCTGATAGGATTAAAAACCAATAGTCGAAAATCATTTAAAAAATGTATCTAATAACAAGTGAAACTGGAAGAAAGCTATCTCCAACAAAAATGGAAAAGAGACAAACTGTGAAAATGGAGATCAAAGTTGGGGAGAAAGTTTCGAGTGGAGTATATATATTGGGGTTGGGGGGTCACTCTCTGCTAAATGTGAAGGAGTTATGAGTTAAACAACTAGTCCAAAAGGGGGAAATACATCGTCGTTATTGGTACTTTGGGCAATGAAATTTACCTACATTGTCTTCACTGCAAATATCAATTGAAAATAGGGAAATTTTCAGAAATGTCACTTTTAAAAAAAAAATGCACCAATAAATTTCATTTCCACTTGATGTGATAAAAAATGTCACTTTTTTGGTATGAATGGTCCATATTACCCTTAAACTAACAAGTCTCACAAATCTAAGAGCATTTAATGCTCATTAATACTATCTTTCATTAACATTAATGCATTGATGTGATGATTTCGTTTTTATATTATAAAAATTAGATATATGTATATTATATTGTTTAATATGAATTTTGTTAATACAAAAAAAAATATATAAAATAAATTTGTTGGCTTCTCCACTAATGTATTTCAACTCCATTAACATAACTTTTTTCTGCATCTTCTTCATTCCTTGAAAATGTCTTGGACTCTCCATTCATTTTGAGAGGTTAGTTCTTAAAAAATGGTTACTTCCAGTCGATCGATTTGATTTGGGTTGGTCGGGATGAACGATTTGGGTTAGGATTTGCCCGGCCCTACTTTTACATCAAACCATCAGATCTCTCCAATCACATTTTACATATTCCAATTATCCACTTCAAGTTTGTCTGGAACAATCAAGCCGTGGTGTGTATATATAAAGTGCAAATGAAGGATGATAAGTGATTAATTCATTAAATTAAAAATACAACCTCACAGTCGCCCAGTTCTATCAACAAAATTGAAATCTATTTTAACTCAAACCGTATTCAGTTTCTGGAGTTTCTCCTTAAGCCTGCTTCCATCGTACCCACAGATTTCCTCCTCGTCCATAATGTACCCACGGTTTTCTTCCTCGATAGCTAGTATATTGTAATCATAAATACAATAGAAGGAATGTATAAACAAAAAAGCAAATAGAATTTAAATTTATGTACTCACCAAGTCATTGCTTCCTCGAGTAGAATAGTGTTCCTGATAGGATTAAAAACCAATAGTCGAAAATCATTTAAAAAATGTATCTAATAACAAGTGAAACTGGAAGAAAGCTATCTCCAACAAAAATGGAAAAGAGACAAACTGTGAAAATGGAGATCAAAGTTGGGGAGAAAGTTTTGAGTGGAGTATATATATTGGGGTTGGGGGGGTCACTCTCTGCTAAATGTGAAGGAGTTATGAGTTAAACAACTATTTCAAAAGGGGGCAATACATCGCCGTCTTTGGTACTTTGGCCAGTGAAATTTACCCACGTTGTCTTCACTGCAAATATCAATTGAAAATAGGGGAATTTTAAAAAAATGTCACTTTTTTTAAATGCAGTAAAACATTTCATTGCCACTTGATCTGATAAAAAAATGTCACTTTTTTGGTATGAATGATATGTATTACCCTTAAACTCACAAGTCTCACAAATCTATGAGATGCTCATTAATACTATCTTTCATTATCATTAATGCCTTGATGTGATGATTTCATTTTAATATTATAAAAATTAGATATATGTATAATATATTGTTTAATATGAATTTTATTAATACAAAAAAAAATATAAAATAAGTTTGTTGTCTTCTCCACTAATATCTTTCACGTCCATTAACATACTCTAACTTTTTTCTACATCTTCTTCACTCCTTGAGAAAGGTCTTGGACTCTCCATTCATTTTGAGAGGTTAGTTCTTAAAAAATGGTTACTTCCAGTCGATCGATTTGATTTGGGTTGGTTGGGTTGAACGATTTGGGTTAGAATTTGCCCGGCCCTACTTTTACATCAAACCATCATATCTCTCCAATCACATTTTACATATTCCAAATATCCACTTCAAGTTTGTCTGGAACAATCAAGCTGTGGTATATATATATATATATATATATATATATATATATATATATATATATATAAATAAAGTGAAAATGAAGGATGATAAGTGATTAATTCATTAAATTATAAAATACAACCTCACAGTCGTCCAGTTCTATCAACAAATTTGAAATCTATTTTAACTCAAATCTTAATCAGTTTCTGGAGTTTTTCGTTAAGCCTGCTTCCATCGTACCCACGGATTTCCTCCTCATCCATAATGTACCCATGATTTTCTTCCTATATAGCTAGTATAGTGTAATCATAAATACAATAGAAGAAATGCATAAACAAAAAACCAAATAGAATTTAAATTTATGTACTCACCAAAACTTTGCTTCCTCGAACAGAATAGTGTTTCTGAGAGGATTAGAAGCCATTAGTCAAAAATCATTTCAAAAATGTATCTAATAACAGGTGAAACTAGAAAAAAGCTATCACCAACAAAAATGGAAGAGAGACAAACCATGAAAATGGAGATCAAACTTGGGGAGGAAGATTCGAGTAGAGTACATCTATTGGGGTTGGGAGGGTCACTCTTTACTAAAGGGCAAGGAGTTATGAGTTAAACAACTTTTTCGAAAGGGGGCGATACATCGCCCTTATTGGTACTTTGGCCAGTGAAATTTACCCACATTGTCTTCATTGCAAATATCAATTGAAAATAGGGGAATTTTCAGAAATGTCACTTTTTTAAAAAAAAAAAAAAATGCACCAAAACATTTCATTGACACTTGATGTCATAAAAAAATGTCATTTTTTTTGTATGAATGATCCATATTACCCTTAAATTCACAAGTCTCACAAATCTGGGAGCATTAATACTCATTGATACTATTTTTCATTGCCATTAATGCATTGATGCGATGATTTCATTTTAATGTTATAAAAAAATAGATATATGTATATTATATTGTTTAATATGAATTTTGTTAATACAAAAAAAAAATATATAAAATAAGTTTGTAATCTTCTCCACTAATGTCTTTCAACTCCATTAACATACTCTTAACTCATAGTAGAGGAAGTCCTCGCTCTAGATAAGAGAATTAGGGTTCATAAATAGTTGAAAAGGTATCTCGTGTATTATTTTTGTTCCACATTAGAAGAAAAAAATTGTTTCATAATTTATTTAATACTACTGTAAGTTACAAAATTATCAAAATTAAGAGAAGGGGATGCCAATTTTTAATCGAATCATTGATAAATGATTTAAAACGGCTCAAATTAATTGATTATTCTGGAGGTTGAAATCAAAATTCAAATACATAAATTTGTATCATCTTTAATCCAATAATTAGTTTATAAAGTTCTAATACAAAACAAATTAATGGATTTAATTATTTGTATATTATTTATGGATATTTTTTTATTCAGTATGTTGTAAGAATGAAAATTTAGAATTCAATTTCTTAACTCAGTTATGAAAATTTTGCATGTAAAACAAGTCTTAAATGAATTTGACCTGCAAGGCGAGGATGGACTCTAAAAATACTTATCTGATCTGCTCAACAAGTCTTTCTCAGCCAATCTCGGGATCAAATCTTCAGCATTGAAACTCTTAATGCAATTTATTGCACTGAAATCAAAGTTTGACAGCGGTCTCTTAGTTCGGGTATGAATTCTCATTTGAGAAGTCCCTCATAGGTGTAGACAAGATATGGTCCACAAAGGTAGGGGTGTACAATTGAGAATGTCTAATTCATTCCTTTTGTAAAAAGCTTCAAAGTTGTCTGGGTTCGATTGAAAATTGACATAAGATTGAAGGTTTGACCTCGAAGAACTATCGCAAGCAGAAGAGCCAATAGAAGATCGAAGTTTTACTTATTAAAAAAGAAAAGAAGAAGACCAAGTTTCAAGTAAATAAAATTAGACCCATCTTTAATAAGCTTCTATATGAGTAGCTTGACATATTGATTTGCCTTCCACGGATGAGACCGATGTTCAAACTTCTTAAATTGCACAATTCATTCACGACCATTCAATGTCATGTCATGTTTTAGTTGATCTAATCATGTCACGTTATTTTTAGCCATTAACATGTTTTATGACAATTCATTTAATGAATTTGATTATTCAATGGAATAGAACAATTTTATATTATCAAATAATATATACATTATAAAGTTGATGAATATTATAATATTTTTCTACTATACAAAATAAAATACAAATAAATAATAAAGAAAAATTCTAGATGTACAGAAATCATTTCACAAAAGTGATACAGAAGTCTCACATGAGAGTGGATCCCATGTGAAATAAAATAGTGCCAAAAATGACCACCCACCTAGCTCTGTGTGTGGTCTGTAATATTTCTGTACGTACATCATTGCTCAATAACAAATTGACTTGACAAAAATAAAAATTAATAATTAATAATGTAAACTGAGAATTATAGAGTGTGATTGAATGATAAAATTACAACAAACACTTCAATAACAAATGAACTAAGATTGCAGGCTTAAATATTGTAGTATCAAAAAATGGAGTAAAAACGATTTATGAATTATGGACACATTGAAAAGTAAAAATAATTTGTTTAAACGTCATGTGGTTATAAAGCCTTTAATATATTAATAAAAAGGAGTATTTTCAAAAATGTCTAATTTTATGGGTGTCAATTGAAAAATGTCTCAACTTTTGAATTTAGTAGCAAACCGTCTATTAGGCCATTAATATAAAAATGAAACAAATGATTTTTTTTTTTTTTTTTCAATTTGTCACAAATTTTTAGAAGTAGTTTTTATGAGAAGCTACATTAAAATAATATTCTCAACACTTTAAATGTCGTTCCCGATATTTGATTTTTTTTCAATTTATCAAGAATTTCGAGAAATAGTTTTCCTGATAAACTACATTAAAATAATATTCTAGACATTTTATATGTCGCTCTTGACACTTCATTTGTCTAGAATGACATTTCATTCCGAACATAACAATTTTCTACATTTGAAATGTAGTTCTCGACATTTCCGTGTCAATGAGAAAAATAGCATTTATTGTGATTTGACATGTCTACTTTTAAAATAGATAGAGTAGGTTAAGTGTCCAAATTTTATTGACCAATAACATTTTGCAAAAATATCCATTTTTGAGATTAGTGTGGAATCATAAATTGTTAATAAGGGTATTTTGGTATAAATTATTCCAAAATGAACATTTTTGCAATGGTGGACATTTTTTTATTGGACATATGAAAATGGACATTTCTTGCAATTCCCACTAATAAAAATTAAGTACAAGAATACATTAGACAAGGTTATTTTCTATAAACAGTTATCTCACCATATTTTGTTATTCTTAGTTGGCACACCTAAACATCTGAAGATATTTTTATGTTGTAAACATCTTGTACGTTCGAGAGTTTCAAAAGAAATTATTTCAAAGTGTTTCTCAAATTAAATTGATTGCATATTTATCAATGTTATGAAATTGGATCAAACCTATCGATTCAATTGAAAAATGGAGAATCGTTCCAATCTCCAATCCAATTAATGCTTAAAACCCACTTAAATTGAAATCAGTAAACAAAACAAAACAAAACAAAACAAAACAAAAAAAAGCAATTAGTCTATTAACCGCTAACCAGATGACCCGGGTTCGAATTGTTGATTATGCTAGTGGGAATGATTTAAAAGTTATTTTATTTATAATTTTCAAAGCTACTTGTACATTATTGTATTAATGTACAGATATTATGATGTAGATTATATTAACGGACTTCATTTTATTTTTCTCCTTTTTTTTTCTTTTTTCTTTTTTCGTTTATCTCTCTTTCATGTCATCAATCTTTTTCAGTTTATCTCTCTTTCATATCATCAATTTGTATATTATTATTATTATTATTATTATTATTATTATTATTATTATATACAAATTACAAATAGCATTTTCCTACATTGAAAGCAACAAAAGACTCATAAGAGTTGCATGTACCGCTATTAGCCCACATATTTTTAACGCGATTTCTAAAGAGATTCCATTGTGGGATATAAAGAGAAGCAACATTTAGAGTTTATAAAAGTTGAATAAATTAATAGGTTGTAACTCTATTAAGAAATGAAAAATACTGTTGATGTGAATTATTTATCTTTTCAAATTATTTTCTTTTTTTCATTTCCATCTCAATTTACTCGATCTTTCATTTCAATTTTATTTCAATTACCTAACAAAATACTAAAAGATTAAACATTCACCATATGACAAAATAAAAATTAAATTTACCTAAATTTAATCATAAATGGGTGCTTTTGTGTATATATTATTTAATTTGAAAATTTATTTTAATTTTGTCAATTTTTGTGGTATATGATATATTTATTTGTACTATCTGTTCTGTTGAATTTTTTGATACCCAATAATCCAAGGCGATGATGTAAACTCGATTATATATTCAGTCAGCTTAGCCAAATGACTGATCGGTACATTGGCACTAAGAATATAACGACCCAACTCCAATCTTGCTCGAGCCATTTGAAACAGACTAATTTATTAGAGTTGTTCATAGCTCGACCCGTGAATTTGGATGGCTATAATGGGTTACCCACTTGAGCAACCCATGTGTGTGAAGGTTTGGGCCATTACTTAGTTGTTTGGACCTCCTTTAATCTAACCTAACTTATCATATATACTTGACCCTATTCTATTTTAGTAGAACCCTTGTCTCTCTCTCCTTCACGCCAGAAAAACGCCTTCCCTCTCTCTCTATGAGAAACTCTCGAACTGCCATCTCTTCTTCTCCCTCTCTTGCAAGTTTTGTGGTTGATATCTTTATGATTCTTGGTTCCTTCTGTTGTCTCTAAGTGGGTGAAACATAAACAACCATACTTGGGGGTGCTATTGGTTAGAGTTGTGGGTTGTGAAGATCTTAGTGCCGATTGAAGTGAACTTAGCCCGGATTTATCTTGGTTGCTGCCTCTATTTTCTCTACATGTTTGACATTTCTATTCTTGTCCCTCTAACTTTTTTTGGGTCAACGACTAGGTTAGTTTTTAAAACATTGATATTTATGCAAGCTTGATTAAATAATTATGAAGTTCATAATTTACGTTAGGGTGGTAATATTAGCACTACAATTTTTATTTGTCTGTACCACATTGTAATTGCATTAAGTTCCTCAACTTTGCTCGTTGTAACAATTATTTTCTCAATATTTATTCGTCGAATTCTTATCTTTAACCTTACATTAATTCTTATATCTCATCTTTGATGATGATTTATGTCAAAATATTTGTTTGTAATTTTTTATTTATTTATTTTTCAAAATGTGATGAAAAAATAAGTTGTATTAAGCTATGTCAACAAACTCTTTGGATAAAAATTGTTATTAAATACAAAGTGTGTTAACTAATGGAAAGTTTGGGGGATAAAATATCATAAAAAATCGTTAGGGACATCAATGCTATAATGAGTAAAGATTTGAAAACCTTAATTGTAATTAAAATGTGTTGTAAAAAAAAAAAATATGCGATGTGAATATAATTTCCCTCTACATTATAATGCCACTGGCCAATAAAAGAAATAGAACCTGATATTTCTCGCCTTAAGCAAGGTAAAAATTTACATTACTTAAAATTGTAGTTTAAAAGGCCTTTACTAATTTTATAAAAATATTTCTAAACAACCTTCTTTCTTTCCTATTTTGAGTTAATCAACTTATGTTTCAAATTTAAAAAGATCCAATTTGAGTTACATCGATCGAGTCTAGTCGCCCAGATGAAAAAAGATGAATAGCATGTTTTGAATATATATATATATATATATATATATATATATATACACATATACATATATTCAAATAATATAATTGGAAGAAAAAATCACAAAATTTGTTTAATGCATATTTGAAAAGGAATATGAACCGTAAAATATTTAAATTTTCATCTTAAAAGTCAACATTGTTTAGTAATTCAAATCCTTTTAGATTTATCCATATTCAAATCCTTTTAGAATCCGTTTGATTGCAAGATGGAATTTGGGTGGAAAAAAAACGAATTGCAGAGAATTGAATTATCTAGAATTTATTTCACTGAAAATTGTCAATTAATTGTATTTGATTGGTATAATTTTTCACTCGAAAATTTTTGAAATTCTGGATCTTTTGGTATTCGTTTGACTTTGTTTTTTCCTGAAAATTGTCCATTAAATGGATAAAATTTGTTTCAATTGTCAAAAAAAATTGGAAAAATCAAAAACCATTCGTTTTGCTTTGTTTTTCATGAAAATTGTCAAATAAAGGGATAAATTTTTTTATAATTGGTGATAGAAGATGTTTGGATTGCAAAAAAAAAGGTGGAAAACAAATTTCTTCCAAAAAAGATGGGAATTGAAATTCAACAAAAAGAAGGAAAATTGGCCATCCATGGAAAAGGAATTCCCTAAAAAAATGGCTATCAAACAAGTCATTTAGAGAATGGAAGGAAAATGAAGTATGTGTAAAAAATTATAGGATGTACAAAAATTAAGTTTAACTTTTCTATTCGGTTGTCTGCAGAATTTACTTGTAGAAAACTCATCCCCAGCAAATCCTAAAAGAACTATTCTCACCACTGCATAAAAAGTTCATAAGCAATGTAAATAAAATTAATTCTTTACTCATTCAATGCTCTAGTGATATGTGTGCGCATAATTAATTTAATCATTATGAACTTTTAAGTTAATTATTTTTTGACTTTTAGTAGTCAAATATCTCTTTTTTATCTCCTGGCAAATTAAAGTTGAATGATCCAAGTCAGCACCTTGGTATGCAGATTATATCAATTATTTGGCCAGATCTGTTATACCTTCGGAGTATTCTAGTCAACAGAAGAAATTCTTCAGTGATCTAAAGCACTACTTTTCGGACGATTCATTTCTTTATAGACAAGGTCCAGATCAAATCATTCGCCGTGTGTGTTGGAAGAACAACATAAACAATTATTGTAACATTAGCACTTTTCTTTGTATGGAGGTCACTTTGCAGCAATCAAAACAGTAGTTAAGGTCTTACAATCAGGTGTTTATTGGCCAAATCCATTTAAGGGTGCTTATGAATTAGTGAATAAATGTGATAAATGCTAGAGAACAGGAAATATCTCTAAAAAGAATCAAATGCCTTTAAAAAGCACATTGGAAGTACAAATTTTCGATGTTTGGGGCATTAACTTCATGAGACCATTCCCTTCTTCATATGGTCAACAATATATCTTTGTGACTATGGATTATGTGTCTAGATGTGTTGAGGCTATAGTATTAGCTACAAACGATGGGCACGTTGTGACTCAATTCCTCAAAAAGAATATGTTGATCCCAAAAAATGTTGTCAACAGATGTCGGTATCGGACTCGTGACACATGGATTCCGACGAATTTGACCGGAGTCGATGATTGTATGATATGTATGGACTATCGAGTCGGAACACCAACGGAGGATTGTTTGTGTCTGATGGATCAAGATTTGTCGTTCATTTTGTGTTTTTCATCCTTTATATTATTATTGTCAAGAAATATAATAATTATATATGAATCAAATGTTTTCTTCTCCCCCACCTTTTTGTAAGAATTTGGATTTATATGCTTCACTCTCTCCAATTTTTCGTCCCCTTTCAATCAATGGAAGCGTTATTTATAGACGAATCAGCTGAACCATAGGCCGTTGGATTAAACACACGTGGCATCGTCCCATGGATTTAAACATCACATCATTAATTCAAGACATTAACTATGGTGATGATTGTCCTGCCATTACTCTGCCACCCCCTTCCTTTGAACTGACATTTAGGTAAGGTAGCGTAAAGTGTGCTGTCATGTCAATCACATTTCAAGGATATCTTTCGGATTTGTTGCTCATTGGGACCTTGGAAAATACGATATTAGACAACTAGGGACTTCGGATGGAGAAGTGCTGTGCGAAAGACGGGACTCCGTCTATGGAGGGACTTCTGCAGATGACGTCCTCCTTTGAAGGACTTCGTCTATGGAGGGACTTCTGCAGGTGACGTCCTCTTTTGAAGGACTTCGTCTATGGAGGGACTTCTGCAGGTGACGTCCTCCTTTGAAGGACTTCGTCTATGGAGGGACTTCTGCAGGTGACGTCCTCGTTTGAAGGACTTCGTCTATGGAGGGACTTCTGCAGGTGACGTCCTCTTTTGAAGGACTTCGTCTATGGAGGGACTTCTGCAGACGACGTCCTTCTTTGAGGGATCTCGCCTATGGATTATCCACCTTGATTATGGAACTTCTGCCACGTGTCACGTTACGCGTCATCCATATGATGGCCCCATTTTAATGGGGTAACAATAGTCCCCCAAGTCTATGTATTTGTCATTTATGTAAATTCATGGACTTTGAAACATGGGCTTCTGAAGTGTGACCTTTCGGACATTACCTTGGTACCGTTATTTCCGAAGTGGATATGATAAATAGAGGGGACTTCATCTGTTTTATTATACAGAAGTCATGGGTGGCCACGTGGCCACTTTTAGCCGTCTTTTCGTATGTTCCCGAGATCGTAAAGATGACCAGTGGATTCCCAACACACGCAACCGTCACCGCTTTTAATGCGCAATTATGAGTCTAATTTTGCACGCCAGCTGTTTCACTCTCGCATCTAGGCGCGTAAGAATCACGGGATCATCAGGGACGTAGAAGTTCGAACGTCTGGAGTAATGGACAGTTCGGATCAACCCTATTTTGGATGGTTTAGATGACTCGTGCCACTGATCCAACGGTGGGGGTTTATTTCTTACGCCTATAAAAGGTGTAATAAAGGGGACGGAGCCTTGTTTCTCTTTTGGCTTTATAAGTGTTCTTCGATTCCTCCGTATTCTCCTCCCGTAAATCTCCTCCTTTTCCCAGCGTAATTCCGGCCATTATTCACCGGTGATTTCTCCTTTTGTAAGTGTTTGGGTGAAGAAAGATTTGATTTTTCTTTTGCTTCTTCTTTATATATATGACCTCGACCTCTGGTACGATAAGTGCTATTGAGATAGCTAAAGATTGTGGTGTAAATTTGATTAGGACCTCAGAACTTAGGGATTTGGTTATGGCCAAAGAAATTGACCCACCTGCCATGGGTGTTGGTTCGGAGAGTAAGTGGGGGGCCTCAAAGATTAAATCGAACCAAAACCCTACGCGATTAGTCAATTTTAGGGAACAGTATTGCATCCCATACGACATAGAACTTCTTACCCCGTACCCAGAAGAACGTGCCTGTTCCCCCAGGTCGGGTTGTGTAGCTATCAGTGAGCACCTCCTTAAGGCCGGATTTCGTTTACCCCTTCACCCATTTTTTCGAGCGGTCCTTAGGTTATATGGGCTTGCTCCGACACAGCTTGTCCCCAATGCGTGGGCCCAACTCGTGGGCTCGTACTTCCTTTGGAAGGAGACCTCATTGGGCGAGGACATGCCTCTCCATATACTTCAAACCCTCCTACAACCTCGTTTCTTAGGAAAAGGGGACTCCCGGGGTTGGTATTCTTTGTGTCCATGGGGGTCTCACTCCCCTTTCGTTGTCGAGCTTCCCTCTTCCATTAAAGGGTGGAGAGAATCCTGGTTTTGGGTAAGAGGGAAGTGGCAAGAGGTGGAGGGTGACACTGTTCCCCACGTCAAAGTCCCAACTTCATACTCCGAAGCTAGTGAGTGTCAACCCACCCTTGAGTGTATCTTACTTTCTTCCTCCTGCTATTGCATTTTATCATCTTTTAATTTCCTTATTTGAATATCTATCTAACTATTTGTTGCGTGCTTGCAGACGTGGTTGAGCGTTTCGAGTTGACCAAAAGGGAGGTTGACCTAGTGAAAGACATCTACCTCCGGCCTGCCTCGTCGAGAGAGTACGAGAGGCTAATTGTAAGAAAACGGTTGTTCGAGGACTTCCAACTGATGGCTAAACGAGGTAATATTCCTTTATTGCACTATCCTTCTACATTGTTTTCCTGGTTTGCTTGTGCTAACACGATTTTCACTTTTTCGCGCAGAGGACTATGAAAAGAGGAGGCATCCCACGTCTGATATGGCTACTATCATTGCTGCCACCTCCACAGCAGGGAGGAAAGGTTTGAAAGGCACCTCTGCTGGTGCAAAGAGGGTGAAAGAAAACCTTGAGAAGGTCAGCAAGGAGGCTGCTTCACAGGAGGTCGTTCCTCCTTCAGTTGATAGAGGTAAGAAGGTGGTGGAGGAGGAGCCTAAGAAAAGGTTCAGAATTCCCCGAACTGATGGAGCAGGGGGGTCTACCGATGTGCCACCTCCTCAGTCCGAAGTCCCAGTTGGGGAGAAGCTATTGGGGGCTTCTATTTCTACAGCCCCGGTTGGGCAAAAGAGGCCTGCGGGGCCATCCAAGCCTATCCCAACGAAGAAACCAAGAACCGCCAGTACGGCTTCGGCTCCTGGGTCTGCTAGGACCAGATTGCTTCCTACCCAGAGAGAGGATGAATTGGCTCCAGAGATCCTATCCATGCTCCCAGCAGATGTCCAAACTGCCACCTCCAATTTAAGTACTGGACTGATAGATGGCAGAACTTCATGGAGGAAGCTGGAGCCACTGACGTTCTCACTGTGTTGGTGGGACAAGCTGCCAGGGCCTTTGGGGCGGCCATAGAGGTGCAAACCCTCTTTAAAAACTTGCAAGGGAAAAATAATGACACTTCTGAGAAGGTGGAGAAGGCAGAGGAGGAGGCCAGTAGAGCTAAGGCCGAAGTGGAGGAGGTAAAGAGGTTTCATGCTGAAGAGGCTGCGAAGCTATCCTCCGCCTTGACAGAAATTGAAAATTTGAAAAAGGAGGTCCATACATGTCAAGGGGAGGTCGCTTCTATGACAAGGAAAGTGGACAATTCTGATGCTCTTCAACGGATCGCCTCCGAAGCGTTGGAGGAGGCTAACAAAGAGAATGCAGCCTTAAAGGCAGATCTTGAGAAGGCGAAGCTTGCGAGTGATGCCTTATCTGTTCAAGTATGAAGCCTTACTGAAGAAGTTGAGGACGCTAGAAAAGAAGCTGAAGTTGCTGGGAGCGAGACGGAGAAACGTTTTATCAGCAACTTCCACCTCACTGAGATGTACAAGAATTTTGCCATCTATTGGAGGGGTTATGCTTATAGAGAGGTGATCGAATGGATGGAAGCTAAGCATCCTGGCTTTGACACTTCGGAGATGAAGCAGGAGTTCCTTGAGGAAGAGGCTGACCCTCAGTCCCCAGCTGAGGAGGTCCTCCCTGCTGATAATCTGGAAGACGATTGTGTTGAGGTCCACCATGTCCTGCCTCTGAACTCCATAATGCCCATTGACCCTCCCCCTCCTTCTGATGTATAGAAAGCTAGGCTTCATTTAATTTGGCCTCAGAGCCCTCCTTTTGTAACTCTCTGTTTTAATGAAGCAATGATTTCTCTTTACTTTATATACACCCTGGATTTATAAGGTATGATAAATGATACTGGATTCGAAGTCAAATGAATGTATCTGACATACGTCGTACAGTATACGACCCTATTTTGTGTGTCTAGTGCTTCTGACCTCTTGCCCAAACTTATTTTTCGATTGTGACATCTGGCTACTCTTTCTCATTCATCGCGTTTTAATATGTCGAATTTACTTCTGTTTGCAAAGTGGACGTTCTTTTCACTTCGCTATTGGAAGGGGTTCATTTAGAACTGCCTTCTTTAGCCGAAGTGCCGACGTTACAACTAGTTCGCGTTTCTTCCCAAGGCATGGAGTTTGGGTTGCTTTCTCATGCCGATGCCCCTTTACAACTCTTGTTTGTAAAGGGAACGTTCTTTTCACTTCTCTATTGGAAGGGGTTCATTTAGAACTGCCTTCTTTAGCCGAAGTGCCGACGTTACAACAAGTTCGCGTTTCTTCCCAAGGCATGGAGTTTGGGTTGCTTTCTCATGCCGAGGCCCCTTTACAACTCTTGTTTGTAAAGGAAACGTTCTTTTCACTTCGCTATTGGAAGGGGTTCATTTAGAACTGCCTTCTTTAGCCGAAGTGCCGACGTTACAACTAGTTCGCGTTTCTTCCCAAGGCATGGAGTTTAGGTTGCTTTCTCATGCCGATACCCCTTTACAACTCTTGTTTGTAAAGGGAACGTTCTTTTCACTTCGCTATTGGAAGGGGTTCATTTAGAACTGCCTTCTTTAGCCGAAGTGCCGACATTACAATTAGTTCGCGTTTCTTCCCAAGGCATGGAGTTTGGGTTGCTTTCTCCTGCCGAGGCACCTTTACAACTCTTGTTTGTAAAGGGAACGTTATTTTCACTTCGCTATTGGAAGGGGTTCATTTAGAACTGCCTTCTTTAGCCGAAGTGCCGACGTTACAACTAGTTCGCGTTTCTTCCCAAGGCATGGAGTTTGGGTTGCTTTCTCATGCCGAGGCCCCTTTACAACTTTTGTTTGTAAAGGGAACGTTCTTTTCACTTCGCTATTGGAAGGGGTTCATTTAGAACTACCTTCTTTAGCCGAAGTGTCGACGTTACAACTAGTTCGCGTTTCTTCCCAAGGCATGGAGTTTGGGTTGCTTTCTCATGTCGAGGCCCCTTTACAACTCTTGTTTGTAAAGGGAACGTTCTTTTCACTTCGCTATTGGAAGGGGTTCATTTAGAACTGCCTTCTTTAGCCGAAGTGCCGACGTTACAACTAGTTCGCGTTTCTTACCAAGGCATGGAGTTTGGGTTGCTTTCTCATGCTGAGGCCCCTTTACAACTCTTGTTTGTAAATGGAACGTTCTTTTCACTTCGCTATTGGAAGGGGTTCATTTAGAACTGCCTTCTTTAGCCGAAGTGCCGACGTTACAACTAGTTCGCGTTTCTTCCCAAGGCATGGAGTTTGGGTTGCTTTCTCATGCCGAGGCCCCTTTACAACTTTTGTTTGTAAAGGGAACGTTCTTTTCACTTCGCTATTGGAAGGGGTTCATTTAGAACTACCTTCTTTAGCCGAAGTGCCGACGTTACAACTAGTTCGCGTTTCTTCCCAAGGCATGGAGTTTGGGTTGCTTTCTCATGTCGAGGCCCCTTTACAACTCTTGTTTGTAAAGGGAACGTTCTTTTCACTTCGCTATTGGAAGGGGTTCATTTAGAACTGCCTTCTTTAGCCGAAGTGCCGACGTTACAACTAGTTCGCGTTTCTTACCAAGGCATGGAGTTTGGGTTGCTTTCTCATGCTGAGGCCCCTTTACAACTCTTGTTTGTAAATGGAACGTTCTTTTCACTTCGCTATTGGAAGGGGTTCATTTAGAACTGCCTTCTTTAGCCGAAGTGCCGACGTTACAACTATATAATTTTATATGAGACTCTATTGGAAAAAGACATTTTATATTTTTTTTTTTTATCGATTACAAATGGAAAGATTTACAACTTTCACTGATAGTACTTCCTCAGATGCTCAGCGTTCCATGGATGGGGTTGTACCTTGCCATCCATGGATTCGATTCTGTAAGTCCCAGTTCTGACCTCTTCCTTGATGCGATATGGGCCTTCCCAATTCGGTCCAAGAGTCCCTGTACCTGGTTCTTTCGTCGACAGCAGAACTCTTTTCAGCACAAGGTCGTCCAATCGAAATGACTTCCTCTTTACTTTAGAATTGTAGTTTCTGGCCATTTTTCTCTGATAGGTAGCCACTTTGGCTTGCGCACCATCCCTTCTTTCTTCAAGAAAGTCGAGCTCACATTTCCTTAGTTCCTCGTTTGATATCTCGCTAAAATGCAACCGACGAGGTGAGGGGAGTCCCACTTCAACGGGACTCATGGCTTCGGCTCCGTAGGCCATTGAGAATGGGGTTTGTCCTATTGCCGTTCGACTTGTAGTTCGGATTGCCCATAAAACTTGTGGTAGTTCATCCACCCAAGCACCCTTGGAGGCGTCCAACCTCTTTTTCATCGTGCACTTGATGGTTTTGTTCACTGCTTCGACTTGGCCATTAGCTTGCGGGTGGTGAGGTGTGGAGAAATGCTTTTTAATGCCCAGTTCGTCACAGAGATTCCTGACCTTCTTATTGTCGAACTGTCGACCATTGTTGGAGACAATTGAATGTGGGATGCCGAACCTGCAGATAATGTTTTTCCAGAGGAATCTCGTCGTGTTTGCTTCAGTGATTTTGGATAGAGGTTCGGCCTCAGTCCACTTGGTGAAGTAATCTATGGCGACAATTGCGTAGCATGCACCACCCCTTCCCTTTGGCATTGGTCCAATGAGATCAATTCTCCACTTGGCGAAGGGCCATGGACTTGAGACTACGGTGAGCTCTTGGGAAGGCTGTCTCTGAATAGTTGCGAACCTTTGGCATTTGTCGCATTTCTGTGCGAATTGTTTAGCATCATTTTTCAAGGTCGGCCAATAATATCCTTGTCTCAACACCTTTTGGGCTAAAGCCCAACCCCCCGAGTGGTTACCGCATATACCTTCGTGTATTTCTCGAAGCACGTAGTTTGCTTCTTCCCCGCTTGTGCAAGGGAGAAGAGGCATGGAGAAGCCTCTTTTGTAGAGTACTTTGTCTTGGAAGATGAAATGTGCGGCTCGTCGTCGAAGCTTCTGTGCTTCTTCTTTATCAGAGGGTTGGACTTGGTTTTTCAGGAAAGCGACTATGGGGTCCATCCATGACGGCGTACTTCCTATCCACATCACTTCCTCACATTTTGCTATGAAGGACCTCGACAGATGCTCTATTGGGACCACAGCCAGGAGTTCAGAGTCCCTGCTACTTGCTAGTTTGGAGAGAGCATCGGCATGATGATTTTCACTGCGCGGAATGTGTGTTAGCTCGCACCTGTCAAAATTAGGCAGGAGTCCCATGACCACTTTGAGATAAGCCGCCATTGTTTTGTCTTTAGCAGCGAATTCTCCTTTGACTTGGCTGACAACCAGCTGAGAGTCACTTTGAATGGTTAATCTCCTGACCTGCATTTCTCTGGCGAGGCGGAGTCCTGCAATAAGAGCTTCATACTCAGCCATGTTATTGGTAGCCTTGAACCCAAACCGAACTGCGCAGTTCAACTTGTGTCCTTCCGGGCTGATTAGTACCACTCCAGCACCGGATCCGGAGTCTCCTGAAGAGCCATCTACATAGAGATTCCAGGTTGGAGGCTCCACCGGTTCCATTTCCTCCTCCACTTCGGGGATAGGGGTAAATTCTGCTACAAAGTCTGCCAGGGCCTGTCCCTTAACGGCAGTCCGGGTCCTATAAACGATATCGAATTCTGTGAGCTCCACAGCCCACTTCAATAATCTCCCTGAAGCATCAGGCTTCTGAAGGACTTGTCTCAGGGGAAAGTTGGTCAATACTTCGATGGTGTGTGCTTGAAAGTAGGGACTTAGCTTCCGTGAGGCTATGATGAGTGCTAAAGCCAACTTTTCCATGTCAGGGTAACGTGATTCGGCGGCTAGAAGTGCTTTGCTGATGTAATACATGGGGAGCTGATGTCCTGTCTCCTCCCTGATTAAGACCGAACTGACAGCCTCAGCCATAACAGCTAGGTATAGAAACAAAGGTTCTCCGGCTTTGGGCTTTGAGAGAAGAGGAGCCTGACCAAGATGCCTCTTTAGCGCCTGCAAGGCCTCTTCACATTCTTCGGTCCATTGAAATTTGTTTCCTTCCTTAAGAATTTTGAAGAAAAGGAAGCATTTGTCTGTGGCCTTTGAGACGAAGCGACTCAAAGCCGCTATCCTTCCCATTAAGCTTTGCACCTCCTTAGGCTTCTGGGGCGACCTCATCTCAATAAGGGCCTTAATTTTGTCGGGGTTGGCTTCGATTCCTCTCTGGTTTACCATGTAACCGAGGCTTCCCTGATGCTACTCCAAATGCACACTTGGAAGGGTTCAGCCGCATCCTGTACCGCCTTAGTATTTTGAAGACTTCATCTAAGTGTTGGACGTGATCCCTTGCCTTGAGACTTTTTACAAGCATGTCGTCCACATATACTTTGACTGTCTTCCCAATGAGGTCCGCAAACATTTTATTTTCTAACCTCTGGTATGTGGCCCCGGCATTCTTCAATCCGAAGGGCATCACTTTGTAACAATATAAACCTCGGTCCGTGATAAAGGAAGTGTGCTCTTCGTCCGTTGGAAACATCGGAATTTGGTTATACCCTGAATAGGCATCCATGAAGCTCAACAGTTCGTGCCCAGCAGTAGAGTCCACTAGTTGGTCGATTCGAGGTAGCGGAAAACTATCCTTTGGACATGCTTGATTCAGGTTGGAGAAATCAACACACACCCTCCACTTGCCATTGGGCTTCTTTACTAGTACAGGATTTGACACCCACTTCGGATAGATCGATTCCCTAATGAAGTAGTTGTCAATCAGCTTCTTCACTTCGTCCTTTAAGGCCTCGTACCTTTCTGGATTTAGGGCCCTTCTCTTTTGTCTGTTTGGAGTCGCCTTCGGGTCGATTTTCAAATGGTGGCAGCTGATCTTCGGATCGATTCGAACCATATCCTCGTGCTTCCAAGCGAAGACGTCCAAATTATTTCTGAGGAAACTTTTCAACTTCTCTTTTTCCAATAGCATCAAGTCTTTGCCGACCTGCAAAGACCTCATCAATTCAGGGGGTCCTACTGGGAAGTTCTCCAGTTCTTCTATTGGTGCTGTTTGAGATTCACAGCCCATCATGCGGGGATCCAGTTCATCTATAGCTATTGCTTGCTCAACGGTTTGTTCCTTTTCAGGGAGAACCGCCACTTCCAAGACTAGCTCTTCCTCAGAGGCCTCAGTCATTACAACATCCTCTTCAGAGGCTTCGGCCATTGGGTAATCAATTTCCATCAAGATAACATTCACATTCTTTGGTTCGGCTTTGCGGATGGAGTTGGTATAACATAGCCTTGAACTTCTTTGATCCCCTCGAACTGTCGCTACACCGTGCTCCGTGGGAAATTTCATGCACAGGTGGTGTACCGAAGTGACAGCCCATAGTTCTTTTAGGGCGGGTCGACCCAATACTCCATGGTAGGCGGAGCGGTGGTCTACGATCAAGAACTCCATGAGGTTCTTGGATACAAGAGGTGCTTCCCCCATTTCGACTGCTAGAACAATTTTTCCTCGGGGAATAAGGTTATCTCCCGTAAATCCATAGATCGGAGATGTTACGGGGGTCAATGTCTGCTTTATTTCCATTTGATCGTAGGTAGATCCATAGATTATATTGACCGAACTCCCGTTGTCTACCAACATCCTCTTTAAACCGTTTCTTGCCACCATTGCTCTTACTACCAAAGCATCACAATGGGGATAATGTACCCCAACAGCATCGTCTTGTGTGAACGTAATTGGCTCTGCTCCGCCATTAGAGCGTTGGATGCTGACTATCAAGCTAGACATCGGGGGTTCCCTGGCTTCTTCTGCGTAGTTTCTCTGTGCATTTCGGGATTCGCCGCCAATGTAGGGCCCCCCAAATATGGTATCAATCTCTCTGATAGGTTCGCCTCCATCACTATTATGAGGGCTTCGGCGGCGTCTCCGACCTTCTTCAGGTCTCTTGTGCTCTTCTCTCCTCGGATTGTTGCGTAGTGTACTTGCCGGTTGGCCTCTCCCTCGGGCATTATTCTGTCTCACGTCCCAACATGCAGTGGTATTGTGGCCATACGATCGGTGGTAGGAGCAGTAAGGAGTGTTGTTCCTATTCCTAGGCCCAACGTTCCTTCCCCTACCCCTTGTTCCACGTTTTGGCGATGTGGGGAGTCTTTCCTGCTGTCCGGAATGAGGATGGACTTCTTCATACGCCAGATTTGGAACTGCATTAAGTGTAGCTGCTGCCAGTGCTTGTCCTGGGTTAAGGTCTGCCTGCCTATTTTGGTGGTCTATCAAGTGGGATATAGGACCTCGTCCTCTTTTCAGTTGGGGAGGTGGGAGACCTCGGCTCGCCCGATTGCGATGGTCTTTGAGCTCCTCATTTATGATCTCTCGCCTTATCATTTCCAACAAGGCATCGTAACTTGCTGGAACTTTGTTTTGCACGTCCCTCCAAAAGAGGGAGTTCATATCCAGGCCACCTCTTAATGCAGTAAGTGCCTCTCTGTCCGAAACTTGAACGTTATACGTCATTTCATCCGTGAATCGGGATAGGAAAGTTTTCAACGACTCCCCTGCTGTTGTCTCATGTCTTGAAGACGTTAGATCGGACCTTCGCCTTCTTTGCTGGTTGCAAAGCGTTTGAGGTATGCTTTTTTGAAGTCTGGCCAACTTCGGATGCTTCCCGCTTGCAACCGGCTGTACCATACTTCGGCTGCTCCACTCAGGGTAAGGTAGAAAGCTCTGCACTTCATTGTCGGGGTTGACCCCCGCAGTCCCATGTGGGTTTTGAAGCAGTCTAGATGCTTCGCTGGATCTCCCCTCCCTTCATATTTTGGTATCTTTGGCAAAATGAAGTGATTTGGTACTGGGGCATCCTGGATCTCTCTTGAAAAAGGAAGAGTGTCATTATCGTCGTCAATATTGTAAGACCTTTGCGGTTCGTCTGCGTATCGATTCTCATAAATAGGCTTGTTCCGAAGTGGTTGAGACGGGCCGGCTTGATTCCTGGCTTGGTCCCTCCTTTCTCGCCTATTTCTAGGCGGGGGTTTCACCTCTTCGTGATGAGGTTCGGCATGTCCTTCAAACTGGGGTTGCTCAACAGGCCTTTCTCTGGGCTCTCTCTGGCGCCTGTTCAGCCTGCGTCTAAACGGGTTAGTGATTCTGTCGAAAACGCTCCTGGTTTGTCTTGGCGACCTCCCTGGTACATCGGAATCATAGTGCAAAGGGTAGTTCTGCGGTGCCTCTTGAGGAAGTTCGCGGCCTGCTTGATTGGTGGAAGAACCGACTTCAGCCTCTCCCCTCAACGGGTCCTCGTGTTGATATGGAGGTTGGCCCCCCATGTGGTTATTACCTCCGTCATACGGATTGTGTTGGTAAAACCCGTCTTCTTGTGGGGGGTATTGGAAATTTTGGTACCCTACTTGAGCTTGCATATTCATCAGCATCTCCTGCATAACTTGGTTCTGCTGGGTGATGTTCTGCATATTTTCTGCCATGGTGGCCATTTCTCTGCTAAGTCTAGCAGTTTCCTTGGATTCGTCCCATGGATCATGCCTTTGTCGCTGGTTAAACCTGTGGCGGGATGTTGGTATTGTGTGCGAGGGTTTCCCTTGTTCAGGGTATTCCCCGGCACTTCGAGATGCTGCTTCTCCTTCGTTTTCGCTCATTCTCGTTAGCCTTCCGGCCTAGCTTTCTTTTCACCCTTATTATGTTGCTCAATCCTTCTTAGTGATTTTTTGTTCAAGAATAACCTCCCTTTCTTCAAGGGGATAGGATTTTTCCTTTTGCAGGATTACCACAGCCTTTGTTTACGGGATTTTCGTGGTTTAACTGTTAGTTTCCCACAGACGGCGCTAATCTGTTGACCCCAAAAAATGTTGTCAACAGATGTCGGTATCGGACTCGTGACACGTGGATTCCGACGAATTTGACCGGAGTCGATGATTGTATGATATGTATGGACTATCGAGTCGGAACACCAACGGAGGATTGTTTGTGTCTGATGGATCAAGATTTGTCGTTCATTTTGTGTTTTTCATCCTTTATATTATTATTGTCAAGAAATACAATAATTATATATGAATCAAATGTTTTCTTCTCCCCCACCTTTTTGTAAGAATTTGGATTTATATGCTTTACTCTCTCCAATTTTTCGTCCCCTTTCAATCAATGGAAGCGTTATTTATAGACGAATCAGCTGAACCATAGGCCGTTGGATTAAACACACGTGGCATCGTCCCATGGATTTAAACATCACATCATTCATTCAGGACATTAACTATGGTGATGATTGTCCTGCCATTACTCTGCCACCCCCTTCCTTTGAACTGACATTTAGGTAAGGTGGCGTAAAGTGTGCTGTGCTGTCATGTCAATCACATCTTAAGGATATCTTTCGGATTTGTTGCTCATTGGGACCTTGGAAAATACGATATTAGACAACTAGGGACTTCGGATGGAGAAGTGCTGTGCGAAAGACGGGACTCCGTCTATGGAGGGACTTCTGCAGACGACGTCCTCCTTTGAAGGACTTCGTCTATGGAGGGACTTCTACAGGTGACGTTCTCTTTTGAAGGACTTCGTCTATGGAGGGACTTCTGCAGGTGACGTCCTCTTTTGAAGGACTTCGTCTATGGAGGGACTTCTGCAGGTGACGTCCTCTTTTGAAGGACTTCGTCTATGGAGGGACTTCTGCAGGTGACGTCCTCTTTTGAAGGACTTCGTCTATGGAGGGACTTCTGCAGACGACGTCCTTCTTTGAGGGACCTCGCCTATGGATTATCCACCTTGTTTATGGAACTTCTGCCACGTGTCACGTTACGCGTCATCCATATGATGGCCCCATTTTAATGGGGTAACAGAATATGTTGGTACTCCGCGAACTATTATTAGTGATGGCGGAAAACACTTTTGTAACTGCCTATTCTCAGCTTTATTAGCAAAATATAGGGTCACAGATCGAGTTGCAATGCCTTATCATCCCCAAACTAGTGGACAATTTGAGATCTCCAACAGGGAGTTCAAGAAAATCCTAGAATCTACATTTAATGCATCACACACAGATTGGTCAAAGAAGTTAGATGATGTACTTTTCGCCTACCGCACCGCATTCAAAACTCCCATTGGGATGTCTCCTTACGGATTGGTGTTCAGAAAAGCATGTCACTTACCATTTGAAATGGAGCACAAGGCATATTGGGCAACTCACATGTTAAATTTTGATATGAAGGCAGTCGAAAAAAAAAAAAGAATTCTTCAACTGAACGAGCTTGATGAGTTTAGGTTGGAGGCACATGAGAATGCAAAGTTATACAAAGAAAAAACTAAAAGATGGCATGATAGGCACATTAAAGAAAAGGAGTTCGAGGTTGGTCAACAGGTTATCATGTTCAATTCTCGTCTCAAACTCTTTCTAGGCAAGCTAAGATCGAAGTGGTCGGGCCCATTCACTATTGTAGTTGTTCACCCATATGGCACAATTAAGGAAGAATCTCAAGATCATCAACGAAGGTTCAAAGTCAATGGGCAAAGGTTGAAAGCTTATTGGGGAGGTTACTACTCCAACGAGAAGACAATTCTGCCACTTGAGGATCCAAAATAACCTAAACAACAAAGTCAAGCTAAAAACTATAAACAATCGCTTATTGGGAGGCAACTCAATATTCTTCCCTTTTATTTATTCAATTTTTATGCATTAGTTTACGGTACTTCATGTTTTGTGTGTTTACATCAGTTTAGGCATCTTCATCCATACATTAGGTTAGTTGATTATTTGTGCAATGCATATAAATTCACGTATTGTTTGCATTAAGTTTACGGGTTTAATAGAGCAAAAATGTGATTTTGTGTGAATTATAGGTCAGAAAAGAGTTGTATGCTTCCCTACCTCGCTTTGGTCCCTTTTGTACATGTTTTGCACGAAAATTTGAGGTCAGAGGCGTCGAAAGTTTTATTATTATTAGTTTTTTTTTTTTTAAAAAAAAAAAAAAATTAGTAGCTAGCACGTGTGCACGAGGCCACGAAAAACTAAATAGGGGCTTAACGCCCACAACCGCGCCCGCATGCAACCGGGCGAGGGTTGGATTTTAAAACCCACCCCATTACACACACACACAAAACTGATTGAAACCGCCGCCTCATCCTCTTGTTTTTTATTTTTTATTTTTGTCATCAAAATCATCCAATTTCTTCCAACTTTCACGTAGGCATTGAAGATTTAGCACACACCACCATCATTAATCAATTATTACTCACTTTCATCCACAAAGTTTCAAGAAATCAAAGGCATTTAAGCTACTTTAAACTTTCAAATTCTACCTATTCTTTTTGCCCATTGTTGGAATTTATCACGTGTTGCTGGAGAGTGGACATAGTTAGATGCTGGTTTTGTGCATTCGTGTGACAATTAAGGAAATTTTCCATCCATGTCAAAAACCTATGCATGTAAGGTGTTCGATAAATTGGTCCAATGGCGAATTTTTGCATGATTTTTGTATGGCACGTAGAATACACACACATTAACACTCCCATGTAGTTGCATTCATCAAATTGCACGAATTGAATAAAAATTGAGGACGCAAAAATTTAGCTTTTAAGTGGAAAATCACACATACTTGTGGAAAAAGGAAAAAAGTCTAAAGCACGACGATAATTCTCATAATATGTTAAAAATGGGAAAGAATCATAGCCCTCGGAATTAAGTCAATTTATGCATGTTTTGTAACATATTTACACCGGAAAGAATCAAACTGTAAAACCAGAGTGTTTTCTGCATGACTACCAAGAAGAATAAAAGTCTAGAGCACCAGAGAAACACAGATACATAAAGATAAAGGAAAAAGATAAAGAAACTGACTCTGTTTCCATAGCATGGTTCAAAGATAAATAATAGTTCAAATCAACACAAAATAATAGTATTACTTCAAAGTTATTAGAGACTCCTACTATCTAAGAGCCACTTGTCCCTTGAGTTTCTGTAAGGACTCCATCATCGACAAATTGATTTGGGTTCTCAACCGTTGCATTTTCCTTGCGTTTCTGCAAGGAAGTAACATTAATGTAAAAAATTGAATCTTTTTTTTTTTTTTTTGGGAAAAATGTTTTATACACAATTTAAAGCTGAAATACTATCAAGTACAGATCGAAAAGTTCAAATTCCATCTAAGCAAACACGGGGTTGGAATCGTACCTGTATATCATATAATAATTTCATCAATTCTTTTGCTTCGCTCGTCATGACTTCGATATCGGCATTTACCTCGTCCAGCTCCAGATTTATCTTTTTCAGCTCCAGATTTACCTCTTTCCGCTGTAGATTTACCTCTTCCAGTTCCACATCTATTTCTTTAATTTCCTGTATCACACAACAAAGTGTAATGAATCTCTTAAAATGTTCTCTTAAGTTCACAGAATTCATTCCATTTTACCACTTCAAATTATCACTCATTCCCATAGTTCCAGCACCGAATTAAACTGAATCAATATTAAATTGAGCCTCGGGAGGATAATATTGGTGGTGGAGGTAGATAACAATCCTATTATGATAGCTCAAAGAAAGAAAATTGCACCTACTCTGCCAACACAACATACCAATTGCACCATGAGACAACCTTTAAAAAGATAGTATCACTGCAAACCATCATCCAAATTCTGCAACAACGTAACTATAGATGTTGCAGTCGAGTTTACATAACGCAACTGGAGAATGATTTTACACATCTAGATTAAAAGATTGATGATGAAAGTTGCTAGATTTGCAAGATTTCTTTTACTTTTGGGCCCATAATAGAACAATTAAGATGAGAAGAAAATGTAACAATGGAGGTGTTAGCCTTGACAAGCTAATAATTTTGTATATTATGGAAGCATCACATGATCATGAGTTGAGTTCATCGAAATTAAATAGTATCCGTTTCAAGACTAATAACCACAATGGGGACTTAAGTAGATTGGGTGATGCTTAAAGTAAATAAAAATCAAACCTTTTTCAGCAATATAGATTCCAGATCATCTTCTGGGTACTTAATTGCCCGTCTCCTACAACAAGTGAGGTCCAATTAAATGCGAATAATTTTTTATTTATTTTTAAAATAGATAAGGAAATAGAAATTAGAGAATTTGTTATCTCACTTTAGCTTGTAGAATACACCAAAATTTTTTGTTTTGATCCTCTTTAAATAAAACTCATCTGGGTTCCTCAATGCTGCCTTTCGTTTAAGTTTCTGCAGGCACACAGTGACTTTCAACAAATAGAAGCTAAAAAGAGAATTTAAGACTGAATTCGAATACAGAATTCAAAAAATTACCTGTAAAGCCTGCTTCTTTTGATTATAGACTTGTGTGCGCTTGATATAATCCTTGTGAATCTGTTTCCTTAGAGACGACATTGCTATAATCTGTGACAAAGTTTCACTTTAAAAATCAAACATAAAGAAAGGACCTTGTCAAGGAGTTATTGCAAACTGTAAGAGAAAAGGAAAGAAAATAATTTAGGGTGGTTATGAGGGGTACCAAGGCTGTTAACCAAATTCACTAATTTAGGTTTTTGTATTGTGATTCAAATATGTGAACAAATATGAATTTTATGGTTCTCAACAAAAGAAAAGGAAATAAAATATTTTTACCTTATTTCTGTTAAGGAATGGAGAAGCAGCAGATTGGGTGGTGATGAGGGCATCTTGATGTACCAAATCACCAAAATACCAAATTTTGATATAAAATCTCTTCAAGGTGACATCAAAGTTTGCACAATTTTACATCAAACGGTGCAAAGTCAAATTTACGATTTTCTTCTATTTGTATGGAGGGTATTTTCATCATTTGTGTTATATACTTTTAATACAATATATTTTTATTATTATAACTCTTATTATGAGTAGTAGTAATAATAATTTTAAAATAAATTTTAATAATATAAAAAATATTTTTTAATATTTTCGTTAATTTAATGTAATTATTTATTTAGTAATTTATGTATTTGTAAAATAAATAAATAAATAAATTTCAAACAAATAAATTATTACAAATAAAAAAAGAGAAGAAAATGATCAAACATTATTCATTTGGTGTAAGTTTTAGTGTAATGGTTGAAGGTGATTTTTAATGTGGTGTCAAGATTCGGTGTAAAATAGTACAAAATTTAACTCAAATTTTGGTGTAAGGTTAGAGATGGTCCGAGGAGCAATTTGACCGGCTGCTGCAATGGTGAGGAGAAGCTTGTTGAAAGTTTTGGTGTCTTATATTGTCGGATGTTTGGTTCCTGGTTTTGGTACGACTCTAAATCGCATAGCATGTTCAATGCGACTTTTGTTAAAAGACTTATTACTACTACTACTATTATTATTATTACTGCTACTACTACTCTACCACTTCAAGAGGATGTTTGAGCTCCATTTTTTTGTTAAGAATGTATTTTGAAATAGTAGATTAATGGAGAATATGTAATAAAAAATAAAGAAAAATTTTGAATTTGCATGTATTATTATTTTATTGAATAATGTGTTGTTAAAAAGAATAAAGAAAAAAATGTATATTGAAAAAAATGGGATCAGGCAAGGACTAGATCTTTTATTTAAAGTATTTATATAATCAATCGATTCTCGAGTTCAATAATCAACCGAATGCTTTTAAAAATGATTAATGTCAATGAAGAAATAATATGCTATCTGTTCCCAAAAATTCAAAATAACCTAAGTTTATGATAATATTTATTAAAAAAAAATAGTATTCAAATATGTGAGACAGAAGGCTATTAATTAATCTATGAAATTTATTTATGTTAGACTCTTGTTTGATGGTGATTATAAAAAGAAATTGGGGGGAATTGATGTTTTGAATAGTAATTTTCTGAATTTTAAGAATGTGTGATTAAAAAACAGGAAATTTTTTTAAAATTTTTCGTGCAGAATATTTTATTATGTGTATACGTGATTAAAAATAAAGATGAAAAAAAAAAGAAGAGTTTTGAATTAAAGGAGAGGCTAAATAAAGTACAACAACACAAAACAAATAAAACTAGATTTTATTCATTACAAAATAGTTATTTTTACCATATCGAAACTATACGATATGAGAGCACAACTTAACAAAACTCCCGTTCCAAGAGTACATTAGTTATGTCTTGTAATCTTATGTTTCCTAAATATCACTCGAAAATAGTCAAAGATGGATTCAGGACTTTTGATTAATATTGGGTTGTGAACTAACATTAAGTGGGTAAAAAAAAGTGGTAATTACATAAGTACCCATAAATCTTGAGGCATTTAGAAAAATCATGTTAAAAGTTATTGTGAAGTAAAAATTACGGTCAATTCGTATCAACAAATGTCTGCTTATTATTTTTCTCCACCAATAACCCCCCCTTGCATTTTACCATCTTGACGCGCAACGTCCTTCTCCACCCCCTACAAAACCACATGATTCTATTTACACACTTTAGTTTGATAATGTGTACATTTTTGTATTGACAATAATTCATATTTTATTTCACTTAATTTTTTTGAGTTGTTATATATTGAAATTCAAATTAGCATGAATTGAATTGAGTTCGTATATATTAAAATTCAATTTTGGATCAATTCAAATGATTTATGCATGGTATTTTTGAAAATATAAATACAAATATAAGTATGAGAACGAGAACGAGAACGAGAACGAGAATGATAATGATAATGAGAAAATTAACATTCTCTGCTCTTTTTTTAAAAAAAAAAGGATGCAATCTATCTCACTTGAATTTTTTTAATCAAATAAATAGTGAATTCTTTTGAATCAATTAAATGGATGCATACATATGTGTTTGTAAAAATTTAAATATGAATATGAATTCAAACATTGTAATACTGTATAAAGTTAGGGTGATATTACATGTACACTTTTGGTGTACGTAATGCATTGCACCCCTTCACATGGAAGGATACGCGTATAAGGAGGAAAGAAGTCGAAGCTCATTTTCCATTAGTGATCGTGGAAGAGAAAGAGATAAGAGGCAAAATGAAAGGCCAAAGTATGACAAATCTCAAGTTAAATGTTACAACTATCAAAAACTTGGCCATTATGCTTCAGAATGTAGAAATGTTATTAACCAAGTTAAGTGGAAAGCCAACTATGCTAGTCTAGAAAATGAAATGGATCCTACACTATTGTTGGCTTACAAAGGTAAAGAAAGCAGGAAAAAGACCACTTGATATTTGGATACGGGAGCAAGCAACTATATGTGCGGAAGAAAAAATATGTTCGTGAAGCTCGATGAATCGGTAAAAGGTAATATTACTTTTAGAGATGAATCCAAGATCCTAATGAAAGGCAAAGTGAAGTGATCCTAGAAACGAAGGCATGTCCGGGTAAAGATCCGTTGATCGTTGAAGAATATCCTATGACAAGGTCATAGGACAAGTTTCATGATGGGCTCAGGAGGAGAAACACTATGGATCAACTTGATTCAAGTAATAGACGAAGGGACTGACCAAATCATCAATGCGACTACATAGATATTCTACCTATACAACCGCATAAAAGCAACAGAAAATTCAGTTGAGGAATAAAGCTCTTCTATACGACCGCATCCCATTGTAATATGCGGCTGCATAGTACATTTCGAGGCACAATTTTCCAATTTTTCACGAAATCTTTTATTTATGTTAAAACTCTAGTTTTTGGTAATTTTTTTGTAATTTTTAGACTCTAATTTCGTGTCGATTAGGGCTTTGTGGATTTCCTATAAATAAGACTCATTATTTTACATTATAAACACATTTTATTCATACATCAATAGAGAGATTATTTGTGATAAATTTTGCTTTCAATTCTTTGTGTTCATTGAACTAATTTTACAAACTTATCAAGGGTTACTTCTTGTGGCGTTTAAACAATTCAGGTAAGATTCTTGAATCTTGTCATCACAAGGTCAACATATTGTTAGCGATTGTGTTGGTTCTTTGTTTCAATATTTTTAGGTCAAGTTTCAAATGTTGATTTTTTTGGCTTTCTTGTATTGTAATTCAATCTTTTGTAGATTTCATAACTATTATTGCTACGTGGGTTCACGTCACAAAGGTAAGATTTTGATCTGTTTGAAGAATGATACGCATCAATTTATCTCAAATGTCCAATTCTTAGAGAAGGGCTGTGATATTCATTTGAAAGATCGTAGTCTTTCAATATGAGATCAAAGAAAAAAATTGATTGCTAAAGTCCTTATGACAAGAAATAGAATGTTTGTATTAAGTATTCAAAATGATGTTACTAAATGCTTAAAAGTTTGTTTTAAAGATTCATCTTGGCTTTGGCACTTGAGATTTTGGTATCTTAATTTTAAGGGCTTAAAGTTGTTAAGTAAGAAGAAGATGGTGAAATGTTTGCCATCAATAAATCATGCGAATCAACTATGTGAAGGATGCTTGCTTGAAAAGCATTCAAGGAAAAGTTTTTCAAAAGAAGCATCTACAAGAGCTAAGAAGCCGAACACTCGAATGTTTACGGGCCAATCAATAGTAGAAAGACTTGGGTCTATCTTCTCAAACAAAAATCGAAAGTTTTAGAACTTTTTAGAAGTTTAAAGCTCTCGTTGAAAAAGAAAATGGCTATAGCATAAAAGCCATGAGATCGGATAGAGGAAGAGAATTTACTTCCAAAGAGTTTGACAAATATTTTGAGAAGAATGGAATTCGTCGTCCATTGACGGTTCCATACTCTTCACAAAAAAATAGAGTAGCCGAAAGAAAGAGTAAATTCATTCTTAACATGGTCTGATACATGCTCAAAAGCAAGAGATTGGCCAAAGAACTTTGGGTTGAAGCTGTTAATTACGTTGTGTACCTGTCTAATTGATCACCTTCTACAAATGTACGGAATAAGACACCACAAGAAGGATAGAGTGGAAAGAAGCCCCGTATCTCTCACCTGCGAGTATTTAGGAGCATTGCATAAGCTCATGTGTCGGATCAAAAGTGATCCAAGCTAGATGACAAGAGTAAAAAATATGTCTTTATCGGCTATGACTCTCGCTCCAAAGGCTGCAAGATGTATAATCCAATCAAGGACAAGATCATCATATTAGAGATGTCAATTCAATGAAGAAGGAGCTTGGGATTGGAGCATCTAAGAAGAAGACTACAACTTCTTATCATTCATTGAGGAAGAAGAGCAAGAGAATGGAAAGCAGCAAGAGCCTACCAGTCCACCTCCATCACCTACTTATAAAGATACTTCACCATCATCTTCACAAGGTGAAAGCTCAAGCGAAAGGACACCACGGATGAGGAGCCTACACGAACTATATAAGGTAATAGAGAATCAAAATGATCTCACACTTTTTTGTTATTTTGTTGATTGTGAGCCAATAGGGTATGAAGAAGCGGTGCAAAGTAAAAGATGGAGAAATGACATGGATGAAGAGATTAAGGCTATTAAGAAGAAGACACGTGGGAGTTGACTACTCTTCCTAAAGAAAAAAGAGCAATCGGAGTCAAGTGGGTGTAAAGGCAAAATAGAATGCTAAAGGAGGAGTGGAGACATACAAAGCAAGATTGGTTGGTAAATCTTACAACCAACGGTCGAAGATCGACTACGAAGAGGTATTTGCCCATGTTACTTGCTTAGAAACCATAAGATTATTTATCTCGTTTGCCAGGCAAAATAAGTGGAAGATTTTTCAAATGGATGTGAAATCAACTTTTCTAAATGGGTATCTTAAAGAAAAAGTTTATGTGGAGCAACCAATGGGCCATAAAATAAAAAGACACGAACGTAAAGTCTCAAAATTCAAAAAGGCTTTATATAGGTTGAAACAAGGTCCAAGGCATGTAATAGTAGAATTGACAAGTATTTTCTAAAAAATAACTTCACAAAATGCCCTCATGAGTATGCCTTTTACACAAAGGTAAATGAGAAAGGAGATGTCTTACTTGTTTGTTTGTATGTGGAAGATCTTGTATTCACAGGAAATAATCTAATATGATTACTGAGTTTTAGAAAGTCATGGCTCGAGAATTTGAGATGACGGATAAATGCTTCATGGCCTACTATCTTGGGATTGAGGTAAAGCAAATGGAGGATATCATATTTATCTCACAGGAAGGATACGCAGAAGAAGTTTTGAAAATATTCAACATGGTAGTTTGCAAGCATGTATGCACCCCCTCGAATGCGGAACCAAGTTATCGAAGTATGATGAAGGTGAAAAAATGGATCCAACGCTCTTTAAGAGTCTTGTCGGAAGTCTAAGATAATTGACGTGCACAAGACTAGATATCCTCTTTAGAGTTGGGCTCATCAGTCGCTATATGGAGACATCCACCATGACCCATATAAAGGCTGCAAAGAGAATTCTTCACTATATCAGAGGTACCCTTGACTATGGCTTAGTCTATTCATCATCTAATGAATTCAAACTTGTTGGATATAGTGACAGCGATTGGGGCGAAGACACTGATAATAGAAAGAGCACTACTAGGTAAGTGTTCTACTTGGGCGACACTGCTTTCACTTGGAGCTCGAAGAAGCAATCGATCGTAGTGCTATCTACATGTAAACTTGAATATGTTGCAGTTACATCAAATGTTTGCCATGTTATTTGGCTTAGAAACTTGTTGAAGACACTTGAAGTCTCACAAGAAGAATCGATGGAGATCCATGTTGGCAATTAATCAACACTGGCATTGGCAAAGAATCCACTATTTCACAAAAGAAGCAAGCACATTGATACAAGGTATCATTTTATGAGAGAAAGCATTACAAAGAAAGAGGTGCAGTTGAAGTATGTAACCTTTAAAGAGCAGATCGTCGATATTCTCACTAAGCTACTCAAGTATGACGTGTTTTGCAATCTAAGAACTCTACTTGGAGTAGTAAAATCAAGTTTAAGGGAGAATGTTGAGAGGTAAACTTGATTTTGGACTAAGTATTATGGGCTTAAAGATTTTACATATAGGCCCAATTCAATTAAAAAATCCAATAAAATCTAGCATTTCTAGAAACATTTTCTAGAAAGATCTATAAAATATCTAAATAAAAGATGTGATTATAAATGTGGTAATGTGTCAAGTAAATTATGTGATTTTAGAAACTCTATCTAAAATATTTTAAGAAAATATATTAGTCCAAATATGTGTTCTAGAAGTCTCATGTAAATATTTGGTCTAGAAGTTTCTATGAAAATGTGTGATCTAGAAGTTTCATATAAACTCTATTTAAAGGGGTAAGGTCCTTCCATTTTATAAAAAACCAAGTGTATAAGTTTTGAAATTCAGAAATACAAGTTTTTTTTTGTTCACTTGCTTCTTCCAACCAGTGTTGTATTTCTTAAAAGTCTTAGCCAATTAAAATTAGTAAACCTATCTTTCCTCCAACAAATCATTCAACAGCATGAGCCATCGAGTATGATGGCTCGGATCTTGTTTTTAGTTGGATACACGTACTAATAGTCAATATTGACAGATAACGGAACATCCATGATTTTCAACAGTTTATTAGAAATTTTACGAGATCATATGCAAGATAGTAAATCTAAAGTCTCCCTCCTATTGTTCACATTTTTCCTTTTGTGACTCCACTAGAAAATGAGTCTGCTTGCAGTATTAAGAATAATCCTCGAGCAGTTGCACATCTTCCCCTACTTCTATTAAGAAAAAAGTATTCAAATTAGTAAAATGTTACATTTCATAATCAAATAAAAATGAATAAAGCTAAACATGGCTGGCAACTTCTCTTGGGAAAGCCAATTTCCCATATTCCAACTCTAACTCTTTCACTTTGGCCTCACTCCTCTTCAGATTTTTTATGGTTCTTTCTCTTCCTTCACATTAACCAAAAATGGTTAAACATTTGATGAACAAAATAAGTTGCTAGCTATAATTTAGGGCTAAGGTCTATTTAGCATTAAATGTAGCAACACGTCTGAAAACTAAAACTTGGAAAGGAAACAAAATAGTCCAATTATATTTCTTAATACAATCCATCTTTTATGAACCATGAATTATGTTCAAGCATAACAACATATACATAAGAATACTTTTGATTGAATATATTCTCTTCAAAAATAATGTTTTCTTGATTATTTCGGATATTATCTTTACATTGTAGGATAACTATGGTAAATATCCTTATAATAGTTCCAAAAGATAAAATGCAGCATAGAGATCAATCATTTACCAATCATTGACCAGTAAATCGAAATGAAGAGCTTCGACACTTTCAGCTCTTCAACTTTGTGCATCACACAATTGATTTTTAATGTAATGAAACTGAAGGGAAATGTTTAATCTTTTAAAAACAGCAATACGTCAAACCTTCTTTTCATTTCGAAGATCATTCAAAATAAAGCCAATATATCTTCCTTTCCTCGACAAAATTTCATCTTTTGGATATTCCACCCTTCTTCAATTGCATACAACGAGTCGAATTATATGTCACATGCAAATGAAATATTAACAAATCATTTTATTTATATAATTTTGTTATCTCACTTCCTTTTCGAGCCATCAGGTCCCAAAGAGCTTCCTTTCCCTTGAGTTTTTGTACAGACTTAAAGATAATTAATATATTAACTTAAAAATAATGGTTTAAAATAAATTTTGAAAGGTTAAATCAAATGTAGATTCAACCTTGGATTTCTTTAGCTTTGACTATTTTTCCAGCTTGAGAGTTGGTTTTTTCTTCTTTGCCATTAGTTTCTTCTCGTTGGAAACTACTTTCTTCCCCTTCGAAACTACTTTATCCTTTTCTGCACTCGTCTTTTCAATTTTCTGCGCAAGACGAAAAGATTTATAATATAATGAATCCCGTAAGATGCTCTCTTAAGTTTTTAGGATACATTCCATTTTACCATTTTAACTAATCAATCATTCCAACAATGACCCATTATCGACTATATAAATATCGACTATATAAATAGCAACTTTTAGATATTAAAACAGAAAAAAAAAAAAAAAAAAAAAAAAAAAAAAAAAGACATCAATCTTATTATTATATCTAAAAGAAAGGATATTCATCCTAAGACATATAAGAATCAATCATTGAGCTTCACATTTAATCCAAATAGTCGAATATGTGGTAAAAATTGAAAATTTAGCAAATTTTATCAGCCAAAGTGTTTTTAGGCAAGGAAAAGATAATGAAAATACAAGAATATATTGTTGGCACTTTTTCTTTCATAAGCTAATAAAGAACTCAGCTTACCCGTACCATTTCTAATAAGCTAATAAAATTGTACTTAAATTAAAAGGCATTTTTTTTCCATCTAAATCTCTTGGACTTCAAAAGGAATCTACTTATTATAATTTTATCTAGTTTAACTATTTTCTTAGACACTTCCATGTTTAAAATCGTGATGTGCTTCGGTAAGAAACGTTTATATAGAAATTATATAAATAGAGAATGCCAATGATTTTCCATTAAATTGAACCAAAAGTTAAACTTTTAAATCTCATGCCTAACTAGTTTAACTCATCACATATTATAAAACCGAACCATGTGACATAATAAATAACTAAGATTGTTAGTTTGATACTGTTCGAGTATTATTTTGTAAAACAATATTATAAATTATCTAAGGTTTTATGATCATATAGGATATCACAATTGTATACTCGATGGTTAGAGTATAACGAGACACAATATTTGACGTGATCAAAATATATCATTCACAATCAGTACATAAGAGTGGACGCTTTATATTGATAAGAGTGCATTGTTCTTGTTGAGATTTGTCTAGATTTGGGAATAGGAACAATAATGTATTTTGATGCACACTGAACGAGACCGCGTAAATGACTTATTTGTAGCCGCTCAGAATGAGACTACTTGATTATCAAACGAGTTACCAAAATCCTGAGCGAGTAATGTGCCTTTGATTTCTAGTTCAAGTTCTTTGAGGTACTAATGAGATAATTCTTAATTAAAAGATTGATCTCGCTACTTTAGGAATCAGGGTGAAACAGTTAGAGATCATATACTTAAATAATGGAGTCCGTTAATTATCACGATGAGACGATCATTACTTCGAGGTATTTTCTATAGGCATTTGAATCCGAGCTCAATAGTATGATTATGGGATCGTTGGACTCTATGTTGTGGTTAGTTCACAACGGATTAGTAATATGGAAATGGGACTCGGAGGGAAATAAATTTTGAAGGGCAAATTGGTCATTTTGTCAATTTCAACGATGATCGAAGGATATTGTTATTAGATCATAATTTGCTTCCATAATTATCACTCAACTCGAGAGTGTAATTTTGGATTTTGGGTAGAATAGGTCGAGATTGAAAGATGTATTCCGATTGGTCAAGAATTGACCCAATTAGAAATATCTATTGGAGCTTGAGTCTTATGAGTCCGGTTAGGTTCCTCTCTTGGCTCTAATAAAGTTGTGTGACTTAATTGGCCTACTACAATAAAGTCCAAGAACAATTGTGCATTTATGAAACCATAATTGAGTATTATAAATATGCCCTTTATGGGACATTTCTCAAGGTTTTAGGAATCTCTCATATTTCCCAAAAAGGAGGCACCTATAAGATAACAAAGGAGAAGATCTAATGGAGTGAGTATTTGGCTACGCCATTAAAAGTTTCTTCAAGGTTATCATCTCACCCTTATGTATTAGGATTTGAAAACAAAATCCAATGACGTCAAGATCTATTATTCACTAGGGTTTCATCTTCAAAGAAAAATTAATTTCCTCTTGTGATGATTAAATCAAATAACCAACAAATGGTATTAGAACCAATGGTTATTGAGAGCCTTGAGTAGGATTAGTTTTTTAAATCTTAGTTTAAAATGCATTTTTAGTATGCGTGGTGTTAGGTTATTTGATTTGACATGTTCATTGCATTATATGTTTAAAGTAGATGTTAATATATAATTACTTTTGGCTCTAGAATTTATTTATTTCCATTGTTGTAATATGATTTATTTATTGCACTTTTCTCTAGAAAAATTGTAAGCCATAAGGCATTGGGTTTTTTGTATTTATTTTCCATTTTCCTGTACTTATGTATCAAGAGAAGATGATAGGTTTTTGAACTCCAAATGTTTTTTTTAAGTTGCTTTTTTTTCAAGGAGACCTAGATTTGGAGATGAAAAACCCATAGCATGGAAATCTTTTTAGAGAAGTGGAAGGAGATATAGACGGAATAAACAAAAAGGTAAAACCAAAGTGGAGCTTGTGGTAAGCAGAGGCGACAGTAGCCATTGCATTTGGAGCGACAGCAGCCGGTGCAACTGGAAACAGCAATAGCTGCTGCCAATTGCAGGAGCTTGTTGTGGCCTTGTCCGTTATCCAATTTGTTAGTAAAATGCATATGTCTAGTATCAAATTCATCAGTCTCCCTATAGGAAGACTGGTTATTTTAGATTAACTAAAATTGGATCTTGAAATAGAATATTTTAAAATGGAATAATGGTGTGATTATCCTATATATAACATCTCATATATTTCGAATATTTTAAAATTATTCATAGAGGTTATTATACTTATATAAACGAAATTTTTGAAGAGCTTCCTATAGAAGGTTTCAACAAATTATTCATTAGCCAAATAATAATCATTCTTCACTTTTATTTTGCCATGAGACGACTATCTCAATCTAATGTGTGGGAGGTTCCAAACCTTGCCAACAACCACATTGACCTCCTATATAGGGCAAAAGTTGTAAAGGTTTAAGGTCTTTGATTAAAAATAAAAATAAAAATTAGTTTTGGTTATATTTGCATACTCATATAAATACATCATACAAAGATTATTGTTCATTTTATTGATACGCAAATCATTAGCTTTATAGAAAATGTCGCTTAATCCATTATTAGTGATACTTCACAAAAATCAACTTGTGGGAGAAAACTACATTGAGTAGAAAATGAATCCTAACATTGTTCTTATAGTTGAAAAATACGAATTTGTGTTGACTGAAGATTGTCCTGAAGCCCCTAAAGATGACTCCACGGAATTTCAAAAGACAACTTATGAAAATACATTTTGGCATCATGTAAATGTTTTGCAACAAAAACATAGGAATATGAAAACTGTTTTTGACTTAATGGAAAGTCTTCAAGAGATGTTTAGACATCAAAGACAACAAGTTAGACAATCTTCCATTAGAGCAATTATGAACACCTGCATGAAACGAGGCACATATGCGAAGGATCGTATGTTAAACATGATTGGTCACTTCAATACCGCGGCGGTTTTAGGAGATGACATTGATTTCGAGATGCAAATTGAAATGGTTCCTAAGACTCTCTCTGAGATGTTCTCACTATTTATAGTTTATTAAAATCTACACAAGATGGACATGTCTCTGACAGAATTAATGAAAGAGCTCCAAAAAGTGGAAAATGGTCTAAAGGCTAGAAATGGAGATACTTTGACTGTGACAGTCAAACCCTTTCATCCTAAGCCTCTGGTGGCAAAGGCGGAAACAAGAGGAAGAGGCCAAACAAAAAAGGAAGATGGTAAGTTAAAAGGGAAGAAAACTACTGTCAATGAGGAACCAAAGGGAAAGTATTTTATTTGTGGACAAAAGGGTCATTGGAAGAGAAATTACCCTGATCACCTAATTAAGGGGTAGCAAGGTAAAGACAATAATCTATTCATTGAGTCATTCTTAGTGGTTGATTCTACTATTACCTAGATTGTAGATTCTGGAACCACTGATCATGTTTGCAATTCTTTGTAGAGGTTCCAAGTAACCAAACACCTCATTGAAAGGGAATACACTCTTAGAGTTAACACATGAGTAGCAGTGTCTGCCAAAATTGTTGGCATCTTTACTTTATATTTTGAAAATTGTAGAACTTGGTTTCCATTACACTTTTATATGTTGTTGGTTATTCAGTAATTTTTACTCATTCTACGATGGTTATTAAGTTCAATAAGTATGTTATATATTTGGGTCATATGGTTAATAGTCTCTATGTCTTAAGTCCTATGATTGGCTCTATATATAACTTTACTACTGCTACGAAAAAAAGACGTTATCTAGTACTAATAAAACTCCCTTATGGCATCTTAGACTGAGTCATATTAATCTAAATATGATTCAAAGAGGTTATCTAGTACTAATACAACTTTACTACTGCTACGAAAAAAAGAGGTTATCTAGTACTAATAAAACTCCTTTATGGCATCTTAGACTGAGTCATATTAATCTAAATATGATTCAAAGATTGGTGAATGATGGACCTTTAAATGAGTTAGAGGTGGAATTCATGCCAACTTGTGAATTTTGTATAGAAGGAAAGATGACCAAGAGGCCTTTTAAGGCTAAAGGACTAAGAGCTAAATAAGTTTTGGAATTGGTAGATTCCAATGTTTGTGGACCCATTGGTACTCGAGCTAGAGAAGGATATAAGTACTTCATCTCCTTCACCGATGATTACTCTAGATTTGGATACATATACATTATATCTTACAAATTCGAAGTTTTGGAGAAATTCATGGAGTTTCGGATAGAGGTTGAGAAATAATTAGGTAAGTTCAAGGCCCTTCGATTCGATCAAGGTGGCGAATATCTATCCCAAGAGTTTAAGGTCTATTTGTTGGATAATGAAATATTGTCACTAAGGACTTCCCAACAGAATTGTGTCTTGGAAAGAAGAAATCGAACTCTTTTAGATATCGTAAGATCAATGATAAGTTATTCCTTATTGTCTATTTCCTTTTGGAAATATACATTACAAACAGCCATTTACATCTTGAACTTAGTACCATTTAAGTCAATTCCAGGACACCTCTTGAATTGTGGAAATGGCGCAAGCTTAATTTGCACCACATTCGGATATGTGGGTGTCTAACACATGTACTATAGGAAAATAGATAAGATGGAATCAAGATTAGAGGTTTATCTCTTCGTAGGATATCTAAAAGGAACAAGATGTTATTACTTCTATAGTCCTCTAAATAAGAAGTTATTTGTTAGTGCAAATGCAATCTTCTTAAATGATAAATATATAGAAAAACACAAGTCTGCTAGTAAGATTTTATTGGAAGGTGATAAGTGCATTTTGTGCACTTATTTATGACATATTACTAATTTTTTATGTCGTCAAAGTATTAATTCCTACTTAATTAGGTTAATCTTCTTTTGTTTCAATGTTGGGCTCGTTTCAAAGCAATTGGAAAAAAGAAAGAATGATTAATTGGCCATTTGATTTAAAGTATAGGATCAAATTGCACACTTTAGAAATTGAAGAGGACATGTGTTGTACAATTAAATGGATTAAGGGCTAAATTGCATGTTTTGAAAGATTGGAGGCCTTGAGCATATAAACAAGGAAAACAAATTGCAATTAAATTATAAACAAAGTAGACTTTCTTGAAAAGAAAAGTTGGTGGCTGGAAGGAGTTTAACAACAATGAAATTCGGCCTCAAACCAACAGAAAAGGGATGAAAGTCAAATTGCAATGGAAATCCTAATTGGACAAAAAGTTGGGCAATTTATATGGGAATAAATGGGAGGCGGTGATTGAAGTAGGAAAACATAGGTAGCAGTTCTAGGACTTTAAATGGAATTTGACTACTAAATGGAAAAGTAAAACGGCGGCTGAAGGAAGGAAAATACCATCCATATCAATTCCACACCTTTTTGGGTAGAAATAAAGGATGGCAATTGAAAAATAAAAAAGGGGAGATACACACATACAGCTGGAATTTTAATGGGACAAAAAGGTCGCAATTCTTTGGAATAAAATGGACTCCTTTGTTAACTTAAAAAATGGGGCTGTGAGGTTACATATATACACACACACGTACAGAGACGGAAAATGGAGGCAAGAAGAGGACGGACGGGCAGCAGTTGAAGCGACCAAGGAATTAAGTCCAAATTTGTGTACGATAATTTATCAACAATTAAGTGAAAATTAATCACGTTTTGTCAAATTTTAGTGATGTCTTTTCACTTCTGTTTATTTAATTTCGGCATTATGCTAATCTAAATTATTTTGTGCTAGAAATTCTATGTACCTTGAATTATGAACCTTTAACTTTTGAATTTTATTTCTTTTTGACGTTTAAAACACGTTTTCAATTATTGATTGATTGACATGAATTTAATTTTCTCTACAATTACCTGCGCAATAGTTATATGAATTTTGTGCCTTATTTTACCCTCGAAAGATGGAATATAAGCTAGACAAAGTGTTAATTTCATGAAGTCTGATAGGGGATAGAAATATACTACTATACTTTATGTGATTTTTAAGTATTCATAAATCGTTAATACATTTTTATATGTTCGCATCCGTCATAGAAATATAGTCGAGTCACATTTAAAAATAGGTTTAATTCTACTCGAGAGAGATTGTTAAATAATTTAGGAATATTGATCTTCATAATTGAATCGTATTGTCAAATTTATGAAGTTTGGAGTTAGAAGGAATTGATATAAGGGGATTCGGGATCCTAGTACGGGTTTCATCATCATATTTTTATAAAATTTACATTTATTTATAATTTTCAATTTATTTTAGTGGAGTCAGGTCTTGCATTCATAATTAGATTATTTAATTTTTAGAAAAAAAATCACGAATTTTAATTGTTCCGGTTAAGGTTAAGTTAATTCGAATTTGAACTAGTACAATCATGTGAGAATAATAATTGGACTCAGAAATTCATTTTATTACTTGTTAACGAACTATACACTGTAAGATATTTTTCGTTAACAGAAGAGTTGTTAGGACATAGTTCAGACAACTTGGTTCCAAATTGCCGCATAGAAACAAATAGTGTTGACTTGAAACCTCATACTGAACTAATGATCGGTAATGAGGTAAGTGAGCTAGTGATATCCACAAAACCTCATGGACAAATGGAACAATAGGTAATAGAGAATGAGACACCCGTTGTTGCACCTCCACATCCCCCTCACAATAGGGATAATGAGGAGGTTGGTTCTAACAAAGGACAAGACCAAGCAATGGGAGGAGATGAAGGACCTTTGGTCAGACTGGACGATTAGGAACCTTCAACCATTCCTCGTAGTGGAAGGATTGTGAGACCACCTTCTAGATACTTGCTCTATGGAGAGTCCTATTAGGCAATCTCTATTGAGCAAGAAGAAGATCTATCTTTATCTAAAGAAGCGATGAAGGATGTAGTCTTTAAATCATGGAAATCTACCATAAACTCAGAGATAAAATCTATGTATTCCAACAAGGTTTGGGATCTTGTGGATGCACTTAATGGGTCAAACCTATAAGGTGCAAGTGGGTCTATAAAAGTAAAAGATGTATAGATGGGAAGGTTGAAACCTTCAAAGTAAAGTTAGTGGCTAAAGTTTTACCCAAAGAGAAAGTATCGATGTCATCAATTGTCATGCTTAAATCTATTCGAGTACTTTTATTCATTGCCGCTCATTATGATTATGAAGTTTGGCAAATGGATGTCAAGATAACATTTTTAAATAAATGTCTTGATGAGACCATCTACATGTTGCAACCTGAGGGGTTCATGAAAGAATGCCATGAAAGGAAAGTTTGCAAGTAACAAAGGTTCATTTATGGACTTATGTAAGCGTCTAAATCTTGGAATGTAAGATTTGATCAAATCATTAAGACCTATGGTTTTGAGCAAAACCTAGATGAACCTTATATATACAAGCATATACAAAGATAGAAAGTAATTTTTTTTATTCTTTATGTGGATGACATTCTACTCATTGAAAATGACGTACGGAGATTGTCATCTGTAAAGAAATAGTTGTCACAGCAGTTTGATATGGACTTGGAAGAGCTAGTTATATTTTGGGAATTTGTTTTACGAGATAGGAAAAACAAGATGATAGCATTATCCCTAACTTCATATATTGATAAGATATTATCTAGATTCGCAATGCAAGATTTCTAAAATGGATAACTTCCTTTTAAATATAGAATTAATCTATGTAAGGAGCTTTTTTTTTTCCCAAAACTCCAAAAGAGATAGATTACATGAAGAATGTTACTTATGCTTCAAATGTAGGGAGCCTCATGTATGTTATGCTTTGCACTAGACCGGATATTTGGTATGATGGGAGTATTGTTCGTTGTTATCAGACTAATCCAGGACTAGAACATTGGATTAGCGGTGTAGCATATACTTAAGTACCTTCGGAGAATGAGAGATTATATACTTGTCTATTCAGGACATGAACTAAAATTTATTGGATATATTGATTCCAATTTTCTATCCAATTGTGATCCAGAAAGTCCACGTCGAGTTTAGTATTTACACTGGGTGGTGGAGACATCGTATGGAGGACTATCAAGCAATCTTGTATTGTTGATTCCACCATGGTGGCAAAATATGTGGTCACTTGTGAATCTATTAAAGAAGCTTTATGGTTCAAGAGTTTCTTTTGGACCTTGACGTGACACCCTTGGCAATGGAACATATAACACTCTATTGTGATAATAGTTGAGCAGTTGCCAAAACTAAAGATTGTTAGAGAGATTGTTCATCGAGGAGACATAATAATTACCAAGATTGTATCAGCAGATGATCTGGCGGATATGTTCAACAAGAGCTTACCGATTAAGATTCATGATGGGCATCTTAAGAGGATGGGTAATCTTGATATGTCACATATACTCTAAAGGATAAGTTGGAGATTGTTAGTTTAATGCCCTTCAAGTAATATTTTGTAAACTGATATTATGAATTAATATTCAATTATTCGTCTGTTATTATTTAAATAACTATCTGAGGTTCCATGTCATATAAGATGTCACAAATTGTATATTCGATGGTCCGAGTATAGTGAGACACAATTTGGGACGTGATCAAAATATATCGTTCACAATCGGTATATAAAGTTGGACACTTTACGTTGATAAAATTGCATTGTTCTTACTAAGATTTATCTAGATATAGGAATAAGAACAATAATATGTTTTGATGCACATTGAACAGGACTGAGTAGATGACTCATTTGTGGCCATTCGGAATAGTCACCTAAATCATAAGCGAGTAATGTACCTTTGATTGGTAGTTCAAGTTTTTTGAGGTACCAATGAGTGAAGACTTAATTAGAAGAATGGTCTCGGTGCTTTGGGAATTAGGGCAAAATAGTTAGAGATCATATACTTGCAATAATGAAATCCGTTAATCATCGCGATGAGACGATCGTCACTCTGAAGCATTTTCTATAGGCATTTGAACCTGAGCTCGGTGTCCGATGATATGATTGTTGGACAGTATGTCGTGATTAGTTCACAACGGATTAGCCTTATGAAAATGGGACTTGGAGGGTTATACATGTTGAAAGACAAATTGGTCATTTTTCGATTTCAACATATTGATGGTCAAACGGGGGTTGAGTTATAGAACGATGATCGAAAGATATTGTTATCGGATCATAATTTGCTTCCATAATTATCACTCAACTCGAAAGTGCAATTTCGACCTTTTGGTAGAATAAGTCGGGATTGATAGATGTATCTCAATTAGTCAAGAGTTGACTAATTAGAAACATCTATTGGAACTTGAGCCTTGTGAGTTCGATTAAGTGCCTCTCTTAGCTCTAATAAAGGTGTGTGACTTAATTGGCTTGCCACAATAAAGTCCAAGGTAAATTGTGCAGTTTTGAACCCCTAATTGCGTATAAATATGCCCTTTGTGTACACATTTCTTAAGGTTTTAAGGTTAGCCACATTCTCTTATATTTCCCAAAAGGAAGGCACGTAAAAGTTAAAAAAGAAGAAGATCTAAGGGGAAAAGCATTTGGTAGGCCATTATCATCTCATCCTTATGTGTGAGGATTTAAAAACAAAATCCAATGAACTCACGGTGGTCTAAATTCCATTATTAGCTAATCTTTTTAATGGGAATGGAAATGGAAATTGATTTGTGTATTCAAATTATGACTATGTTTTGTTTGTTTGGACTTTTGTGATCTTAATGATTAATAATGTGAACTTGCTGAATGTCTGATTTTTATTTTTTTTATTTAATATATATTACTAACTTATGAAAATAGTGCAAGTCTGAAAATTTAAAAAATAAAATTAGAACTAAACCAAAACAAAACCGAATGGTTTGGTTCTAATTTGGTTACATAGTTTAAAAAAAGAGCTATTTGGTTCCATTAAAAAAAAAAATCATTAGCTAATGGTTCAGTTTGATTATCTTAAAACCAGAATTAAATTGAACTATGTCTACTCCTATGATTAAAAAAAAAAAAAAAACCAGTCAATTAGCCTATAAACCGCTAACTGGATTTCCCATCGGTTATGCCATTTGGTAAATGATTTAAAAGTTATATTATTCATAATTTTTGAAGCTATTTGTACATCATTGTGTACAAATTAATGTACAGATTTATGATCATCACCTGAAGCCAATGGTTGCCCATGTTTGGGAACTTCTCATGAGTGGGTTGTGACTATTTGTCAAGGTTTTGCCCATCACTTGTGTTTGATTCAACATTAGGAAGCCTAGGTTTGGCAGAAATTGATCGGTTTGCAACCATACAAATATTAAAACTTCGAGTTTGAAACCATATAATTTTTTATTTTGAAATGAAAATGTAAGGTTAGCGGTTTAAAGAGGACCATGCCTCATATATTAACAGACCCTATTAGGCATGATGTAATTTTGAATATTTTGAGTGCCAAATTAGGCGTGGCGTAATGTTGAATTTTTGTGTGCCAGATATAGTTAAACTTTTCACGACTCAACACAATTCCAATTCATACCCCGACAATACGTACGAACTAGTGATCTTGGATCTACGGAACTATTTTAGTCAAGAAACAAGCAAACAACCTGAAAAGTTGCTAAAATTAGAGGTTCATATGTTGAATTTAACGTCATAATCAGAAGAGTCTGACAATACATACGATTATGTACATAACAAGAAGCTCGATTTTTTAATATTGCTCGGATCCAAGAAATATAACGAATTTCACTATGGATTTATACCAATACAAGTAAGTAATCGCATGTTCCCAAGAAGTCATCAGTTGACCATGTCACATGCCTAAGGAGACAAAGATTTTCCCTCTAACTAAAATTGCATTACTTGTAAACCAAAATGTTTCCATTTACCTAATTTAGAAACTAATGACACGTTTATTAATATCCATATAAACAATTAAGTTATTTTGTTCGATATCTTCTAGTATGACATGTCCTCAAATGTTCTAAATAACATTTTTTTTCTTTAAATTTCATTTTGAAAAATCATTTCAATTGAATTCTATACTATCTAAAACACTTCATTCCAAATGAATAATTCAGTGATTTTGTAAAGGAAATCGAGTTTTTCGTTTGTTCTACGTAAAATGCTTATGATTTAAGCGTAAGCGAATTTAACCTGATTCACGTCTTGATGCACAATTCTAGCAGCTTTTTCCAAGTACACAATTGAATATTGCCAGAAAACTTGTCTAGATCCCCGCACACCTAGTTCTACCAAAGCTAAATGGGCCATGCTAAATCAAATTGTTTTTAGCTTGTACGAAAATACAAGCGTAGATTATTAATCTAATCTCTATCCTGATTTCAAATAATTGCAATATGAAACACCATAAAACTCCCAATGTATACTCATATTTTATACGTATTGATATACAAATAACAAATTAAGTTTGACACACAATAAGCCCTTGTTTGAGCCACATTCTTGTCAAGAAAATGAATTTTTGAATAGTATATTGAAGAAAAATGTGTGGTTAAAAGGTAAAGAAAAATTTTGAATTTGCGTGTAATATTATTTTATTGAAGAATATGTGGTTAAAGTAAGTTAAATCACTGTTGAAAAATGTATTTTGATGAAAAATGGGGTTGATAACATGAACCCTTTCATTCTTTTCTCATCTTCAAGTTTCATATGACCAATTCAAAACTTGTGCAGAACCCATAATCCAAATTACCAACTCCTGAATCTTTCTTTCTAATTGGTCAAAATTGGCAAATTAGTGGATTACTATAAATGTCAATAAATAAGGATAGAATGGTAAATTCATGCACATTTTTCCATTTTCACATTTTAATAATCAATTTCCCACATTAATATGGACGAAAGGGCAACCTGTCCTCCATCTAGAATCTTGAAAAAGAAACACAGAAATGTTATGCCCCTGAATCTGTATATATATAGCTGATAGCATATTCATTTCAATTTTTATAATCCCATATGGCATCCCTGAAAATAACCAAGAAACACCATAAACACCTCAACAACCCTTTTCCTTCAAACCCGAAAACTCTCCCTTGTATTCATGGAAATCTTCTATTCGATTCTCTGTCAGTCCCTTCAGAACAGATCTATGACATTGGAAAGGATTTTCAGTTGAATTGGTCATCCAAAAATGGCGGGTCTCTCTGTATATTCCACAAGTCTCAGCCTTCAAGATCCATGTGGTCGACAGTCCCAGGACGATCCTTTGTTTCTGCAGCAGTGGCTGAAACAGAGATTGAAGAGAGTAGAGGATCATTTGTTATCAAAGACACAGATATCCACTTGATATGCAATCATCAAACTATTGATAATATCAGGACCATTGATACATCTGATATCGTTTTACGTGCAAATTATCAAGATTTTACCTCTTTTAGCAATGGACTGGATCAAGAAAGACAGGACAAAGGAATACAGCTACCTGCTCTTCTGATTACTGGGAAGATTTTCTGTGTGATGAAAAGGAAAAACAGTATACAAAGTTCTGAATTTACAGAAAAACAGCCGTCCACTTATGCTGAGTACTGGATGCTCTTTGATCAGAAAAACAAAAATCAAATTGGATTCCAAGTGAGACTAGCAAAACCAAAAGTGGAACATCGGCAAAAGCTTTCTCCAAGAACTTATAGTTACAGAGCATTCACTTCAAAATTTGGTCGAATTCGGAGACTTCGAGTTGGATGTAGTAGATATTTTTCAAGGAAGAGAGGAATTATGACAGTTTCACTGGCAGAAGAGGAAAACGCAGTAATGAAGGAAGGTGTTACTGATTTTAATAGGATCTGCATTACATATTCTAGTGAAAAAAGTGAAAAATTCTATGGTTTTGGAGAGCAGTTTTCACATATGGACTTCAAGGGGAAGAGGGTGCCAATATTTGTTCAAGAGCAAGGAATAGGGAGAGGTGATCAACCTATCACATTTGCAGCGAATTTGGTTAGCTACAGGTAAACTATATATAAAATATCTTTAATAGTTGAAGATCAATTAATCATCATTTTAACATGAGCTTTTGTCTAAATGCAGGGCAGGGGGTGATGAAAGTACAACTTACGCTCCTTCACCTTTTTATATGACATCAAAAATGAGGTCACTTTATCTTGAAGGATACAACTATTCAATATTTGATCTAACAAAAGATGACAGCGTCCAGATACAGGTATCTAAATCTTCGTCAATACATTGTACGGTCATCATAAATAGCGGTTGGCATTCGGGATTATAAGCATAATCCAAAACTCCACGATGGCTACCATAGTATGTCTATTAATATGGTATGATCCCTGGAGGTGTTAAGAGTATGTGTAGTTGAAAACCTTGATGACTAAGAATATATATATACTCCCGCACTCCATTAATCTAATTTTCAAAGTCTGCACAAACGAGGAAAACATGAAACAGAACACGAGTCTCTGGAACTGCACCTTTCCCCAGGGAAAGGAAGTAAAAAGATATTTCCTGTATATTGAGTTTCAATTCAGATAAGGTTTACTCAAGAACCAAAATTTTCATTCTCATTACCTACAACTATTGGAAATTCTTGTAGATACATGGAGATTTGGTTGAAGGTAGAATACTGCATGGAAACTCACCTACTGAGCTTATTGAACACTTCACAGAAACCATTGGGAGACCTCAAAAACTTCCTGATTGGATAATATCAGGTGCTGTGGTGGGATTGCAAGGTGGCACTGAAACAGTACGCCATATGTGGAAGGAGCTGCAGGCTCAAGAAACTCCAGTATCGGCATTTTGGTTGCAGGTTGAACAATAACCTATAAGTTAATATAGGAATGGAATTATTTCATTAAGATGTCCCTATTATACTTGAACCTAGAATCTATATATTTAATATAAGTCATTTTTTATTCTATTTTTACGTTGAAGTAGGGGGATGACATGTGATCATGAATATTGGAAATGATTAATGGATCATGGGTAAAAAATTTCATCCTATGCTCATTATGCAGGACTGGGTAGGGCACAGGAAGACAGTTATTGGATCACAACTTTGGTGGAACTGGGAAGTGGATTCAAATAGGTATTCAGGATGGCAGAAATTAATCAAAGATCTAGGTGCACGGGATATTAAAGTGATGACATATTGCAATCCTTGTTTAGCTCTGGTATGCAACTATATCAGTAGCAATTATAATTAATATCAGGTATAATATTTCTGATGACGGTCCTCCAACTCATAAATGTAGATGGACGAAAAGCATAATGCAAAAAGAAACCTATTTGAGGAGGCAATGAAGTTAGACATCTTAGTGAAGGAGAAAAATGGAGACCCATATATGGTTCCTAATACAGCTTTTGATGTTGGAATGCTGGATCTGACCCATCCAAAGACAGAAAGTTGGTTCAAACAGATTTTGCAAGAAATGGTGGATGATGGAGTCCGGGGATGGATGGCTGATTTTGGTGAAGGCCTGCCAGTTGATGCCTGCCTTTATTCAGGTTGAAGTCAAACTTATGTTGTCAGCTCACTTCAGTTTTTAGGTTAAAAAGAAAAATAGAACAACTAGAAAAAATTCAATTACATATCATAACTTTTTTTCCTCTTCATAAAGTTCTCCTGTTTGCTTCCCATAATAATGTGTCCAATGATTACATCTTCTTGAGAAAAATGCAACTATGAGATACTTAAAACCGAACCTCTAGTCCAAACATTCAAATCCATTGTGTAACCAGGTTGATTTACAATTTCATAGGTGAAGATCCAATTACGGCCCATAATAGATACCCAGAGCTATGGGCAAAAATAAACAGGGAATTTGTAGAAGAATGGAAAAGTAGTCTCGTGGATAAGGAGAAGGAAGATCCAGAAGAGGCCCTGGTTTTCTTCATGAGGGCAGGTTTCAGGAATAGTCCAAAATGGGCGACCCTATTTTGGGAAGGTGATCAAATGGTAAGTTGGCAAGCTAATGATGGGATAAAGAGTGCAGTGGTAGGATTGCTTAGCAGTGGACTTTCAGGGTATGCTTTGAATCATAGTGATATTGGAGGCTACTGTTCTGTGAACTTACCATTTTTCAAGTATCAAAGGAGCGAAGAACTACTCTTGCGGTGGATGGAGCTGAATGCATTCTCCGTTGTCTTCCGGACACATGAAGTAAGTCGGAAGATTGCCCTGTAAAATGTATAAAAATTGAACACGTATTATAACATCATCATGCAAGGAGCTTGTTTCAGTGCATATTGTATATGTTGTTGCTCAAAGGGTAAAGTCGGAATTCAACTTCAAATCTAATTGTACTTAACAAATAAATTGGCATCTTATCATCATTGTACATAGTAGTATTCTGCTTTTTTAATTTTATTATTCTTCTCTTTTTAGTGCCATGAGATTTCACAATTGTTTGCTAATTACGGACATTTCAATCAGGGAAACAAACCAACTAGCAACAGCCAGTTCTACTCCAACCACAGAACTTTATCACATTTTGCACGCTTTGCCAAGATATACAAAGCTTGGAAGTTTTACAGGATCCAACTAGTTAAGGTAATTTCAATGTTGATGGTAAAAACTCGACACAATTGGAACTGAAATCTAACTATCTCCATTAATGTTTATTGTACAGGAAGCCTCTGAAAAGGGCCTACCTGTCTGTCGCCATCTATTCCTCCATTATCCAGATGATGAATGCGTTCATACATTAACATATCAGCAATTTCTAGTAGGCACAGAGATCCTAGTAGTGCCTGTTCTAGATAAAGGCAAGGAAATGGTTAGGGCCTATTTTCCAGAACGAGAAAACTGTTCATGGAAGCATGTTTGGACAGGAAAACTATATTCCAAACAAGGTTCTGAGGCTTGGGTGGAAGCTCCAATTGGATACCCGGCCATTTTTGTCAAAGACTCCTCTAAAATTGGAGACACCTTTCTGAAAAACCTCAGAGAATACAATGTCCTCTAAAGAAGTTGCAACCGAAATGGATGCTGTAGAATGGTTTAGGTTTGTTAACAAAGAGATGTACAGTTTCTCTACATTTCTCATATTCTACCAGCCATTTGTTATTTTTTTTTATGATAACCATCATCATGCAAATAGATAATTCAATACAATTGTTTGAATTTCACTAAACTATTATCCTGTTCTATTTGCACATTAACCACTTCTCCAAAAACTAATACAATATGAAAAAAATGACATTACTGAGGGGGAAGATGGGGGTTGATTGGTTTGACAAGGATGACAATTGAAATAAAATCATGCTTCTTAATAAAATTTGTCCTATAATTTTTCATTTCCGATATTTAAGAAAAGCAAGGCAAAAATAAATAAGGCCTGGCCCCTGCAGCCAATTGCAATAGCTATGCGCCTTGCTGAAGATTTTGCGCTAGCTATAAGTCCTAAATTTGACAGTCAATCTCTTAACATTAGCAACCGATTTTCAAACACTTGCATTGTTCTACTAAGTGAAACCTTAGATAAAAAAATTTCAAAAATGTTAAATTGTGTTCAAATTAAAAACAGTAAACGTAAATGTTAGATATTTGTCCAACTCTCAGGCAACAAATGCTCAAGCTTCGATTGAAAAAAGAAAGCAGAGAGAATAGGATTGGGAAATTTGGGAAAGAAATTTCACTCGGGTTCAATATCAAACAAATTAACATCTATATCTTAAAACTTACCAAATAAATTAAATAACCAAATAGAAAATTTCTTGACTTGAGAACTAATAATTATTTCAAGAAAACACAGATATTTCCTGTGTGATCTCCTACATTAGGAATCTAATTTTCTTCACAAGAATGTATCTTCATGCACAAAAAACCAGAATCATACGCCAATAATAGTACAGAACAATCATATATATTCGAATAATGCACACAATCATATGCCAATGGAGTTTTAATTCAGGTCAATAATAAACAGCCCAGGAATAATCAATCCCTAGGAATGAAAATCCTAAAACTATACTGTATTAGAAACTTCCCAAATACAATTCCAACACCGTTTAAAAACGAAAAGAGCAAATTGCAAATGAGTAAATATGCTGAGATAATCATATCCTTCAAGCACAAAGGACTGCAGTATAATTAGTTTAAAAAATCTAACCTTGAAGCAGAGATAATCATCCATAGAAAACAAAAATCTGATACTTTTTTGGTAACGCAGTATTGTAGTTAAAAGAGTTCCAAGTTTAACGGATACGAATACACACTGGGATATTCCATCGACTCTCTCTCTCTCTCTCTCTCAACGTCACTATTGCGGGTAATAGGCGCATTTAGTCCTCAACGTTGTTCTTCCTGTGCAAATGGTCCTCTAACGTTTCATTTATGTAGCTCAGGTCCCTAATCTATCACTTTCCCACACAATCAGTTCTTCTGGATAGACTCCATCCAATTCAGAACAAGTACCATGTAAAGAATTTTGCCACTATTTTGGTTATTGATGTGGATATTCGAACGCAAACATGTTCGTTTAGAGGTCGGCAACTATCAGACTTTCTCTTGTACACTTGCAATGGCATCTCTTTAATTAACTGGCAAAGACCCGGTAAATCATGTGCACTACTACGATAAAGAGGCCTACCTTAGAACATAATCTCAGTCATTGCTCCACTTATAGGTCAACAACTCTTGCCAAATCACGTCTAACGTCCTTTAAATCTAGCACTGTAAACAAATGTGGGGGAGATCGAAGAAGGCTAGGATTAGGGAAACAAACAAACGACTGGCGTCTTTGAGCAAACAAGGGAATGTTGCGAATATAATAATCGTGGGAAACATGGAATCCGTCCATAAGGACTGATTATGCAAGGAATTGATAGGTATGGCATCTCATCACCAAAAATGAAACATTAGGGACCAATTAGACATGAGGGAAAACGTTTAGGGATTAATTCGCCAATTACCTTGACTATTGCACATTTGCACATTTATTTGTACATCAAGTCCTTGTGTATTGGCTCAATTTCATTTTTCAGTGGACACGTTTTTTCTTTGTATTGACACCACATTTTCTTAGAAGTTTACCCCCTATTATAGTTGCATTAAATGTTTCTAAAATCTACTTATGATCATATTTATGTCTTCAAGTATAATATTCATCACATTCTTTAATCTTCAATTTTTTACTCATCAGCCCATCTTGTCTTTGATGACTGTTTGTGTCCAAAAATTCTGTTAAGATAGCATAAAAGGTTGTCCCGCATTTTTAAATAAATATAAAATTACAACTAATTTTTGCTCTATTATTTTTGAAAAGACTAAACTACGAAAATCAGCTCACTCAAACAACAAAAACCGAAACTGAAAAGCAAAGAATCAACAAGAAATCAACAGAAAACATAAAGAACACAAGATTTTCACCCTATGGCAAGAGGTTCGAAATAAATTCCTAATCCCCTTTTGAGCTTCCGCCAACGAGAATAAATCACTATATTAATCAAGAATCAACGTATATTCAACGATACACCAAGCACCCTTCCAGAGTCACACAAGACTCGGCCACAGTAGAAGAAGCCCTAACCGAAAACCTCTTAAAGTGAAATAGGAATCCACACAAGGATACACACATAGCTTTGCACAGATCAGTCAAGAGATATACAAAAGCTTTCATCAATAAATTTACAAAAGAGAACCACTCTCTGTGAGAGAAAAAGGGGACGGCGCAAGAGAGAGCGTTTTAGAGAGAGAGCAGCGAGAGAGCTTGAGAGAATGAGAGATATTTCGACCTTTTGGCTAACCCTAGACTTTTAAGAGAAGTCTCTCGAAGTTCCACTGCTGGCCATTGGATATCCACTTGGGTCTGATCTCAACCATCCAGAATTCCATTGAGAATCAAATGGGTTAAACGCGTTTTTAACCAAATAAAGAGTTGGGCCACCAAGTGTAGTAGATGTCCAGTCCATTTAACAGCCAAGGCCCAATTTTCATTGTGTCATTTTCCCCCACAATCTCCACCTTGGTACAATGATCCTGGTTTCATCTATAGTGATCTTTCAATTTTAGGCATCATTTGCTCGCTACCTGATACACAAATCGGCAAGTATCAATATTCAGCATCTTTAAACAGTCCAAAAACTTATTTAAAGGCAGAATTTTAGTTTCTACATTAGCAAGGTTAAAATGAGTAGAAATTTTCTCAAGTTTCACAACACCTTGTGAGATAACATCTCTAATGAAATGGAATTTCACATCAACATGTTTAGATCTATTATGCAAAACAGGATTTCTACTCAAATAAATGGCAGATTGGCTATCTAAAAATAAAACAACATCTTTAACAAAACCAAATTCATTTAACAAACCCTTCAACCAAATACCCTCTTTTATAGCATCAGTTGCAACAATATATTCAGCCTCAGTTGAAGATAATGCGACAATTTTCTGTAGTTGGGATTTCCAACTAATGCATTAATTACATAAGGTATACACATAAGAAGAAGTAGACTTCCTATTATCCCTATCACCTGCATAGTCATAATCAGTGTAACCCCTCGAGATAACACCATCAGATTGTTTTCTATAATGAATCCTCAAGTCACAAGTTCCTTTAATGTATCTAAGAAGTCATTTCATAGCTTTCCAATGTGTTTCACCTGGATTTGACATAAATCTACTCAACACACTTATGGAGCAGGCTAAATCAGGTCTGGAACAGACCATTAAATACATAACAAACCTAACTACATTAGAATAAGGCACTTTTGACATTCTTTTTAATTCAATTTCAGATTTGGGAGATTGATCACTTTAAAGTTTAAAGTGATTTGCTAAAGGTAAGCTCACACTCTTAGCATCACTCATAGAAAACTTTTCCACCAATTTCAAAACATAGGATTTTTGACTTAGACTAAGTATGCCTTCTTTTCTATTCCTTTTAATTTCAATACCCAGAATTTTTCTCACGGGACCTAAGTCCTTCATTTCAAATTCAGATTTCAATTTGTTTTTAATTAACTCTATTTCTTTTATGTCATGACTAGCTAAAATCATGTCATCCACGTAAAGAAGAAGATGGAGTGAATTTTCACAACCATTTCCTTTACAATATAAACAAGTATCAAAATTACTTCTTTTAAAACCAAGTCCAAGCACAAAGGTATCAAATCTCTTGTACCATTGTCTTGGATCTTGTTTTAAACCATATAAGGACTTTTTAAGAAGGCATACAAGGTCAGAATTTCTATTCATTTCAAAATATTTTGGTTATTCCATGTAAATAGTTTCATCAAGATCACCATTTAAAAAAAGGGTTTTGACATCTAATTGATCCAATTCCCAATCAAACTGAGCTGCTAAGGCTAATATCACTCTAACAGTGGTAAATTTTACAACCGGAGAAAAAAATTCATTAAAATATATCCCCTCTTTTTGAGTGAAGCCCTTAACCACTAGTCTAACTTTGTATTTAATGTCATTCTCACTTTGTTCACCTCTTTTTATTTTAAAGATCCATTTACAATCCACAACCCTTTTCCCCTTAGGTCTTTCAGTCAAAACCCATGTTTTATTTTTCTTAAGAGATTTCATCTCATCTTGCATTACATCACGCCAATGCTTGAAATCTTGGCTACTCATAGCCTCATTATAGGAACTAGGTTCATTCTCAATAAAACCTTGAACGGTAACCAAAGACACTTCATCATCAAACCTCACAGGTGGTCTAATATGTCTTCTTTGTTTATCACGAGCTAGTTGATAATCATCTAAGGTCTGATTTGTTTCTAAATCAGTTTCAGATTGTTCAACCTCATATGTGTTTCAACATCAGTATCAATTTCAAACTCTCCAATCTGAATATTAGGTAATTGATTATCATTTTCAACTTGCTCCACCTCAATTTCAATCTCTCTCTATGCTATCAGTCTGATTTATAGGTTCAAAGTTGCTGTTAGCTTTTAAACAAGGCAGATCATCTTCACTGAAACCACAATTCTACTTGTAATGATCCTATAACCTTTGGTTTCCCTCACCCATAGTCTATACCATTTTACCCCTTCACTATAACCTAAAAAGACACACTTAAGAGCTCTAGGTTCAAGTTTCCCCTCATATTGATGTGCAAAGGCTGCACATCCAAACACTCTTAAGTTGCTAAGGTCAACAGGTTTATTTTTCTACATTTCTTCAAGGGTCTTAAAATGTATAGCACTAGCGGGACTCCTATTAATAAGATAACTAGCAGTTTTTGTCGCTTCCCCCCAAAATAGCTTAGGAAAACCAGAACTTAAAAGCATGCATCTAACCTTTTCAAGCAAAGTTCTATTCATTCTTTCAGTTAAGCCATTTTGCTGTGGAGTGTGTGTAACAGTTCTGTGTCTTAATATACCATGCACTTTACAAAAATCATCAAGCTCATAATTGCAAAATTCAAGTCAATTATCAGTTCGTAAAATTTTATCCTTTTATCTGTTTGGTTTTCAATCAGATTTTTCCAATCTTTAAAGGCATTAAAAGTATCAGAGTTAGATTTCAACAGAAATATCCAATTCTTTCTTGAAAAATCATCAATGATTAACAAGAAATATTTAAAACCAGTATGAGTAGGCACATTAGCTAGTCCCCAAAGATCAGCATGCAGATATTCAAGAATAGATACAGATTTATGCATTCCAGACAGAAATGGTAGTCTATTATGCTTTCCTAGAATGAAATAGTCACAAAAATTGAGTTTTTCAATGTTATCTTTTCCAAAGGCACCTTGTTTTTTCAAAATCTGCAACCCTTTATCACTAATATGACCCAATCTCTTGTGCCATATTTGTAATTTATCATTAGAAACAGAAAGTGCTGCTGAAGTGGAATCAAAAGAGTTTTGAGTTTGCAAAATGTAAAGACCATGTCTCTTGGGAGCTTCCACAATCAAGTGTGAATTCCTCAAGATTTTAATGTATCTCGCATTAATCATAATGTCATAGTTTAGGTCATCTAACACACCTAAAGAGATCAGTTTTCTTTGAAGGTCGGGAACAAATCTGGTCTTTTCTAAGACAAGCACATTATAATCATTTACTCTTAAAGTGATAGTTCCTATGCCTTTAACTTGACATGCCATATGATTACCCATTAAAACTTGACCACCATTTACATTTTCAAAATCAGCAAACCACTCTTTATTTGGACACATGTGAAAGGTACAACCTAAGTCTAAAATTCACTCTTGACTAGGCTGGTGATTAACAGCAACATAGACTTCATCTATATCAGTTTCATTATTGCAGGCCAGAGCTGCATCACCATCAAATTTAGACCATTTCTATTGTCACTGAGCCTCATAGGACAATCTTTGATAAAATGACCTTCCTCTTGACAGTAAAAACATTTTTTACCTTTGATTTTCATTTTATCTTTTTGAAAAACCTTTTTCTTTTGTCCAAATTTCTTGTTGGGGTAACTAGTCTTAGGATTAAATTTAGACTTTCCTTTCAGATTTTAACTCTAACTCCTTATTTCTTAAGGCATTAATTATCACCTCAGTGGTTAAAATTTCCCTACCATATTCAATTGCATTTTTGACATCCTTATATTTATCACTAATTGAATTTAATAAAACCACACACAACTGATCTTTCGAGAGTTTCTCATCACATTTGGCAAGGTCACGGGATAACCTATTGAATCTGTCAAAGTTAGCATCAAAGTCAAGAGAAGAATTAATTTTTTAAACCAAAAAACTGTTTTAAAATATACACTTTATTTGGAATAGTTTTGTTCAAATATGTATCTTCAAGTTTTTTCCACAACTCAGCAGCAGTTTTTGTTTAACCTATTTCTCTTAGAACATTATCAGACAAGTGTAAGAAAATCGAACTCCAAGCAGTTTCATCAAGTTCTGTTTTCTTGTTTTCTTCTAAACCCTCAGGCCATGTCTCATCAATTGCTTTTGCACATTTTTGTTGAAATAAAAGGGCTCGCATTTTCTAGCGCCAGAGACTAAAGTCTCCTTTGCCATTAAAATCTTCCATTTCACATTTTGAAGCAGACATGATTTTAAAGATTTTAAATGAGAAGGTAATACATGCAGTTCAGGTAGACCTTACAACAAAAAATATACACATCAAGTTATAAACCAGAATATCAACACTTAAGAGACAAACAAATAGGAATTATATAATCGCCAGATTGTGTATACAATATTCACAGATCCACAAATTCAGTTTCAAGCAAGAACTATAGCATAAATCATCTCAAATGCAATATACCGAATTAAAGAGCACACGCAGAGGTTTTATATCACAATTCTTGACTCGAAAACAAGACAACCCTCAAATTCCAGACAACTCAAAGCTTTCTGGACAAAGGTATTGCCAAGAAGAGTCCTAAACCGAGTTTTTAAAACACTATCAACAATTAACTCTAATGTATAAGAAATATATGCAATATATCTTTACAACACACTCGAAAATGGAAAGATCTCACCAAAACCCCCTTGATGGGTTATAGAACAAAAACGAGCAGTGTGTTTCGTGTGAAAATTGTTGTAGCCGTACGAACTGCACACGACCGAGAGCTTCGAACCTCCGTCTGATGCTCTGATACCACTGAAAAGACTAAACTACGAAAATCAGCCCACTCAAACAACAAAAACTGAAACTGAAAAGCAAAGAATCAACAAGAAATCAACAGAAAACATAAAGAACACAAGATTTTCGCCCTAAGACAAGAGGTTCAGAATAAATTCCTAATCCCCTTTTCAGCTTCCGTCAACGGGAAGAGATCGCTATATTAACCAAGAATCAACGTATGTTCAACAATACACCAAGCACCCTTCGAGAGTCACACAAGACTCGACCACAGTAGAAAAAGCCCTAACTGAAAACCTCTTAAAGTGAAATAGGAATCCACACAAGGATACACACATAGCTTTGCACAGATCACTCAAGAGATATGCAAAAGCTTTCATCAATAGATTTACAAAAGAGAACCACTTTTTGTGAGAGAAAAAGGGGGCGGCGTAAGAGAGAGCATTTTAGAGAGAGAGCTTGAGAGAATGAGAGATATTTCGACCCTTTGGCTAACCATAGACTTTTAAGAGAAGTCTCTCAAAGTTCCACTGCTGGCCATTGGATCTCCACTTGGGTTTGATCTCAACCGTCCAGAATTCCATTGAGAATCAAATGGGTTAAACACGTTTTTAACCAAATAAAGAGTTGGGCCACCAAGTGTAGTAGATGTCCAGACCATTTAACAGCCAAGGGCCAATCTTCATTAAGCCATTTTTCCCACAATTTTAAAGCACACTAACATGATATTTGGATGAAAACATGTAAAGAAAGAAAAAACCAAAAAGCTCAATCATTAATCACGGACGAACACAGAGATAAATATCAACTTAGTCCTTGTTAGAGCAATATCTTTGAACTCCTTGCAGAAAATTACGTCAAATGCTGAGCACGCGCGTCTGTGTGTGTGTGTGTATATATATATATATATATATATATATATATATATATATTATTTAATGAACTTTGTACATTGTCATGTTATAGGAATTACTTTGATATTCCCCTGAATGGTCACTGCACTTACAAACATTTCCCTCCATCCATCATTACCTATACAATCGTGTGGAAGCCGTCTGAGTTGGCAAGACGGAATCATACGTGGCAGTAGAAGGTGTCTAAAACATGCCACGTGCAGAGAAAGCATGAAATTGAAGCTGACTAAAATCCCCCGAAACTTTCAATTAAATGAGAGCTTCTTGGCTTCAAAAAGTATAGCCATCGAATCATACGAGTATTTTTGTTTCTTGATTTTGTTTTCTTTTTTTTGCTCTTCACAGAAATTTCTTGATCTGGGGGTATAAAGGGGGGCGCGAGTGAAATTTTGAAAATAAAACCTTTGATTGTTTGACCTCAGCGCCTGTTGGGGGAAGAAATTCATGTCTTAGCTAAAGTAGCCATTTCACGTTTTCAAAATGTTGTTTGGTCAGATAGAGTTCCTGTTTATATTGTAAAGGGGAATTTTAAAAAATGTCAGTGTTTTTGAAAATGCACTAAAAATTTTCATTGGCACATGATTTGATAAAAAAAAAATGTTATTTTTTATGTGTGAATGGTCCATATTACCATTAAACTCACAATTCTATAAGCATTTAATGCTATTTAATGTTCATTAAGACTAACTTTCATTACCATTAATGTTTGATGTGATAATTGAATTTTTATATTATAAATATTAGATATTTGTATATTATATTGTTAAATATGAATTTTGTTAATACAAAAATTCCCCACAGAAATTTTATGTTAACTTCTCTAATATTTTCCTTCCCCATTAACAAACTCTAATTTTTCCTACATCTTCTTCATTCCTTGATCAAGCTATTGGAATCTCCATTCATTTTGAGATGTTAGTTCATAAAAAGTTTTACATTTTTTTTATAGCTTATTATTTATTAAATGTTAAATATAATATAATCACATTTTTTGAAACTTTTTAAACTATTATTGATGATGAGTGCTTGATATTTAAAATATTTTTTAAAAGGGAAATTTTAACAATATCATTTTGGCAAATGTGAAGAATTTCATAATAAAGCACATTGAGTTATTAATTTTTGGTAAGATATTACAATTGAGAATTAATTATGATCATTAATATTTTTAACACATTCTTCCAAGGTAGTGAACATTGTATCATGTTTTCAGGCTTTTCGAGGACCAGACAATATGTCATCTTTTCCGACAAGTTCTGACAGTTGAAATGTTGAACTAGACATTTCGAAAACATCGGGAACGACATTTGAACTATCGAAACCCGACATTTTGAAACTATCGGAATAGTCAAATCACTTTAATGTGACATTTTTATTGAAGTAGTCAAACTGTCAAATTTGTACGATATTTCATCTAGTCAAATCACTTTTATTGAAGTACATGAAATGTATTTAAATTTATGAATAGGGGCAAAATTGTACAAAAATATGTCAAAATGACATTATTGCAAACACTTCAAAAAAATAACATTTTTGTAAATGCAAAGGAAAAAAGTGTCACCCAGTGTAATTTCCTCTATTATTTTGTAAATATAAATATTCTTAGGGAGTTTAGTATTTTTATTTCTTTTTTAAGAATCGATTATGTGAAAAGTAGTTTTTTTAAGGATGTGGTTTTAAAAAATAGAAAAACATTATAGATTCACGTATAAAATTATTTTATTGAGAAATGTATAATTAAAAATAAATTTGAACAAAAAAATTTAAAAATCTGTACTAAATGTGACTGGCCAATGAATAAGTTCGAGTTAATGTGATGAAAAAAATAATAATAATAAAACTAGTGAAATGTTGGGTTTTCAATCAAGTTATACATTTTGTTTTAATTATTTACTAAAATAAAAAAAAAATAGTATTTGATATATTTATAAATGAAAATTTAGCAATCTTTATTTTAGTAAATATTTTCCATATATAATCTTGTTGATCTTTTGAGGGTATAATCTTGTTTGTTAAACAATGATATTTGAGCCATTTTATTTGTCAAATTTTAAAATATGTAACTACTTATCTAGATGATAATCTCACATTATACAAGGATAGTCAATTTGATTTGGCCACTTTAAATATTTCTATAGAAAATATTACGTAGTTACTAACGGGGTGTTGTCGACTAAGATTTTAATGAATTTTAAAAGATTATAAATTCTAATGAATTTCGTGGATTTAAATAGATTCTTGTAAATTCCATAAAAATCTCATCAAATATGGTGAAATTTCAAAAAAAATTGGTAATATGTATTTTTAAGTTTGAAATCCATCTAAATCTTTTAAAATCTTTCTATTGATGAAATTTTTATAAATTCACTAGTTATTGAAGATAACTAAATTTTAAAGGATTTCATTAAATTTTATTAAAATCTCAATTGGGGATACTTATTTTTTTAATGAATTTCATTAAAATCCATTAAAATCTTAATTGAAAACACCTAAATTTAGAATGACTTTTAAATTCATCACAATATCAATTGAGGACGTCCGCCTAAATTACTGAATTTTTTTCATATACGTAAACTTCAAGCTAGGTAGCTCAAATTTGCGAATATGTCACCTTCAACAGATATACGTCACATCTCCATCTTCCTATTCATGTTACTCGAGTTTTGTGCTAAATTGTAAGCTATAGTCATGGCACGTTGAATAAAATACATGTACGGTTGCACAAATTTGGACAAGAATCTCATCCCACTACGAATCATTCATAAGCTTCCTTCTCCCTACACTGGGTAAAAGTCAAAAAGACACTTCGAATAATTTTCTACTGGGTAAATTTCGTAGAAATAGATGATCTCTCTTTTTTCTCCTAAAATTCTTATTCCAGGAGTGAAAAGAAAAAGTATTCCACGGTTTCCATGTTGATGTATCATTTTTACACAACTTAACACACACACACTAAACTTTGATCATCGTGTCTGCAAAATTTACCTGCGGAAAAATCATCCCAGCAAATCTTAGAATAAAAAATTTCACCACTGCACATATCCACAAGACGACAATGTTAAGCTCTAAAGTAATCCCAAGGTCAAATACCCAAGAAGTTAATAACTTCATTTAAAATTTCTTTCTGTAACAATTCACACTTATACTGAGCTTTCTTTGACCTTTCCAATATCCAGTGAAACAAAGTCGAAACTGACATTTGAGAGGATTTTATGTATTAAGCCAAATATACAAGATGAAGATGATGTCCTGAAACAACTAGAAAAAGCTTTACATATTTGCCTACTTGGTTGAGACATATTCAACAAGATGACAAAGTGGAGAGGAAGGGGATAAATTCAGTGAGGTCAATGCTTACTAAACTAACAAGATGTCCTTTCCATTGTAAGGTAGTTTATACCTCGGGAGCCTATGGATGCCGGCCATTCCTGAAAAATCAAGCAAATGAAAATAGTTACTGTAAAAATGCAATTGTGTCAACATTCAGTTCTTCAGGACAATGAACACTAATTGATAAATTGAAGCAAAGATTATTTTCTCTTGAATATAATCAGTGTAACATCATTTTATAATTTTTGCCCTTATAATCTCTCTCCTACAAAGCCAGTAACTGTTTCCAGCAATACTTACTAGTTGGGTTTTTTCAGTAGTCCTGGCAGTATACAATATATTCTTCTTCGGCATAAAATGCAGTGTGGCTCACAATATAATTGCAAATAAGTCGAGAACCATGATAAGATGCAGGAATGTTATGCATGACCTTGATCATGTATGCATGATGTATGTACAATATGCAATCTCAAATATGATGACCCCTTTCTAGTTTCTATGATAATTATCTCAACACTAGGTGTTATGTGGGAAATACTTCTGAGTGAATTAGTAGCAAACCAGCAACGCATACTAATGAGTTTCTAGTATATTTATATGTACCATATAGACAAAGGTAATGTCATTTCAAGGGAAAAAGGACTTTGAGCAAAGTTCGCATTCTGAGGTTCTGTCAAGTTCATTCCATCATTATTTAGTATTCAAATTAAAGATGCGTAGATGCAGGAAGTAGAGATTTGACAATGAGAAAATGTTGTCAAATATAATCCTCACATCCTCCCCCATCAGCTGCTACTTTTGTTTGACTAGCAAAAACTGGTGGTTAGTTGCCGAGAGTTTGTAGTATGAACTTTTCTCTATTTGTAATCTTCACCAAGTATTCACAGGGTTCTGACCTCATTGTCTTTTTCATGTTCCTTTCTTTATCAAACAAGTCAAACATGAACATATTTCTCAGTTCATGAACATATTTCTCAGTTCATGTAGACAAGCCAAAGCCAAAAGCAAACAAAAACCAAACACACAATTGCTCATGTCATGTGATTATATAAACCAGAAATTTTATTTTGACATTACAAATACTAACTTCTTAGGTCAATCACACGAACTTCTAAACGTAAAACTTTCTCCCAAGCCCTGGGCACACATCTATTGGTACACGTCACTACTAATAAGACTTTTAGACCAATTATCAAAAACTAGGACAATGTTGATACAATATAGATTGTCGAAGCATGAACTTATTCACCTCACTAAAAGTGAATGAGAACCATTGACGGCTCCTCTGACAGCACCAACACGTCTGTTTCTTTGATCTTGTTCTTTGCCATTGCGCATTGCCGCAACTTCCTTCTCCATAGAAGCTACTTCTCTTCGCATTCTCTTGGCCTCAACTTCCATTGCCTTGTTCAACGTTTCAACTTTTTTTGCCAAAGCCTGAATGATTTCCACACCAAAAATGCCCATCACTCAAAGGACAGAGAAAGAACAGCAGGGGGGTTAGGTCATGCAAAAAATACAACAAAAAGAATGCAGGAGCAAACCTCAATTGCATCATCTTTATTCTTAAGGCTTTGATCTTTGTCATGGCAAGCTTTTTGCAGAGTCAAAACCTCCTTCTGCAGCATATCATACAATGTTCCAGAAACGTAGTCTTCATTTTCCATCCTCAATTTTCACTAGAAGTACTCTCATCTCCATTCTCCAGGGAAGAAATCCTTCCATTAATTTGAGTCTCTTTGCTGACACTGTTTGGTTGATTATCTTTCTCGTCTACATCTGAATCCAGCTTATCACCTACTGCTGGTCCACTACCACCATCAGGTGAGCTCGACAAACTCTTTGACTGCTGTAACAATGCACAAGCACTACTTGTCTGGGATGACCCAGATTGAAAATTTGCCTTTTTAGATAGAAACCCATTGGAGGATATCCTGGTCAAATTTTCTGCTCCTCCAAAAGACTGCCTTCTTGAAGTCCCATTGCTTACATTTCCTCCTCGCAATGACGCACGGGAAGTACCATTTTGAAATGCTTTAAGCCTTTCCTCTAAAACTTTAAATCGTAATAGGTATTTTTCCTAAGCAACAAATCAACAAAGAGGATATTTAGATCAGATGAACATTAGAAACAACAGTTATGGGAATAAAAAATCTGTTTCCTCACCTTTAACTGGGCTTCTGACTTAGCTGCACGCTCTGCAATTGCCAGCTTATCTTTCAGATGGTTCATTTCTCCCTGCGAAGGTTATCCAGAAAATTGAAACGATTAAATGGTGGCTGAAACAATTGACTCTACTGCATCCATTTCTGGATTACAATTTCAGCTGGAGAAGTCTTAATTCAATCTCCAATTAGAACATACAAGTATTCCACTTTTTTAAAAAAAAAATAAATTAATTAAAATGATCCTACAAATCACTTCATGCCATATATCAGCTATCATATCGGCTACACATTACCCTTTTTGGAACTTACTAAGTCATTAAACTTGGGACAGAGGACTAAAATGGCATCTATAATATGATAGATAGTTCAATTCTCGTGCTATTATTAAGTTGCAAATATAGAAAGAAAGTAACCTAGCCGGGAAGCAATAATTTTACAATAAAGCCTGGAAGCTAAATTATCTGCAAGAAGGACCTAATGTCTGAGCAATCTATGCAATTCAATATGACATATAAGAGTACGGATTACAAGAAGATTTTTATCATTACAATAGAACAACCTAATTATTTTTTAATAACATTTAAATTCTTCACTAGTTCATCTTGGGACAAAACCAAAAAGATGATTCAACGTTGTTGGATTTCCTTGACAGCAGTGTGAGTTGTTTTTCAGTCTTAATATTGTAATAGTTAATAAAAAAAGTATCAAAATTTCAGTGAACTTTTAAAGTGAAAATGATAAAACATGCCTGATAGAATTTTCTTTCTTCAAGCCACTGCTTTACTGGCATTACTTTGTCATTGGCATCTTTCCAATCATTTGCAACAACAACAGCAACACGATTTGCAGAAACCTTAGCCCGAGCTAGTTCACGGTCTAGAATCCTTTTCTCTTCCTGCACAAGCTTGGACGTCTTAAGAATGGTTCATCATATCAATAGGTACGGTATTAAAAACCAGAATTATCCTTGTACATTTATTTCTTGCACTTTCCGCTGGTAATCACGTACAGCATTGGCTGCAGCACCACCAGCCAAAACAGCCTCCTCAAGCTCACGAACAGTTTGAGTAAGCTTTTCAACCTCAGAAACCTTTTGCCTATGCATTTTGTCCAATATCTTATTCTCCTCCTAAATAAAATCAATTTGTGTAGCGTAAGAATCTAGAGCAGCAGCCATTAACTATTTTGCATGCTTTCGTCTAAACAGGAAAAGCCCTAAAACAGGTAACCTGGCATATCTCGATTTGTTTCATCAGCTCTTGGTTTGTGTTCTGGAGATCATCAACCAAGGAAGCTTTTGCTAAAGCCATCTGAACTGAACGTTCTGCTTCCAATAAAGCAGCCTCTTTAGATTTAGTAAGCCGATCAAGTGCTTTGTTATCATCTTGCAGCTTTGCTACCTAACAAAATATAAGTTCATGCAAGGCAATTAATTAAAAAACTAAAAGTTCATTGATCCTCGGCTGTAAAGTTCGACTTCATAGTATTGTATCTATCAATATGTATGGTCTTGGACCATCAATAATGATTTTTCTTTAGATTTCAGCTAGTTGATCGATCCACTTTTAGCATTATAATTGCAGAAGGATATGTCAATAAGTTGATAAGTACCTCCAACCTAGCCAGCTTCAAATCAGCCTCCAGTGGCGCTATTATTGCCTCGATCGGTGGCGTCTCGTCATCTTTCTGCGCAGCATGCACCCTTCGAAGTGTGGCTTCAGCAGCATATTGTGCGGCCAGAGCTGCTTTTTTCTCTTCATTTATTTTCTTATTCTCTAGATTCTGAAATATGTCAAGTAACTCAAAATTACATTATCAGCATTTATTTCAAATCTCAAAGTTCTGATGTTGCTTTTCTGCTTTTGAAAGAAGTCGAAGAAAAGGAGCTGAAAATAGCAATTGAAAGCCAATTCATGAAAACTTAAACAACCTGACATGTACCTTGCTTTCAAGGAGAGCTTCTGTGGCTTTTAGCTTTTCATCTACTTTATTTAGTTCGTCAGTTAGCTGAAAGAGAATTAACATGAAGAAATAGTAAGCTTTTCTAGATCTATATTCGATTTATTTTATACATATAATCACTTCACCATAAAACAAATAGCTAAAACAAGTAAATAAGGAGATTTAAAGAACAGAAGGCAATTTGTGTAAAGTGACACTTCAAAGCATTTGAACCAATTAACAGAGATATTTAAATTGATGTACCTCTTCAACTGCCTTCTCTTTAAGGCGTTCAGAGTACTTCAAAGCCTTTATTTCTGCATTAGCCTCTCCCAGCGCTCTATCTTTATCTGCAAATTTGAAACTTAATTTAATGAAAAGTCCATTTAATTTTAATTTTTTATTTTTAGTTTTAAAAAGTAAATTAGTACGAAGATTTTTCGTGAGGCTCTTTCCACTTAATCAAGGGGCTGCTTGCTACTCCAGGCTTTAGATAATTTCAGTGCACAACTTAAATAGCCACAAAGTTACAATAATAAAAGCCTCACCGAAATTCATGTGGGGCAGAGGTAGGTCCAATTATATTGTACTGAAGAAGAAACCAAAAAAATAGGAAAAATAATTGACTAAAACACAATATTCTTCAATGTAGTATAATGTGCTAGATAGGCCAATAGAGGAAGAAGCTAGTTGACCAACAGCAATAAAGAGAAGATGTTGCAAAGAATTAAGGGAAAAAAAAAATTACCGTTTCATGTAGGTAACTTTTTATCTCTGGTATTTCTTCAACATAAGTTATGCAGTTTCTGTTTTATTTATTTAGACACACACTCCACATCTAATGGGCAAAGTAATGAAAACCTAAACCAAACGCTTTATGACACCTGAGAACAATGGATAGCCAAGGAACAAGGTATTATTACACAATAAAAAACTGCATATTTAACCGGTGATTTTTCTCTGTGTTTGCCACCAACCAAACCCAAGATGGTTGAAAATTTTAATATTTTCTAGAATTTTAGTTTCATAATTTCAAGGCCACACCTGGGTGATAAGTAAAAGGGAACAAATTGGTTTTATGAATCAATAATGTCTACCATAAAAAATGGTATAAGATTAGCCATGGCCAGTGACACCGTACTAACGAGGCCAAACTATAAATCTCAAAGCATAATAAATACAAGGATGCTTAAAAGGTGAACCATGACACCTCTTTATAATGGGAAATGACGTGCCTATTCCATTGTGAGGGCAAGTGGAGAGGGACCAATAAATTTGTTTTGTTCACTCATCAGCATACCCACATGCTGTCCAAATTGTTCTTTTCAAGCTTTCCTTTCTTGATGGGAATTTGTCTTCTAAGGCCAATACTACACGACATTATCTGCATGTTTGGAGTCTTGCCCAAATTCCACGTCCTTTCTCATTCCATTGGAAAGACAGAAAACGGGGGAAAAAAAATCTATTTCCTGTGACCACCATCACACAAATGCAGTTGTCCCAAGTTAGGAGCAATGGTATCAATATTTTGAATTTGAATTTCAACAGAACACATTTAATCCTCTCCATATATGATATCTACAAAAGCCAAGAACATAAATCATCCCACCTTCAAGGTAGCTTTAAAATTTGAATCTTAACAGGGAAGGTATATCAAAATTTCAAAAATAACTAGTAATCACATTATTTAAGATATGATAACATTATAATTACTCAAAAATATGACAACATTTCTCAAATTTCAGCGTATTCACACTGAAACTGAAGAAAATTCTCCATCATATATTTAAGAATTAAACAATATCAATTCTCCAATTAAACGTCAACCATTTCACCCCTATCTTTTTATAGCTCACAGTTTGCATGTCCCCATTTAAATTTCGGAAAAGAAAACAAATGAAAAAAAAGATTCCAGAAATATAAAAACCTTCGAATATAAAACAGACCTCGTACTTCATTCTCAAGGCGAGTGAGCTCCACACGCACCGGATCGGAGCCATGTAAGAGGGTAACAATATCATCCACCTCCGAACCAGCCTGATATAAACCCGCCGATGACTTCTTCTTCGCCTTCAACGGAGCCGATAACGTCTGCCTCTGCTGCTGTTCCGTATCTCCATCGCCGTTATAACAACTCCCCATTCGATCACAAAACACGCTCACAGAATCCCAATTTTTTGGAGATTACGCTAAATTATAGGAATTGCTGTTCCCTGTCTCTATGTGTATATAAATATATTTATATATAAAAACAATTGAGATTTGAAGTGTAAGTATATATAGAGAGAATGAAAGATCACTGTCAGTTTTGCTGTAGAAAGAGAGAAAATGGCTGGGTTTGCGTTTATATCGAAGAAGATTACAGGGGGTTTAGGCGGGGTTTAAATTAGATTAAATTAAAGTTTTTGTATTTCATGAAGTTATTATTAGCTGTAACGCAGAACACCTAATACCGTGAGCCTGCACACGTTTTAAAAGAAGATATTTCTGGAGCTGATTTGTTTAATTATTCTTTTTAATTGGTCAATGGAATAGAATTGGATTAGATTATATTTTACAATCATATTACTTCTACATTGTATTTGACATCAAGTTTAACATTATATCACGTATGAACACATAATTGATCAGTTTTTGAATTCAACACACTTTCCTACCACACAATATTTTGAATTTGCAAAAAATTATAAAGGATGTAAAACTCCATGTTATCCATAAAATGTACAAGGAACATTATTCTAGCCCCTCGGGGCACATCCAAGTTGGCAAAGGACGGACATTGCGGGGTTTACAACCTCAACGTGGGGAATTCGATTCCTGGTTGGAGCAGCTGAGTGTTGTAATAACTATTATTGGTTGGAGCAGTTTGGTGATGTAATAATCATGGAGGATGCTCCTTTGGGGTCAGGAGTATAAAGGGTGCACGGACCCTGGTCAATTTGGGCATAACCCGCGATTTACTTCCGCCAGTTATTGAGGGGGCCAGTGGCTGGTGGTCCAGGATATCGTCTGGCGTAAACTGGGAAACCTGAGTATAAAAAAAAAAAAACATTATTTTATATTTTAACATTTTATTAAAGTCTTTCCCTCCACGATAATTTGATATCCAACGGCCACATTTGATTAACGGTCACTGCACACGCCATTTGATTGTCCAATTACAAAAGTAGCCCCAATTTACCGTTGCAATTGCAAAATGGACACCACCAAAAGTAAATTTGTTAAAGGAGAATTTTGCAGTAGCAACCTTTCAAGAATTTTGCAGTAGTAGCCCCAATTCTGCAAGTACCCAGTTTTCAATTGTGAGAATACTGTAGCCATTGCTTGCCATGTTCCGAATCGAAAAAGTAAATTGAACTTGACTTAAAATGAAGAAGATGCTTAGTTATCAATCAATTGGACTTTTCCTTTCCCTCGATAATAGCCTCGACTCCAGTTGTTTGGGGGAAAGTTATTGGTATTGAAGCTCGTCTTTGCATGCTTGAATCCCGTCCACCAAGGGAGGAATTGTAGTGGGTTGGGGAGGTGCGATGGTGGAAGATGTGCACGTTATGGTTTGGGGTACGTGGCGAAGAAGATGATTGTTTTCTTTTCTTTTCTTTTTTTAATTATTATTTTAATTAATTAAATGTTAAATATTACGTTGTCCTTCTTTGAAATAGTTCAACGCATGTCAAATAATGATATTTTGATCAACAACTTGCCTTCGAACGAAACCTTCCAGAGGCTCTTCTACTGGATATTTACTGAAAGATTTTGTGACGTAACTGCTCCAATTTAAAGATTTAAAATTACGCGCAAAGTTTTGGAACCTCAACTTCAAGTTTTCCTTGTTAAAAATAGAATAAGTCCGAGCCAGTCACATGCACGAACAAGAATAAAAATTGAATTGGGAGTAAATAAAGATTTTAAATAATTCTCACTACTACTCTTTTACGAAAAATTTATTTCTTGGGGAAAAAAATGTATGCAGTTGAAAAGTAAATTATTCATTTTTAACTTAAATAATCTACTTTCCGAATGATCTAATCAAGACCAACCAAATTTCTATTATTATTTGAGAGGTTGTTGGGGGCACGTGTCGTAGGTTGACTAAACATCTCAACTTCAGTGTCATTTGGCATATGAGCACTATTGTGTATTTCATCTAGCATTGTTGGAGTTGGAGTGCTCTCATTCTCTTGGTTGATAGAGACTTTAATTTATTTTTTTATTTTTTTAAAAAATCAATTTTAACAATTATATTTTTCAAACAAAATGATTTTTGTATGTCAATCCATAATTTTTTCCTAATTTTAAACCATACATTCTCCCAAAAAAAAAAAAAAAATTATATTTTTATTGAAATATATTCTAAAAAATCTACATCAAATGGGATTTTAATAAATTTATTTATTACTTCTCTATTTAAAACTCATTCATATAATTATGTATTATGTCACAAATAAATGAAGAATTGTATAGAACTATATTTGGAGGTCAAATCTACTGTTTATTAACTTTAGAAGATAAAGAATGTATTAGAAACCTTGGAAAGATACATGAGTCTCTAAAATAGAGAATGAGGGTAATAAAGATTCTATTGAAAATACTCTTAAGATGTCTAATAGTGTTGTTTTGTGTGACCAATTGTCTTGAATTAGATGATACTAAAAAACGCCTACTCGACTTATAATTTTAGTTTGATGGTACTCATATGAGTGTTGTAACTCTGTCAATTAATTCTTGTTTAATTTTAAATGGACATCAATTTGACTAATTCTTGTTAGTATTCTTATTTTGGTTCGACACACTAGTCTTGTATTTGATAAATTGAGTGACGACTATGTCTCAATTTCAAGAATTTCTTAAGCTTAGAGACCAATTATTTGAAGAAAAAACCCCAAAATACTTTTTAAGGCGTTGAAGATTGGATTTATAATTGCATGTGATTAATTAATGTTAGAATTTGAAGATTAGATTAGTGTGTGTGGGCATCATGGCAAGTAGGGTAGGGGTGGGTGTGGATGTGAAGAGTAGAGAATGAAAAAAGTAAAAAGTTGATGGATTGAAGGGTGGTGAAGAGAGAAAGCAAAAGCAAGACAATAGCACATGGGGAGTGGGGAATTGATAGGAGAAAGCGTAGGAATGCACATGCGATGGAATGCGATGCCTTAAAAGACAAAGCGTGAAGCTATCTTCTACATTTGCCTCGTGGGTCCGCATATCCATTTGATTTCCCTTCCACACGAGCACCTTCGTCGAGCAGTTGTCCAAAATTTTTTGGGACTCGACTCGTGCTCAGACTCTTTCGAGCTCGAGAAGCCTGTGAATCGAGTCCATATGAGCCTAGTGAGCAAGCCAACGAGCCACTCGACTATAATAAGTTGCAATTTGCTGTCAATGTCAAAATTGTGAATGTTTCTTTAGTTGATTCGAGTATAAAACGTCAAACATTGTTAAGTTATGAAACTGAATTATTTTCACTGTGCAAAATATGAATGCAGATCAACCTTCAAGTAAGGTTGCCATGAGGTTGAAAGATGCAAGAAGCCTCCTCCGGCGATGTAGGGACCAAATCTCTCAGATCAAAATTTTATTAAAGATAATTTAGAAATTTTACACTTAGAATTTCGATTTTGCCATAATTTTCTTATAAATAGATAGTCATCATCATGATTTTGTATTATTGTAAAAAATTCGAGAGAAATTAATGAAAATAGGTCTCTTACGTGATTTTTTTACTATCTTTATTTGTTTAATACGATTGTATTACTCAGTAAGGTTTTTAATTCTCAACAAAACTCAATATTGTTCGGTAAAGAGCTTACAAGGATTAAACGCACTATCTAAATTCGGGTGTAACAGTACAACTCAAATCATTACCACCAGACATCGCAAGTGAATACATGATTTCACTTATGAAAATTGACTGTTATTATTCAGAGTGGACCTACTTGCATTGAAAATGAAAGTTCAAAAAGGCCAGAAAAACATGATTGAGGACTCGTGTGCTTTATTTTGGAAATTTTTGGGACTGAGGCACCATATTTCCATCCAAGAAAGACAAGCAAAAGGTTCAAAAGATCAAGTAATCAGACAACTAGATAACAAAAAGAAAAGGCTAATCACAAAAATGCAATTCCATAAAATCCAGAAAATCAACAACAGCACAATGACCACCCCGGTACATACGTATAACGAATCTCAGGAATTTATCGGCCAAAAGGGTTCCATATAGAAATCACTTAGACCAGCAGCATTCGAAAAAACTTTAACGATCATAAAGCATCATACGTTCAAGTAAGCAACAATATTATTGTTAAGGGACAAAATTTAACATCGAATAACAATGAAAACATAGATCAATTTATAAAAATTTGGACTACTCCTACAATAAAATTGATACTTTAAGTCTTAATATGTTATTCGAGCTCATTAAGTTTCAACGAGCAAAACATAGCTAATTTATAAGAATTTGAACTACTCTTTTTGATAAAATTGACCTTTTAAAATGGAACTCCAAATCTTAGAGGGTGTTTGATGGAGATTAAAATTAGATTTTTAGTAGATTGTGATAGAAGTTTTTGAAATGTGTGGTTAAAAAGTTGTGGGACCCAAGAAATATGTGTTTGATAGTGATTGTTTGATTTTGACTTAGATTAAAATCTGTAACAAACAGGATAATATTATCCTTGGTGCATCTTATTTCGGTTAAGAGAGTAAAGTATCATCCAACAGAATATTTAACCAAGGTAGAGTTTCATACTGTTAACTTCTACAATTGTGATGAACAACATAAATGGAGCATGTAGTCTAAGAAACTAACTCTATGTCCACCTTGACTAATGAAATATGTCAAATACACAGAATGCAGATATATGCATCATCAAGACGAGGGAAGAGGGATGGGGAAAAAAATATTGCAACACCTAAATAAAGTTCCCTTGTGTTATATAATTGGGTTAAAATATCTTTACACATGACTATCATTACTCGACTAATATTTTCCCTCCAGGGCACTAGTAAAGAACAACACAATCGTGCTATTGATTCCATCTCTCCTGAACACAGAAATTACATAAAACATCTAACTACTAAACATATTTTACATGTACTAACAGGGAAGAAACCACCTTAACTGCATTTTACAAGGTTGGCCATTGGTTGCATAGAATTGCCCCCATACGGAGAGGTAATGCATATTCTCCTTTTTCTTCGTTTCTTAGTGTCAATCTTCTGCTAATCACTCTCGCGGCCTTGCAAGCCATAGAGAACTCAGGGCTCGAAGCCTTGAAAAATAATCATGTAACAAGAGAACCGCACGTGCTGATTGTCTGACTGTCAAGATACGATGCATTTGTTGTAACGTTTGTTGCCTCAAGTTGTCCGCCTAGTCAATGTCAAGAAAGAAAAAATCAGTAATGAAACTTCTATTTATCCCAACTCCTACACTATTTTGCTTCAAAATGCCACTTAATTTTATGCAAGACGTGAAGATTTACACAATGACCTATATCTATGCAAGAAACAAAAATGTCCATTCCCTGTTGACAACCAAAGGAGAACTCAGATAAGTCAAAGCTCTCATGGAAGTTACTAAATTAGACAAGCCCATGAGCCGGAAGATCCCAGCCGGTGGCCTGGCCTGTTTCACACCTCTTCTACTGCACATACTATAGGAAAAACACGAGCAGTTTGGAAAATCACGAGCAAGCATTACTCATTAGGTGTAAGATCAAGTTACATCATCTACTTTCTTTTATAAATTTATAATCAATTACAAAATACAAACAGAAAAAAGCAATGCACAAAGGGAACGAGAACAAGTACAGCCGACTCAATGAAAATGATATATTACCTGATGCAGAAAATCGTCAAGAGTCCCCAATTTCCCCATGGCCATTGCCATCTGACCCATATAATTTGCAACATTTGACCCTTCAGGTACAGATGATCCATTGGCCAATGTTTCCGCTAGAGACTGCTGTAGTGCATCCATACCTTGTGAAAGGGCATCTTCAGCTTGATGTGATAATTGCTGCAGACTATAGATCCGTGCTAATTGTTGCTCCGTCCATGGCTCCATTTGATTCACAATAAGCTGCATCGTGATTGAATGCCAATCGAAAAACAGAAAACAGAAAGTTGTCAAATGTTTAAATATTGTCTTGGATACATATATCAAAATTCTTTTTGAGTCATAAATTTCTTCATCAGTGGGAAAAATCTTTATAATATATTAGTTAAAAAAAAAAAATACTAATTGGTTACCTATTGCACAAATTGAAGATATGTCCAAGGGAAAGATCTATTATTGACGCCTTAAATAACAAACCTATGAAACATGGAACAATAACAGTGTAAAATCTTGAAAACAAACAGTAGCCTAACATTATTAGGGTCTAGTTAGCACAAGCAAAACTAAGGATGCTGATATGGCTGTATGAAAAAATTGAAATGGATAAAAAAATATAAGTTAACTAGGAGTACTGACACCATTTGAGGCTAGATTAAGGAAAGCATAGGTCGAATGGTTAGGACTTGCCTACTTAAAGAAACACTAATTCACAAGAGAAATGGATCTCAATATGAAGTCTAAGGTAGACAAGAATTAATATAACTTCCCCAGTTTGTCTCCCTTTAAAACAAAACTATGTAATTCCAAGGACATTTCAACAAAAGTAGTGATATATTGAACGAAGTGGAAAACAAAAATGAAACAAACTGGCAAAAGAAAGCAGTATACAATTAAAAAGACTCACCTTGAGAAGTTCAGTTGGACGAAAACCACCAATCCACATAAAGCACCTTTCTGCGGGTGTTTTCCACATTCCTGACAAGATGTGGAATACATCTGCCTTGGCTGCATTACCTTTCAACGTGAAAATTTCATTGAAATGTGTAGTCACATTGTCCACAATATTACGAAGTTCCGTGTCACTTGCATGTGAATTGACTGTTGTCCTCAGCTCATTTATCAGTTTGTTTTGCTCTTCCAACCACCTTGCATATTCCACACCAAATGCCAAGGCCCCTGTATAACAAAAGATAAAATAAAAATACGAAATAGCCCAGTAAATTAAAGCAAATAAATAAGAGAGAATAAAAGAAAACAAGCTGATCAATTTATAACATTAAACATAATAACTTTAAATGTTTTTTCTAATGAATATTTAATGCCCAATAATAAAAGGCAACAGCTAAAACGTGGACAGTCAGTGCCTTGTGCAATTGCCATTAAAATTTATAATTTTCCTAATCCAAGTACATCCATTCCCTGTCAAGAACTTCTTCATCTGATTACCATGCAGGATTAATTTTTTCTAGGAGACACGTCTTTATCACCAAAAAAATCCCTATTTTCCACAATACCAATCAAATCCAGGGGTAAGATTTGAAATCAACAAAAGAAAAAGTACATGGACCTGACCTATTGGAATTTTCTCTGATTGATGGCAATGAAATTGGAATAAAATGATGAAATCAGCACCTCAAGCATCCATGTACATTATGAACTTGAGCAAAGCCATTGAATTCTACCTCAAAAAACTGGACTGACTTCAATGGTATTGCAGCTAAATTACGTCTACTATCTTTAAAGCAAATTGAAACGATTTGAAAATTCATTTTATTTTCACTCTGGTTTTATCATCTTAGTTTCAGAGAAAAGAACAATCAAGAGTATACATCAAAAAATCCATACCATTACCATTGCCACTGCCAGAATGAGATTGGTCTCCTGTGCTTGAGATGAATATACCCTACATCAAACAATAACTAAATTTACTAAAGAAATACAAAATACTTCTGAAAAATAACGTATTTGGCAAGTTTGTTGGGAATAAAGTTCAAAAGGAAATAAAAATATATATAATGCATCTTTAAATCGAACCTGCTGACGTGCCCGCTGCAGCTCCTGCTCTAGTTGGCTTAGCTTCAGACGGCTATTCTCCAGCTGCTGTACATAGGCCTGCAAAATAAATAAATAAATAATCATTTAATTCAAGGTTCTCATCAATGCTATATCATTTATCTTGTCCCATACCAAGAACAGATTAAAACAAGAAGAATACCAGTTGAAACTTAAATAACAATACAGACACTTACTTTTTTCCTCAGTCGACTTTTCCTAGCAGCTTCACGATTTTGGGCAAGTCTTCGAAGTGTCTGAACACCATAACATAAGAAAGACAATAAACACATTGACCTTGAACTTACAGAAATAAAGATTAGTCTAAAAGTACGACCTTCTGATCGAGGTTTTTTTCTTTTGATCTGTCACTGGAACCAGAGGCTGTAGCAGTAGCAGATTGACCCATTTCAAACTGTACAAGGAAGAAACGTATTCATCAAAAATGGTGCAATGAGAAATCTTTTCATGTAAACCACTAAATTCAATTCTCCAACCATTTTTTTTCTGCCAAGGTCTTTCATATTTTGAGTGAAGTGAATATTTGAGATGCAATAACTTTAATTATGAAAGGTCTGTGATTAAAAGTACAGAAAAGGCGTATCAAAATACATTCTTAGAAGCCAAAAAAGGAAAGGAACAGCAGGATTTGAAAGAGAAAATACCAGTTGATTTTTTTCATCTGGATCCACATCAGTTGAAGTATCTGTATGGGAGCTGGATTCTGCCCTGTTGGACTCTTCCCAGTTCTCATGTTGAGCCACAGATACAGAAACTGGATTCAGATGTGACTGTATTGCTTGAGACCCCAGAAGAGCAGGGGAAAACTTGTACTGGTAGAAGCAAGAGACTAAATAACCCAGAGTGATAAAGGAATCAGAAACCAACAACAATATTTAAATCAAAGAAAGAGTAATAATAATGGTAAAGAGAAGACAAATTACCTTATTAAATGTAAGATTAGGACCCACCAATTGGCTAGTTACAGTTGGATTAAACACTGGACCTATATTAGGATAACCAGTTCAGATATAAAACAAGAGAACAAATCACAACAGGAATGCAACTAGGTCAATCTGACTCAACTCTGGAAAAAATGCACTCACTAGGCATGCGAAAATCCCTCTTTAAAGACTATTCATGTCAAAGTTTTAGATTCATAGCAACAGTACATACGCCTATTATTTAAATAAAAGTCTTAAATAAGAGACTCCTGTACCTCATTTCTCTACATTGAGAACTCAAATGTCCCAGAAGAGACTAACATCATGAGCATTGTCTAGTAGCATGTTTGCATATGAAAGTTATTCCGTTGGAATTCAAAATTATGCTTATGTTTAGTGCAAGGACTCAAGCTTTCAAGGTTCCGGCTAGACCAATTTATTGCTTCCTCCCCTCCCCTCCCAACCCTTCCCGTACCCTTTTGTCTTGCCCTTGGCCTGAGTTTGTGTCATCAAACTTTTGTACTAAATTACCTGGCAAAAATATTATCCTTAACTCTCCTAAAGATTTGAGACAATAAAGAATATGACTGCCTAGATCAAGATTTAAACTCACCATGACCGTTTGGAAATGCTATGGGAATTTTAGAAAGATAAGAAAACAGGTGACAATGTAGATTTCATCTAAATATAGCTTAGTTCACTAATTCTCTATCAAGGTTCAGTCTACCGTTCATTTTCTCTCCACCTAAGCTTTGTAATTCACATCCATCCACGATTAATCAACAACTAAAAATGTTATTTCTTGTAAATTATTGAAACTTTCAATGCTTAATGAAGATAGAACACTGAACAAAGAATTTGAACACCAGAACTAACGGTAGACAAAGCAAAGATTAATGAAACATACTGCGACTGACATTAGCAGCATCTCCAATCGGGAATCCAAGATATTGCTCAAGGACCCCAAAATCATTAGCTTGTGAAGATTGCATTGTATTCGCTTCTGCTTGCCTGCAAGCCACAATTAAACTACCTAACAGTTAACAGAATAGTAATATGCATAACTCAAAAATTTTATCAGTTCTCGAGTAACATGGTTGTAAGATTTTATTACAATTTCTTGCAGCGCGATCCTGGACTAAATCACTGAAAAAGTTTGGGGTGTGACTGAAATCTTACAAAATGGTGAAAATAGGAAATATAACACACACACACACACACACACATGGGCGCGATTTAACATTCAAGATTTCACGTAGAAGTCCAGATTTTTCCTTTTCTTTTTATCAGCCAACCTCATAATTATAACAATTATAAAGGGGAAATATTGAAGAACTTCGTAACTAGAGAATGAGCAAATATTCAAGGCATGAAAAAAAAAAATTGAAAAGAAATTTACATGTGATTGGAAACTGGCGTCGAAGAGATGCAGCTTGGTTTCCCAGCAGTAACACTTCTATTTACCTTTGCACCAACTTTAACAGTTGTACTACCCATAAATCACCATCACCTCCTCGAATTTTCAGAATCATAAATCTTAAAAAACAAACCAAGAAGGCCCAAAAGCTGAAAGAAAATTAAATTCTCGAAACCCTTCTTACCCAGAAACTTTTATAAGACAGAATCAACTAGGACACAACAAAAAATTACAAGTACAAATCGAACACGCAAAATACACACCTTTTGATAATCAAGAACACCAAAACCCATAAACCCTTTTCACAAAAACCTCTAAAAAGGGACAAAAAAGAAGAAAAAACCAGGCACAGAAAACTAAAGACTTGCTTAAACAACTGAGCAAAACCAGCTGCTGAAAGATTGGATCTTCTTGACTAATATAAATGACTTCTTGAGAGATTAAATAAATCATACACTTCATTTAAGATATTTCTTCCCGATTCAAAAGTCTCTGATTCAGCATAAAATTCAAGGGTCCCGGTTATATAGTTTTTAAAAAGCTTTCTTTATTGTTTTTAGTACTTTATTTATGCATCAATGGAGATAGCGGACGTGACGTTCACACCATACCAAAATATGCGACAGTTTTTATTTTACCACTTTTCAAAGCTTTTCCATTTTCTATTGCTTTTCCCGGCTAACTTTTTATATTCATAGTTCAAACCCTTATTTTTAAGTTGAATTGCACTTGAGCCTATGAAGTCTTGAAAAGTTAAAGTTGATTCCCAAGTTGATGGGAACTCTGTATGAAAATCATTGGAGTTTGATTAGAGATTTATTGTTGACTTTAAATTTTAAAAGGGTAAAATAAATACATATAGCCTCCCTTGGGTACAAATTCTAAAAAACTCATTTTATAAATTACTTTTTAACAATATATTCTCTCAATAAAATAATTTTACGCATGAATTCATAAATTTTCTCTACTTTTTAACCACATGTTCTCTAAAAATATCGTTTTTCACAAAATCTATTCTTAAAAACTCTACATCAAACAAACTCATAATATATTGAAGATGTGAATATACTAAACATTGACTCTTGATTTCCTTTTCCTAGTAACAAAGAAAATAAAAATTTATAATTTATTCTAATGGAAATTATTATGTGTGCAAATTATAGTTATAAAATTTGGCATGATGTGATCGGATTGAAAATCGGCAACCCAAGCCTTTGACCAAGGTCGGATTGTCTAAGTTGACAGGACAACCATTAACCTGATCAAGAATCAATCAAATTCCGAGTTAATAGGCAGTTTTTACAAAACTCCCTGCCTACTTTGATCAGTTTTTGACAATCAAATTTGCAATCTTCGAAGAGTTCTATTTAGTAAAATAAGATCTTATTGTCATTTATGTACTAATAATATATATGCCACCGTCAATTTTTATCTTCAAATATATTTGAAAAAAAAAATATATAGTCTAACAATGTTCTAAATACATAAAATGTGATTAGACAGTAAGGTTAAACTTCAAGTTTTTATGAGCATAAGTTGGTCTAAGAGCAAAAAGGTCAAAGCGTGTAATTAGATAACAAGAACAAACTTCACATCTAGGCACCTTTTTAGAACATTGCATTTTACTAGATTTTTTTTATATAAAATAATTAATTTATGGAATTGTTATATATGGAGAATTATTTCTAGTCAAGATTAATAGAATACTTTAATATATATAATTTTTTGGTGATAGCTAATAAAATGTTTGTACATAATAGAAATTTATAGTATACAAAATTATAAAAATAAATGTAAACATTATAGTAACAATAAGTTTATAAAATAAATAATTTATAAATATAAAAATAATCAATAACAATTAACTTAAAACTTTAATTTTGTCATGCAAAAAGAAATCATACTATGAAATTTTTAAATAATTTTCTAAGTAATGATCCATAAATCCAATCAATAACTCAGCAATTCGATCATTGATCGATTTTCTAGTAACTTGGTCAAGTCGATGTTCACATCAAGTCTAATAACAATTATGATGCAAATGATCTTTTGCTAATAATTTAGTTAAAATAAAATATGAACTTAAAAAATTAGGCCAACCATGATCACACTAGTCTATATAAATTCTATAGGAGATAAAAAGGTGCGGTGGGATAAATGGTAAGACTTGACATTAGGGATGTAAACGAGCTAAAGGTCGTGACTCGAGTTAAAAATGTCTCGAACTTTTTTGGCCCAAGCTAAGCCGAGCCAAAGCTCGACAGAGAAAACAAGGCTCTACTCAAATTTTTTTTAAGTTCTGAAATTTGAAATTTTTTTAACAATATAAAAAAAAATTATATAAGCTGTCTATGACGTTATTGCCTATGAAAACGTGCAGCAGTTCAGCTGCATACTTTTTGCACACAATGTGATATGTGTCACAAGCCATTCGGCCAACCGTACGGGTTGCCCTGTGCTGGGGCCAATGCCCAAAAAAAAATGCTCGGTCCCATCAAGCCTTGAGTCGAGTTACGGGCCGACCGAGCAGATTAGCCAAATTGACATCTCTACTTAACATTTTATTGGTATGGTTTTTCCTAAAATTCATATTGTGATTTTGACTTAATTCCTATCTTTCAATTCCTTATTAATTTGAGGAGCTTGTACGTGATGTGATATCAGGAGTCAAATAAATTATTTCTCACTACGCTACCAAATCTCAAAAAAAATTACAATCTTGCAACTTGAATAGTAAGCAAGATATATTATTTCGAAAAGTATAACTAAAAATGTGTTAGATTTGTATATTCAATTTTGAATAGGCTTGTGAGGTTTAAATTTTCCTTCACTGGGTGCATTGCAAAGACTTTGAAATTAATATACGTTCAATTTCTTTTTACAAAATTTTAGTCCTCATCATCAAAATTTTAGAGGTTCCTTAGGTCTAATCTTGACATGAGCTCATTGTGTTTAACTTAGACATTTTGTACACTAGCAAATTTTTTGTGGGGATTAAAATTAATTTTTTTTAGTAGATTGTGATAGAAACTTTTGAAATGTGTGGTTGAAAAGTTGTGGAACTCATGAAAGATGTAGTTAATATTGATTATTTGATTTTGACTTACATTAAAATCAGATTTTAATCCATACCAAACAAGGCCTGTGTTTTCCATTTCAAAATTTTAGTCCTCATCATCAAAATTTTAGAGGTTCCTTAGGTCTAATCTTGACATGAGCTCATTGTGTTTAACTTAGACATTTTGTACACTAGCAAATTTTTTGTGGGGATTAAAATTAATTTTTTTTAGTAGATTGTGATAGAAACTTTTGAAATGTGTGGTTGAAAAGTTGTGGAACTCATGAAAGATGTAGTTAATATTGATTATTTGATTTTGACTTACATTAAAATCAGATTTTAATCCATACCAAACAAGGCCTGTGTTTTCCATTTCAAAAATTCTATAATTTCTCTCAAGGCTTGTTTGACCATATTTTTGAAAAATCAATTTTTTCAAGCTTTCTTTTAACCTTATATTTTATAAGATTCACAATTTTTCTTCACTTTTTAACCATACAGGCTCTAAAAAATTATTTTTCACTTAAAAAATCTGTGTCAAATAAGTTTAGTTTTCGAACAAATGTTGTGTACATGTACAACTATTGCTAGAAGCAACGCAACATTAGAGCAATAAATAGTGCAGGGTGGTGGAAGATCATCAATGTCGGGGTTCAACCTTTTTTTTTTCTAATAAATAGTGGTCCAAATAATAAATAAAAATAAGTAAGTGGGCACTTCTACGATTTCGAGGTCTTGAAGGGTTCTTTGTTTATTTCTAAAAACTATGTTTTAGAGAGAGTCTGAATACAACAATTACTACCAACTTTCCTTTTCGTCAGCCGCCATTGAGGAACGTTGACCTGTAATCTTTTTCACGAGCAAATGACCATCATGCCCTTTGCACTATTTTGCTTTAAAGAATATCCTTACTCTGAATCTTCTTGTGCCAAACCAAACACGGCGTAGGGTAGCGTTTGGAATTGTTGAACTTGATCGAACTACATGAATCGATTATGTAGGATTTGCTGTGTAATCTTATTCAAGATGATCGGTCTAAAGTTGAGTTGAGTAATATGAAAGTTAAAAATATTTCTAAAAGTGATTGATCCAAAAATGTTAGCGAGTTAGGTCAATGATCGTATTAACGATATCATATATTAATATTTAGCTAAAAAATATTAAAATTTCTTCAATCAAAATATAAATACACTATAACATAAAACAATAATGCTACAAGTACATTCTTATTGACATTGAGTTTGACACTCCACTCACATGTGGAGTGATGGAGCCCACAATTAAAATAATCATAGACCCGCACACATGTGAGAGAAGCGTCAACAATCATATCAAAATAGAGTGTACTTGAGGTTTAATCCAACATAAAAATCATATACATAAGAAAATATAATTCGGTACAACCTAAAATAATAAGAAAAAATACATGATACAACCTCACTCCGTAATTGTAAGCTCAGACAACTATATTCTCCGAGTTCTCATATTTTGAAAGTGCTACAAGATTGCCTCATTCTTATTATTATTTAAAAAAAAAAAAAAAAAAAAAATTCTCACTTTCATGTACATCATCAGATTGTCATTCAACCGATTATCTCTCATTTGATTGCACAAATCGTTCCAATAATCCTTATATCTTAAATAAATGGTAATTCAAAGACTTTAATCAGATGCATGACAAGAAAAAAATACGAGATTTAAATACAGAAAAAGCAACACACCTGACCTAGCATAACATAGGTTTCAGAATAGCTAGATAAAACTACAGTTTGTTATAGGTACACTTTGGTTGACAATCTAGTTTTTTTTTTTTTTTTGAATTACGTCTTATTACTGACGTCCCTACCTGTCCTGCTATGAGCTTTCGTGGAGGGGTATATCGCAGGTTATACTTTCAAGGGTGCAGGGTGAAAAACTGTTATTTAACTCACACTTACCAAGGACATCATCCATATTTCAGGATTCGAACACTTACCCGACAATTACAAGCGAGACTAGATTTTTTTCACCCTCTCCTTTCATCATTTGGAGATGTGTCCTGGGGGCAGTTGACAATCTAGCTGCAATTATATGAAGTGATCAATATTTTTGCCTTTAATTTTAAGGTTGTGCTTAGTGTATATAATTTTATGTTCATAAGAGTGTTTATACACTGACATGGGGTGATGCTCATTCACAATGAGCACCATCCCATATGAGTGTATCGACATAAATTTATGTACATTAAAATTTATCCTTAATTTTAATAACACTTTAAATAATCAAGGACACAAATTTTGATAACATGGTACTAACAAAAATGTCACCAAAAAATATACAAAAAAAAAATAACTCACAAAGTGAAAAGTTTGTCGGCAATTTTCACCCTTTCCAGAAAGACCAATTTAATGACATAGTTGGGCCATAAGAAATAACAATATGCCAAGTTTTGATATCCCATCATCGTCATCATCATCATTCATGAACCTTTGGTGAACGAGGAAAATTAAAAGAAGGCTTGAAATAGAAATAGAAATAGAAATAGGGAATACGAGAAAATCCAAAACTTACCCAATCAAGTAGAGTCAGCATCCTTCTTCTATGGAACAGCTTTGCCTTGTGGTCCAAGACCACTTGTTTACAAAAAAAAAAATTCATCTATAACTACTGGCCACCACACTTTATTTTTTTTTTAAAAAAAAAAAAAAACTATATTTGACGAAGCTAGCATGGACAGCTGCCAAACCTCGCCTGACATGGCCCCGTCACTATTTCTAAACATAGTTCAAACAAGTGTCAACTAAGGTCAATTTTTTTATTTTTTTATTTTTATAATAAGAACCCGCAATTGCTATCCTTCGAATACAAGGAAATTGTAGAAGTTTTACTCCATACTAGTCATGACTTTCCTAGAATTTAGTCTTGATAATTGGGATTGAGTGCGCATTTCTGTAGCTGAGCTAAACAAATCCACTTCTTGTAAAATCGAGCCATGTGTACACTATTTTATATATATATATATATTTTTTTATCTAGTCTTCACTGGTTTGAAGTTGAGTAGAGCATAACAGAACTCAAGACATCGAAGTTCCAAAAATGATGTTGGACTCCCGTTAAAATATATAGATCAACTAGAGTCAAGTTTTTTCGTCCATAAAATTTAAGCCTTTGTTTGAGCTCCATTATATAAAAATTAATTTTTTTCCAAATTAATTTTTAATCATATATTTTTTCAATAAAATAATTTTACACATAAATTCAATTTTTTTCTTAGTTTTTAACCAAACGTTATTCAAAAAATCACTATTACAAAACTTCTTCTTTTTTAAAAAAAAAAAAAAAAAGGGCTCAAACACATCCTAAATCAACTCTAGTTGATGATAAAAAAGTTTAAACTTTTGTAAAATACAATCAGTCGAGTATGAGTGAGATTTTTACTTAAGTGCATTTTTTAACTCGACAAGTCCACTCTACGCACAATATGTATAAAATTAACCATTAATGATATTTCAATCAGGGGCGGACCCAAATGACTTGAGTTATAATAATAATAAGGGGGGGGGGGTCACTTGACCCTATGAGACCTCCCTAGGTCCGCCCTTGATTTCAATAATATCAATGAGTTCACAAAAAATCGCAAGAAAAAGAAAAGTAATCTATTATATGCAAATTTCAAGACTGAAATTATTTCCTATTAAAATCAGTATGAAATATGTGGAAAGGTTATTTTTAAAAAAATATAAATAATGAATTACGTTCATAAAAACAATTTTTTGCTAATAAAAAGGAGTTTAAAAGTAACTCTACTACTTTTTCAGCTCATGCTTGCTGTGAAATTAGTTTCTAGAAAATAAGCTTTGTAGTTATAAGTAACTTTTAAAATTAATAAATAAGCTTTGTACTTTAATAAATAAACAATTTAAAAGTAAAATTTACTAATCCAATATACTAAACACATACTGCATAATGTTATTAAGTATTTCTTTTAAACTTTCTACTATTTTTTTTCTAGTTAAAATGATATTAACGAAAAAAAAAACACTAATGGATTTATATATATAATTATATATTTTAAATTTTATGTGTCCTTAGACAAAAGTTTTAATAAAATTTTTAAAATTTTTGATAAAAGTTATAAAATATATGATTAAAAAATTGATAAAAATGTGAATCCCGTGAAATATGTGGTTAAAATTGAAATTTGTCCATTGAAAAATTGGTAAAATTTTAGCAATTTTTTTTAACAGGAGAAAATCAAGAATAGTAAGTATTGATAAAAATTATAAAATATATGATTAAAATTTTAATTGATAAAAATGTGTATATCATGAAATATGTGGTTAAAATTGAAATTTGACCGTTGAAAATTTGGTAAAATTTTAGCAAATTTTTTTTTTTTTTTTTTTTCGAACAGGAGAAAATCAAGAATAGTAAGTAGATTAATTGAACGGTCTAAATCTCTTGAATTATATTAAAAATATTTCTTTATAGTAGTACGATAATCACTAACTCATTGTTGTGTATTATCCTTGACAAATGATAGAAATTGAATGGAAATTACATCCTAAGAATCCTTCCAAAGTAACATATGCAAACACATCATTTTGAAGTGTAAATTTGCTTCCACAACATCTGTTTACATGTTTGGCCAAACTTAGCAGAGTACAATTTATTGTCAAAAAGTAACTTATTTTCAATTCAACTAATAAAAATTAATTACATTTTAAATTTACATATGTACATAGCTTCTAGTATTTTTATTTTTTATTTTTTGTAACAAGATATAATCATTGCTAAATCTAGTGAAAAATAGTCGCATAAAACAAATGATCTCGCTACTGAGAAGGGAGAATTTCAAGGCTGTCGTTAAATTAGAGAACAAAACACACAACTTTTAGATAATATATTACAAACAAGACTTACAATTTTTATTAGTTATACAAACGATATTACAAGATCGATGTTTAAAACTCTATATATATAGAGTTAAACTCTTGCACATTATTTCACCATTTCCTAGTACTACATAAACCTCGTACATGATTTGTATGAACATCAATGTTCATTTCATTACATAGGCACATCAAAGAGTTAAGGTTTGGCTGTTGCTTCATTTTGTTTCATGTAGGCTATTGCTTCTTGAGCACTATAGCAGCACTTGCATCCTGCCCAATTATAATAACCGCAGCAGCCCCATTTACAAGGCCCTTGTCCACCCCATCCTCCACCACCTCCTCCCCAACCACCCCAGCCACCACCACCCCAACCACCACCACCTCCTCCATAGCCACCCCCATCCACCACCATAATGATCTTTATCATTAGCGACATCTGCACATAATCATTGCAAATATAAGTCATTGTAAAAGCTATAAAACTTGAAATATGGATTGAAATATAAAATCTAGGCAACTTAATTTAACACCATAATAATTGTAAAAGAAATCATGTTAGATTTTAATACTAACCCTTTTTGTCATCTTGAGATGCATCAACCGCAGTAGTTGACAAGATGAATATACTTGCGAAAAGGAGACCGAATACAATAAAAGTTTTCAATGTCATTTTCGCGGACATAATTTCTTCTTACTCTATGAAAAGGAAGATTTTGAGGATGGAAATTATAGTACTTCCCTTGGTTCTATTTATAGGAAAGTGGTTTCTTTGTAATAATTATAAAATTGTCTCATATCATTTACTCAAGGTAGTTTGATGTTGAGGGTTTTTGATATATTTCAAAATCTTATCTAATAAGAAGATGCAATTTTAATTCTTTTTGCTATAAATCTTTGAATTTTAATCGGTGCAATCTTTTTGTGAGGCTCTTTGTGACATGTACTAGGGACGATTTATCATGATAATTAGATTACCCACAAGTGCTCTATTCTTGTGATCTCTTGAATTCTTACAAAGGTAATTTTATACACTAGGTCCCAAGCATAACTTGGTATTTATATATACCATGTATCACTATTTTCTATTTATAGCCTATGACCATAGCTATAATCAAAATTAATAATCAAAACTTGGCGTCGGGCTATCCCACTTCTTAATTACTCGCAAGCCAACTGCTAATCTAGATTTAATTTGATTCAGTATGTCCGACGATGAAAAGAATTGAGAAATTCTAAAGAATAATATCATTAATCTAAAGTCTAAATGATCATCGTCTATGTGATAGTGAGATCACTATCACATTGTTCAATAGACTTCGAATGCATTTTTTGATATTGAACGAGTCCCATTTAATCACAGTGACAAGTATATTGATAATAATCTAAATTCTAGATGAATATCATTATTCAATTTTAAATGTATTTTTTAGATTAAAAGAGGATAAAAGAAAAAAATTGATACATTATATTATTTAGAAAATAAAATCTATCACATTCTTGTAAAAAATAATTTTCATCACGAATTGTAATGGAAAACATTGAAACGAAATTTGTCAGAGAGTAATTAGCAACAATATAGGATCACTTTGTGTGCCAAACCAAACACGGAGTAGGCTGCAATTGTCATCGTCGAACTTAATTAGAGTATGTGAATCGATTATGTCCCTATTTGATTCAGCTACAAAAGATTATTAAAATTTAATTAAAGTCAACAATTAATTTTATCAACATAGTTCATGGACCCTGCAACTTTTTAGTCACACATTTCTATCAAACTTTTATTAAAATTTATTAAAAATCTGATTTTTATTTAAATCAAATGAGGACTATATATTTGGAGGATTTGCTATAATCTTATTCAAGATGACCCATCTTAAGTTTTGTCGACTAGAGTGGAAGTTAAGAACTTTACTTTAGTTTTAGCCCTTGTTTGGTCTCCATATTTTGAAATTTATGTTTTTTAAAAATTATTTTTAATTATACATTTTATAGATTCACGACTTTTGTCAACTTCTAATCATAAAAAAGGGTTTTTGTTAATTTTTAATAAAATTTACTAAAAAACTATTTTTTAGCAAAATGAAAAAGGGACTTGGTCATGAAAGTTTTATTATGTTCAAGTTTGAGAGAAAGCATTAAAATTCTAAACTTTATTGGATTTAATTAATTGGGAAGTAGTATCGGGTGAACCTTTTTACTTAAGCAAGTTTTGAACTAGACATCCACTTCTCGCAAAATCAAATGTATATATTATTTTATATTTTGTATAAATTCTTAGTCGATTCGTTTGAAGTTGAGTAAAAATGAACTCAAGACATCTAAGTTCCTATGTAGTCCAACGAGACTCCAATTAAAATTGATAAACTAGAGTAGAGTTTTTCCACATGTAGAAAATATAATACAACTCTAGTTCATTGAACTTTTGTAAAATGAACACATTTTTAACTGGATAAGTCAACTTCTCGTACAGTCAAATTTCGTATTACTCTGTATTTGTACAATAATAAAAATAACAATTGATGATATTTCAACATATCAATATATTCATCAAAATTTGTCTTGTACTCTTTGTTATTTGTTCGGTAAAATTTCACAAGCGTACATGATTGCTGGTAAGTAATAAATTTAGTGAATTGAGAATATCGTTCCACAAAAAATAAATTCTAATTCAAGTGTACTAGCTTTGTATGGAATTTGAAATATATAACACAATTACACAAAAGAGATTTTGATGTACATCGTGCTTAATTATTCTAAAATTTATGTAAAACTAGGGTTTATAAAAATAAATGGATGATTGCATTGGATTTTGAATGCAACAGATTGTTATCTATTTCAAATTTGTCATCTATTTTTATTTATGCGTTTTTGACAATCGATAAAATTAATGTATTTAACTTTCTTTTTCAAGATAAATTAATTATATTCTAATCAATGCCCAGGTTTATTTCAAGTACGAATTTGAATTATTAGAATGCATTAAATTTTAGATTATTTATATGATTACACACGTGATAAATATAAATCCTAACATCTATTGCACATATGTTAATCTTGTGTCATTTTAAACTTATTGTGAATCTCTCAACAATAAGTAACTAATTATTTAATTTTTAGCTATGCAGTTAAAGAATACAATAATTATGCAAAATTAATCAAGAATCGCAAGAAATACTAAACTACTAGTTTTGAATTAAAATAAATAAACAATACGGTTCATTTTCATCCAATACAAACGAATCTAGCCTAACATGATTTTATATAAATTATAAGAAGAAAAATGAAAAATTATCACCCCGAATCATATAATAATGTAAGAAATCTTGATCTTCAATTTCAAAGTTGAATTCTATAAAATATTGATGTAATTGCCCTTTAATTCTTGCTACGATTTGTTTTCCTCTCTCAAAAGATATCAATTAGCCTCTTGTTCTTGATAAATTTGATGATATGAATATGTAATTAGAGGCTAGAGAGAATTCTCTTCAATGATTGCACATATTTTGTATATATAGAAGGCAAAATTAAGTTAAGAAACACATCTAAATTGGATTCCAAAAAATTTCAAATCAAATAAGGAAAGTTGTATTAGCTTCGAGCATGATTATTCCTCTGTACAACCGTTAATATTTTTATCATAACTTTCTCCCTCGATATTCAATTGATGTGATTCAAAGTACATTGAAAATTTAATTTAAAGGGCTACTATAGAAATAACATTTTTCCAATTCAAACTTTTACTATGTCAAAAATGAGTCTCAATTTTCAACTAAAAATCTGAAACATAACTTGTGTCGTTGGAAAGTGATTTGGGAAAATACTTTGATTATATTTCACATTTTTTTTTTACTTTTAATTATATCCAATTGACTCCTTGCAATCTTCAATTGTCATTTTATGGTCCGAATCAACTATTAAATATTTGCACTTCAATCCCCAAATTTTGAATTTCTTCCACTTTGCCCCTTTTCGCTACTTTTATATAATTCATCAAATTTGTATTGAGTTTTATCTAAACTAACACAATTAAACATAAACTCATCCAAATCAGCGATAAATACCCTTCCAGAATCCAGATAAGTGTAAAAAATAGAATTATCATAAACGTTCATGGTCAGATAAGCTAAATAAAGATGTACAACAGAAAAAAAAAAAGGGGGATAAAAAGTGCAATGAACAGTTTTTTAACACAAAATAAAAAATAAAAAAATTGATTGATTAATAAAATACTGTGCAAAACATGTGAAATAAGCATGCTTGGCTAAGTTTAGAAGTTGCTTTTTCACGGCTAAAATTTATAATTTTCAATTTATTAAACTTTAATTTTAATCAAATATCATAGAATTCACAACTTTAATAAACTTTTTACTATATATTTTATTAACTTTTATATTAAAAAAAAAATGTCAAACAACCCCTTAACAAAATGGAAGTTTACAAGTTACTCCACTTCTTTTTTAGCTCATGCTCAAGCTGTGCTTGAATTAGTTTCTAGTAAATAAGTTTTATCGTAATAATTAACTTAACTTAAAAAATTAATAAACCATTTTTAAAGTATATTTTACTAATCAGATATCTACTAAACACATATATACTGCTTAAAATTGAAAGTAGTGACAATGTAATTGAATATAAGCATATTTTTATAATTAATAATCGTACTTTATATTAAAAAATAAAGTGCGACAAGACTAGACAGTTTAACCGAACCCTTAAATCATGTTGAAAATGACTTTTTAATTGTTGATCATTAACTAATTATTCTGTAATTAAAAAAAAAAAGGATAGAAAAACTATCGACAAATGAGAGAAATTGAACAGAATTTACACACTTTTTGAGAATCCATCCAATCAATATATGCTAACGCTGTCATTTTGAAGTGGAAATTTGCTTGCACAACTAGTTTTACATGTTTAGCCAAACTTAAAAGAGTAAAATTTACTTGAAAAAAAATACTTATTTATTTTCAATTCAACTCATAAAACTATTTGTTTTTACACTTTCTTATAAGACCTTTAAGTTAACTTTATAAGCTAATTAATTAAACATGAATGTATGATTGGGAACAATATAGTTTATGGTCAATTTATATACAGATCAAACTAATGCATCTCAAATTTAAGAGTTATGATTCTCAGGTCTCTACCAAGCAACACACAAAAGGTGGGGTCCGCGCACATTTTTTTAATACATTTGGCGCCCTCCGCTACAATGAGGGCCCTGTAGGAAATTTCCCAGAATATGGCATATTTCCAAATTTAACTCCCTATCTAGATCATTTTAATATTTTCTTAATCTCCTTACTAGAATTCAAGTGGAGGGTAAGCTTTTTCTTATTCTCTATATCTAAACAATACTAATAAATAAAATTTATTTTCTTCTTGATATTATTCGTACATAAGCAAGAATAAATTGCACGCCTTCATTTGAAAGGATTACATTCAAGTGTGGATTGACACCAGTGTATATATATTGTTTCTAATTTTATTAGTAACACGGATATAAACTTTGCTACATCTAATGAAAGTCATTCGCATACAATCAATAACATCATTAAGGGGAATTTCATGGCATCCTTTTAAGTAAAGAACAAGAAATAACTTTTAGATAACATCCCAAACAAGACTCATTTTTATTTCAAAGAAACATTGCACTAACAGTGCCACAAGATGTTTAGAACTCTATATATAGACAGAGTTAAACTCTTGCACATTATTTCACCATCTCCTAGTACTACATAAACCTCGTACATGATTTTTATGAACATCAATGTTCATTTTATTACATAGGCACATCAAAGAGTTAAGGTTGGGCTGTTACTTCATTTTGTTTCAGATATGCTATTGCTTCTTGAGAACTATAACAGCACTTGCACCCTGCCCACTGATGATAACCGCAACAACCCCATTTACAAGGTCCTCGTCCCCCCCATCCCCCACCACCTCCGCCCCAGCCACCTCCCCAACCACCACCACCTCCTCCGTAGCCACCCCATCCACCTCCACTCCATCCGCCACCATAATGATCTTTATCATAAGTGACATCTGCACATAAATAATCGACAAATATAAGTCGTTATAAAAGCTATAAAACTTGAAATATATTTCAGTTATCATAAAAGCTAGTTAATTTATTTTAACATCATAATAATTATAGAAAAAATCATGTTGGATTTCAATACTAACCCTTTTTATCTTCTTGAGATGTATCCACTGCAGTAGCTGCCATGATGAATAGACTAGCAAAAAGGATACTGAAGACAATAAAAGTTTTAGATGTCATTTTCTTAGACATAACTTCTTATTAAATATGAAAAGGAAGATTTTGAGGATGGAAATTATAGTACTTCCCTTGGTTCTATTTATAGGGCAATGGTTTCCTTTTAATAAATTATAAATATTGTCCCATATCATTTACTCATGGTAGTTTGATGTTGAGGGTTTTTGATATATTTCAAAATCTTATGTAACAAGAAGATACAATTTGAACTCTCTTGGCTATAAATTGTTGAATTTTAAACGGTGCAATCTTTTTCTGAGACTGTTTGTGACATGTACTAGGGACGAATTATCAAATTTGGATTACCCATAAGTCATTTTGGTGTTTCTTGAATTCTTACCAAGGTAACTTGTGTAGTTATTTGTATATAGATGTATCCTCTATGTGAAGGATTTTACTTTTTAGGGTGTGTTTCCAATCCTGCTAAAGAAACAGGGATTAAATTCAGATTTTAAATTTCGACTGACGTGACACAATTTAAAACACAAACATTAAAGAATAAAAAATTGAACACTTGGGTTTACCAACCCAAAATCACATCATTCAAATCCCTGTTTCCCTAGTTTTTAACCTTGTTTGAGAAGCTTAATTGGTTTTGTATTAAGGATTACACCCTTTAACTGTAAATTTGATCAAGCCCATCTAAGGTATAGACAATACTCTAATTAATTTAATTTGTAAACTTAATCTAAGTCTCTACCATGATGTTGAAAAGTTTGAACTTTTGTAATAGAATACGTTTTTAACTTGACAAGTCCAATTCTCGTAAATTCGATTTTCGTATTATTTTATTGTTGTACAACAATAAAATAACAATTATCGGTACTTTAACATATCATTATATTCACTAGAATTCGTCTTATACTCTTTGTTTATGGTCATAGAAGCTAAATAAAAATTAATGAAAAAAAATTCATGAGCATTTTTTCCAAAGAAAAACTGATTTATCAATGAAAGACAATGTGAAATACATGGACAAATTAAGCATGCCTGACTAAGTTTAAAAGAAAATTTTGAAAAAATAGTCGTTTCTAAATAATAATTTTTGTTGAAATAATATCTTTTTAAAACTATTAAAATTAATAACTTTGAACAATATTTTGGTAATCAAATATATACGGAACATATATTACTAAAACGTGAAAATAGTGAGAATATTATTAAATTTTTTTTCCTAAAAAAAATGATTATTTTAATTAGAATGATATTTGAAAGTTTAAAAATTTAGGAAAACACTAATATTCAGATTAATTAATTAATTACGAAAATACCCATTTTAGTCTGTAGTTTATCATTATGTTAGAATTGACTCATGAAATTGTATCTACTACAGTAAATCTAAATTAATGTCAAATACCCCGTTATAATCCGATAAACCCCTAAGTTATCCACAAGCCCCCATGCTAGGGGTCAATAATTATTTATAATAAGTATGATAAAAATGTTTTAAGTATTTTAGAATTAAAATAAAATGAGGTCCTGAACTTCTAATTTCTAACACCCGAAGTTTCAAATCAAACTTTTAAAAAGTGTGCACCAGATGAGGAGTCCTTTTCAAACAAAAAACGTTAGATTGACTATTTATTCATTATCACACTTATATCCTTAACTTTTTTTTTTCTTCATTACATTCTTATTTTTAGCATTTCATTGATAAAAAAAAAATTGTCCGTTGATGATAGAAATTTGATCAACAAATCCTATCCACCTAACTATGATTTTCACTTTCTAAACTCACTAATTTTGATGATCAAATTGAAGCGAGAAGGGAAATAGCTATTTGGAAGAGAAATATTTGAATTGCATCATTTTTCTCTTTAAATGAAAGGGATATTTATAAATTTCCCTCCAAGTCTTGGGGTACTTTGGTCATTTTAGAGGAATGACAAATGCCGGCTCCTTGTTGGCTTCTTAGTAACTGATTCCGTTATAAGTGTCATACTTTATGTGTTATACTGACAACTTATAGTCAGTCTAGACGGAGGAACGATTTGCATTTATTTTACGCAAGCCTTTCATGCCTTCGTTACTCTTGCATAATGCTATATATTTCGCAGAGAATTCAATCAAATTTGCAGAGTGAGTTTTATTTGTTAACAAATAGTCCTCGTAGTCCGATTTTAATATTCATATTAAATCTAGGACTCATTATTTATTTTGCTACATTGCGAACCTATTATTGTTTGCATATATATTTTTTTGGTTAGTGATGGATGACTTGTGCCATTTTGAGGAGACATTTTATGATTGTTACAATTTTTAGTGTACGCTACAGGATTTTTTTTTTTTTTTTTTTTTTTTTTTTGTGTGTATTTTTAGGTTAATTAATGTCCTATGAGATTTAAAGCACGTGGTCACCACCTACGATCTTATCCATGTATTTTTGAAACTTAGACAGGCGTCTGTTGATTATTTGGCGCCTAAATATTCTAAGTACACTTATATTTTGGTTTATGTTGCAAATGGATGAATACGGTGGAAATTAGAAGAAAATAGTGGAAAATAACCAAAATGGAAGAAAGTGAAAGTTCAAGGACTAAAGTGAAAATACTCTAAAAATGTTTCTAACCTTGTGATGAAAATTCGAGAGTGTTAGAGGTCAATTGGATGAGGAAAGGAGTCAAAGGGATGAAATATAGCCAAAACATGATCACATATCAACTTTCAAGTCGAAAAGTTTTGCATTGATTTTCAGCCTTATATTAAGACCCTTTTTTGACATGTTAGATGATCTAATTGGAAGTTGACATCTGAATCAAAGTTGTAACCCTTTGAGTAATCTTTCCAACGCATCTTGAATCACCTCAATCGGATATCAGGAGAGAAAGTTATGGCCAGAATACTGAAAACTGTTCGGTGAAAAATTCTAAAGTTATGCGGTCACATATCTTAAATTCAATGCAGTCGCATACACCCTGTCAGAGAACTCCAAGGCGCAATCTGGGTGAACTATGCGACAACATGGATTAAGCTTATGCGGTCGCATAGGTATAATTTTGCTCGAAATCTTCTATTTCCGGAATTTGACTAAATCACTTATGGAAACCTCTTCCAACACGTTTCTAAAGACCTAAAATCGTCTAGAAGGCAAACATATGAGTTTTATCATTTTTTTTTCTCTCAATTGGGCTCAAGAACAACATGAAGAACTAAATCGTTTTGTGAAGCGAAGAAGGAACTCACTCGATTTTGGTGATTTCACGTCGTTTGTTCATGTTATTTGGTATTTATTTTGTTAAACACTTCTAGATCTAGACTTTCATCCTTATGAATTGTTTGTGAAATTGATTTAACATGTATTAGATTTTTCATAGACTCAATCATGTTTTTTCTATTGAACGATCAAACTACTTGTTGAATTTCAATTTCATTAAATTTATTGGTGTGGTTATTTACTATATTATGCTACGAGTATATGATCGATTTATAATCTGATTTCAATAAATAATTGTGGAGATTGTGAAGAGAATTTAGAACCTAGGAGTATATTTATGAATTATATTGTTCTTGAATGATAGATCTTCCGATTAGAGTATCGGGACGAAAATCTCTAATTGTGTTATCAATTTGAATAAGCGACGTTGAATGACCTGAACCGAGTGAGGGAATTCCAAAGCTTCACTGCCTCAATTTATAGAATTTTTTTTTTCATAATTTTGATATTAATTTATTTGATCAACAACTAAACTTTCCTACAAATTTAAGAGGATAGATCACCCCTTTTGAAACCATTGATAATTCTTTCATCTCCCCGTGGATATGACACCTCAAAGCTACACTACAACAGCGCATTATTCTTTGGGTGTAATCAACTATGATTGCTAGAATGACTCGAATGGTCTAGATCCATTGCTGATCCAATCGACGATCCAAACCCTTTGTCTGAATCTATAAATATACCCTTCTCCTTACCACTACTTTCTGCGTTATATCTTACTTGCAGCGATTATTCTTGCTTATCGACGATTCTGCTTTCCTTCATTATCTTTTTCTATCTATGTACGTATTTCTGTTTTACCCTTTGCTTATTTTGATATATTTTTTGGACATACATTCCATGGATCCGTGGCTTAATTTTTTTAATTTGAGGATGCTCCCTATTGATGTTGTTCTTTATTTTGAAGAAGCTCAGAATCCTGGAGTTGGCATTTATTGTTGATATGCATTCCTTGTAATTTTAGGGTTATATTTGGATAGTCTAAGTTGAGTGTTAATCCCTAACTTAGGGTTAAAGCATATGCCGTAGTATGCGATTTGGAAAACTAATCTAATAATTATGTCAAAGAAGTAAAATGATTTAATTAATGAGTGGTTTTAAGGCCTCATTAATTTTGCAGGGAGGGATTTGTGTAAGGTTATAGCATAAAAATTGGCTCTACCTCCCCCTTTCCCTCCTAAGGGCGAGCCCGCAGGCAGCTTTAGGGGGACAAGGACGAAACTTCGCATGAAGGCGATGGTGCGTGTGAGAATATATGGTTCTCTTAACTCATGATGTGTTTGGACCCTTGGATTATATTGATGGTTGAGATTAAATCTTGGGTGATATTTATTCTTTAGCTTCTTAGGGAAGCTTCCCCCCTATATTTGAAATAAGGGTGTCACACGTTTAAAGGAGGTGAGCCCGTTTTCTTTCTACTAACTCTCTGACCCAAAAGCATAGAAGGGAAGCTCTCTCCCTCTCTCGTTTTTCCTCCAGTAAGGTAAGCTCTCTGGCTTGCTCTTATCTCTAGCTCTCTTGGTTGTGATTATTGAGAGTAGAGGTGGTGGTGGAGGCGGTTGCTTGTGAGGTTCTTTGCCGGTATCTCGTTCTCTCTCTTGGCGTGGCGTTTGCATGGTGTGGAAGGGTGTTCCTGAGCCTAGGAAACCCAACAAACTGGTATCAGAGCCTAGGGCTTGAGGAGAGGAAGAAATCGACTGGAGCAAGAAAGAGGAGAAGCCGTGCGTGTCTTTCTCAAAACCGACCGAACCCTGCAACTCATTTTTCCGGCCAAACCAAGCACCACCCGGGGGAACCAAGGCCAGAACTCGACTCTGCAGGTCGTGGGCTTCGTTCCTAGGTGAAAAATTGGGGCGAAAATCGAGGAAACGGTGAGGCGATTTTTTGGAGGCCGAATTGGGAAAAACCAAATTCCGGCCAAACCAAAACTCCGATCGACGAACAGAGACCGGAACTGAGTCCAGCAGGCTGAGGCGCAGCTGGTGGTGGTGGCGCGTGATTTTTTCGGCGGCGGCGCGTGGGCGGCGACGGTGACGGCGACGGCGAGGTTTTTTCGTGCAGAATTTTTGTTTTAACCTGCTGAACGTATTAATGGGTTTATTTTAGTGTTTCAGGTTATACATAAAAAATTGGACGATTTTGCCCCTGGCTTGATATCTACGGCAGTTCGATTCTGAAACTGGTGGTATTATTACTGTTTTTCAACAGTAGTTTGGTAAGATTATTCCAAACTCTCCATTAGGTTAGGTTTGGTACTCTTACCGGTATATGCACGTTTGCTTGGTTGCCTATTTGTGAATTCTGTGGATTGAATTCTTCTGATTAATTTGTAACCTGGAAGCATATTTACCTGCATTATATACCTGTGTTTTGTGAACGGATCATTTTGTTATTGTGCTTCATTTCTAAAAATTGGTTTTAACTCGGCATTCACATTTATATATTGATCATCTGGAAAAGATTTTTTCAAAACCTTTTCTGTTATGTCTACGAGTACAGGCCACTCTTTTACAGAATCTGTGATGGGTTCGAGGGTCGAATTATCGCAATTCGATGGAAAGGGGGATTACTCGATTTGGAAACAGAAAATGAGGGCTATTTTGGTCCAACAGAGAGTTGCTAAAGCTCTCGATGATCCTTCTACTTATTCTGATGAGTTAAAGTCTAAACCACATGAAATTGAAGACATGAATGAAATTGCTTATAGTTCTATAATTTTGCATTTATCTGATAACATTGTAAGACAAGTTGATAATGCTAAAACTGCTAGAACTTTATGGACTGAATTAGATGCCTTGTTCTTAACTAAAACTTTGCCTAACAATATATATTTGTTGGAGAAACTGTTTAGTTTTAAGATGGATCCCGGGAAGGATGTTGAGGGGAATTTGAGTGACTTTAGCATAATTGTTAAGAGTCTGGCTCATAATGATAAAAAATTTGCCGATGAGGATTTAGCTGTCATATTGCTAAACTCTTTGCCCGAATCTTACAGAGAAATGAAAAATGCCATAAGATATGGTAGGGACACTCTCACTCAAGCTATTGTCATAGATGCCTTAAAATCAAGGGAACTTGAATTAAAAAGAGACAATAGAACTCACTCTCGCGAAGAAAGCTTATTTGTTAGGGGAAGATCTGAAAAGAAAGAATATAACTTCCATAACAAGAAGGGGAGAGGAAAATCTAAAATGAGATCCAAATCCAAAGATAAGAGCGGTAAGAAATGTTATCACTGTGGAAAGTTGGGACATTTCAAGAAAGATTGCTTTGAATGGAAAAGGAAACAAAGAGACCCGAACAATGCTGATCAAGATAATGCTGCCATTGTGTCTGAATTTGACAGTCTGCATGTCCTTAATGTGTCTGAGGAAGAATTTGATAAAAATTGGATCCTAGACACAGGGTGCACTTTTCATATGTGCCCTGAGAGGTCTTGGTTCTATAACTATAAAGAGACTGAATCTAGGAAGGTCTATATGGGGGACAATAATTCTCAAAATGTGGTTGGAGTTGGTGACATAGCCATCAGGATGTACGATGGGGCCGTCACGCAGCTAAGGAATGTTAGATATGTTCCTAATTTAAAGAGGAACCTCATTTCCTTAGGTTCTCTTGAAGATGAGGGATATACCTTCAAGTCTTGTAACAAAATTTTGAAAATTATGAGGGGTTATCTCATAGTTATGAAAGGACCTAAAAGGAATGGGTTGTACTATCTGGAGGGTAGAACTGAAATACCACTTGATTCTAGTCTTCTTACTGTAAGTAAAGACAAGACTGAACTTTGGCATAACAGAATGGGTCACATTGGGTTTAAAGGGCTAAAAGCCTTAAATAATCAGAAATTGCTTGGAAATGATGATATTGAAGCAATGGATTTCTGTGAAACATGTGTTTTGGGTAAGTCCCATAAGGTGAGCTTTGAAGCTAGCTCTCATAGGACCAGCAGACCATTGGACTATGTCCATGCTGATTTATGGGGTCCGGAGAAGCACTCCACATTTGGTGGGAGCAAGTACTTCTTGTCCTTAGTGGACGATTACTCGAGAAAGGTTTGGATTTACCCTTTGAAGGCTAAGTCGGAAACCTTTGAAAAATTCAGAATTTGGTTAAAGTCTGTGGAAAATAAGCTTGATAAGAAGCTTAAAACTTTGAGAACTGATAACGGGCTTGAATTCTGTAATTTTGAATTTGACAACTTCTGTAAGCAGAAAGGCATAACAAGACACAGAACTGTTAGATACACACCTGAACAAAATGGGGTCGCTGAGAGAATGAACAGGACCATAATGAACAAAGTCAGGTGTATGTTGATTAGCTCTGGCCTTGCGAAAGGTTTTTGGGCTGAAGCTGCAAGTACTGCAGCTTATCTGATTAATAGGTCTCCGTCCAGCAGTATAGGGTTTAAGACCCCATAGGAGTTGTGGACGGGAGAGCCTCCAAATCTGGAACATTTAAGGGTGTTTGGATGTGCTGCATTTGCACACCAATCTGAAGGAAAACTTGAGCCGAGGGCGGTCAAGTGTGTGATGTTAGGGTATCCCGAGGGTGTGAAAGGCTATAGGCTATGGGTTTTAGGGGTTCAAGGTATTAAGATTATTAACAGCAAAAATGTAGTTTTTAATGAATCTGAGATGCCATGTCTAAAACAGAAAATTGATGAAACCAACAAAACTGAAACTGAGAAGAGTATTCAGACTGAGATGAAGCGTACTAAGCTTGATTCACCTACACCTGGGAATGAGGCTAATGACCCTATACATCAAGAACCTGAAAATGAAAATGTAATTGAAACTGAAACTGAAGGGTTGACTGAACTTCAGGAAAACACTGAACCTGTTGAAGTTGAACATTTTAATGATCAGCCACCTAATCAAGATTATCAGCTTACTAGGGATAGGGGGAGGAGGCAGATCAGGCCAAATCCTAGATATGAATCCCTAAACATGACTGATTTTGCCTTAGTTTCAGGTGAAGCCCTTGACCAAATAGAACCTGATAGTTTTGAAGAAGCCGTGAATGGAAAATGCTCTGAGAATTGGCTTAAAGCTATGCAGGAAGAGATGGGATCTTTAATGGAGAATAAAACTTGGAAGTTGGTTAATAGACCTAAGGATCATAGGATAGTTCAATGTAAGTGGATTTACAAATTGAAAGAAGGAAATAATCCTAGTGATCCTCCTAGGTATAAGGCCAGACTAGTGGCGAAGGGGTTTACTCAAAAAGAGGGGGTTGATTACAATGAGATATTCTCTCCTGTGATAAAGTACAAAACAATCAGACTGATTCTTGCATTGGTTGCTCATTTCAACTGGGAACTGGAACAATTAGATGTCAAGACTGCCTTCCTACATGGAAAATTGGAAGAGGATATTTACATGGGTCAGCCTCAAGGTTTTGAGGTGAAGGGTAAAATAAACTGTGTGTGCAAATTAGAAAGATCTCTGTATGGGCTTAAACAAAGCCCTAGACAGTGGTACATTAGGTTCGATACCTATGTACTGAAGATAGGTTTTAAAAGGAGTGAATATGATGCACGCCTGTACTATAATAATAGTAAGGAGGGCTGTGAGGTCTACTTGTTGCTGTATGTAGATGACATGCTTCTAGCAAGTTCAAGTAAGACAGAAATCACTAAGATGAAGAACCTTTTAAAATCAGAATTCGATATGAAAGATTTGGGGAGTGCTAAGAAGATTTTGGGGATGGTTATAAAGAGAGATAGGGCTGAAAATAGACTTGTTGTTTCCCAAGAAGCCTATCTGAACAAAGTCATAACTAAATTTGGTATGAATGGATCAAAATCTGTGAACGTTCCCTTAGCAGCTCACATGAATCTTTCTAGTGCACAGTCTCCTAAAACTGAGGAGGAATTTAGAGAAATGAGGAACATACCCTACTCCAATGCTATAGGTTCCGTTATGTTCTCTATGATAACAACCAGACCTGACTTAGCATATGCTATAAGTTTTTTGAGCAGATTTATGTCCAACCCCGGAAAGCCCCATTGGGCAGGTTTGAAATGGTTGTTAAGGTACATTGTTGGTACATTAAATCTAGGTCTTGTGTATGAGAAAAGATCTGAGGGGTTAATTTTAAAAGGCTATGTTGATGCTGACTTTGCTGGTGATAAAGACAGTAGGAAATCAACTACAGCATACTTCTTTACCCTAGGTGACAATTGTATAACATGGAAGTCACAGTTGCAGCCTTTAGTTACTTTGTCATGTACCGAGGCAGAGTATGTTGCCATAACCGAGGCGGTTAAGGAATGTACTTGGTTAAAAGGAATCTTAAAAGAATTGAACTTCATGCATGATATACCTGTTATGTTTACTGATAGTCAAAGTGCTTTATTGCTTTGTAAAAATCCTGTTTATCATGAAAGATCAAAACATATTGAGGTAAAGTATCATTTTATACGTGAGAAACTGTCTCAAAATGAAGTTAAACTTGTTAAGATTCACACTGATAGGAATCCCTCTGATGTGGGAACTAAAATTCTACCTGCAGGTAAATTTAAATTATGCTTATCTTTGTTACATATTGATACGGGTTAATTTTTCTTGCAGGTAGTGGGCGATGATGATGAACAGTTCTTCCATGTGCAAATTCGCAGCCGAGAGAGAGTGTTATGAGAACCAAGGTGAAGAATGTGAGAATATATGGTTCTCTTAACTCATGATGTGTTTGGACCCTTGGATTATATTGATGGTTGAGATTAAATCTTGGGTGATATTTATTCTTTAGCTTCTTAGGGAAGCTTCCCCCCTATATTTGAAACAAGGGTGTCACACGTTTAAAGGAGGTGAGCCCGTTTTCTTTCTACTAACTCTCTGACCCAAAAGCATAGAAGGGAAGCTCTCTCCCTCTCTCGTTTTTCCTCCAGTAAGGTAAGCTCTCTGGCTTGCTCTTATCTCTAGCTCTCTTGGTTGTGATTATTGAGAGTAGAGGTGGTGGTGGAGGCGGTTGCTTGTGAGGTTCTTTGCCGGTATCTCGTTCTCTCTCTTGGCGTGGCGTTTGCATGGCGTGGAAGGGTGTTCCTGAGCCTAGGAAACCCAACAGTGCGACTAAGCGACCTCTACCATCTCAAGGGGCTAGAGGTTCACCTGTATTTCGACTCGAGGGTCTATACCCATAGAACCTGGATCTCAATCATTGCCACACTTGCAAAGGAACTAAGGGGAAAAGAAAGATGTTAGAAGGATCTAAAAACATAGCGGACACCAAGGTTTTATTTTCCTCCCCCTCAACGAGGAGCTGGACCCCAAAGTCTTACCAATGATTTCCAGGGCCTCCAGATCCACCTTTCTGTATTTTAACTCCACTTGGGAGAAGTTTGCGGATGGTTTGACTCCAAAATAAAGTGAAACTCTGATCGATTCTCATCTCTTACGCACTGCTGTTCTCTATCACGATCAGCTGGCTAAGTATAAGTTCTGTGTTTTGCGGGCTGGCAAATTGGGAAGAAAGCCGATTCTAAATTCTGCAAAAAATGTTGAAGGAGGCTGAGAAAGAGAATAAAATGTTCTAGGAGATGAGCAAAGGCTCTGAGTCCTTTGCTGTGAAAGAGGCTTCTTTAGTGGCCGATGTTACTAGAGTCACTAAAAACTTGGAATTGGCCAAAGAAAAACATGCTGCTTACATCGCCAGAACTGATGCTGAACTTTTACGCCTCAGAGAGAAGCTTTAGTCTGTTAAGGCTAAACAATTTTCCATCTCCAAGGACCTGGATAAGGCGAAGGGTGGAAAATGCCTTGCTTCTTAATCATCCAGAGAATATCGAGACAGAGTTGTTGTACCAACCCATATTTTTTTTAGTCAAAGTCAGAAATTGACTAGTCAAAGTCAAGTCAAATAAGGATTAAAATGAGAAAAATTATTTTATTGGGATTTATTTTATAAATTGGCAATATTTGAGGATTTAATTGGATACATTTTAAGTTGGAAAATTTTATTTCTAATAATGGAAGATATAAGGGCCAAATGTTATTATTAATTGATGTTGAGGGACTTTCTTTGCAATTTTCGGATTAAGTGGACTACAAGTGGCTTTTTAATAATTTTTTATTCCATTTTCAATTAAAATCACATACAAACACACACTAGAAGAGGTAGAAACCGGCAGAGGAGGAAAACGCAGGGAAAAAAGAGAGAAAAAGGAAGGAAAAAGAAAAAGAGAAAGAAGAAAGGAAAAAGAAGGGAAAAGGAAGGAAGAAGAAGGGTAAGTGTTGATGTTCTTATTTTGGGTTCAATTTATCTAATTTTTTTAAGAGGTTAAGAAGTAAATTATTTATGATATTGTGATGTTAAATTTCTAGGGTTTTGAATTTATGGAATATGGGTGCATTTTATAGCTCAAGATTGTGAATTATTTAATTTTCATTTGAATTAAGGTAAGAAATTTTAGTTTTGGCAAACCCTGGAATTTATAATTGGGATTTGGAATAAGTATAGATTGGGGAAATGATAGTTGTGATGAAATCATAGTTGTCAGAACCGGATCGGATCGGCCGTTTCGATCCGAAAATCGTCGAACCGGACCATGGTCCGGTCCGAGCATGGTAAAATGAACAGAATGCAAAAGGGCCGTTAAAGGCCCAGGAAACCGTCGGACCCGGACAAAATCGCTGGCCCATTTACTATAAAACCCGCCCGGTCCATATCTCCTTCACAAACCAAAGAACTGAGAGAAGCAGAAACGAAATTGAAGCCCTAACGTAGAAGCGCAGCCGGCCAGCAGTCGAAATTTCTCTCCCAAAAATTCAAAGCTTCGAATTTCAAGTCTTATTAGATGGAAGAAGAAAATGTAAGTTCTAATTTTCTGATTTTATTTGTAAATTTGAAACTTTTCCTCAATTTTTTGCTGTAGATTATTGGAAATTTGGGCATATTGTTCTGAAATCATGCATATTGTTGATGTTTACATATTGACATTGTTCACATGAGAATAATCTGCATCCTAAGGTTCTTCACCATTGGAGTGGTCCGATTTATCATCATTCTCGCACATTCTAACCTTCTTCATACTATATCCCTGCTTTTCTTCTTTAGTTTCTCTTGTGTGTGCTGCAAACATTGATTTAACACCTCCAGCTCCAGTTTTCATCTAATAAAAAGAAAAGAAAAGCATTAAGATGTACAGGCGTAGAGTACTGTCTGATGAGAATTAAGTTTCTCTGGTTTTCTTCTTTAGTTTCTCTGGTTTATATAGGCTGTTTGAAGAGTAGAATTGTGGCAAGTAGTAATTGTTTAGGTACTGCCCATCACAACTTTATATATGCACTTGCTTAGATAATCTTTCGCAAACTTTCATCTCCAACTAAGGCAGCAATCCTTGACTTCATGATAATCAAAGAAAGCCAGAACATAAGTTTTCGATTTAGTTTGTTCAGGTGTTTGTCATTTGGACAACTGCTTATTCTTGATCAGATGAGATTTCCTTTTGCAGTTTAGGTTTCATAATCTTTATTGAACTTTAATATTTTTTTCGCCCTTTAATTTGCTGTGAGACTGTGTAATGAACTAATAGATAAAAATAGATTAACTACAAATAGAATTGGCTTCATAATCTGGTGTGGAATGCTAGAGCTTCTATTAGCTTTCATCGAGGTGTTTGTTAGCAATAATCGCCTGGGCGGTTGCAATGCTCTTTTGTGGCTCACCAATACAATAATCATGTTTGTGTCTTTGTATAGTTCATTGGTGATGATAGTACACCACATTCTGCTCTACCAAAAAGTAAAGCTAGAGGAAAATAGATATAGCATGGGGTCATTGTAAAGAGATTATTGACGGTGGTACTAATGGGAAAAAAAATTGTTTGCTTATATTGTGGAAAGAGTTTTGCTGGAGGTGGCATTAATCGAGTCAAACAACATTTAGCGGGAATAAAAGGTGATGTAGATTCTTGTTGTAGAGTACCTCCAGATGTTAGATTTAAAATCAAAGAAAACTTGGACAACTTTGCTACAAAAAAACGTAGAACTCAAGAAGTTCTTGATGAATGTAACCCACATAGCTCCTATTATCGGGAACAAGAAGAGCAAATGTATAGAGATTTGGGTGATGATGATGTTCAAGAGATCATCCCTTCTAGTTCTAAAGGGAATGGTATAGCTATTCAGACAAGTCAAAGAAAAAAAGTGGGAGCTAAACATTTAAAACAACAAACGGGAATTGGTTCCTATTTCATGCCAAGAACGGGACCTAGTAACCAACCTACTATCAAAAGTGTTCTTCAGAGCAAAGAAGCTATAGAGAAATGTGATCTCACTATATCAAAATGGGTGATTGATGCATGTATTCCTTTCAATGCTGTAAACTCTGTGTATTATCAACAAAGTATAGATGCTATAGCTAGCATGGGTCCTGGCTATAAAGGCCCGAACTTTCACACTCTTCATGGTTATTTGTTGGCTAAAAATGTTGAGGAAGTACAGAACTATATAGAAAGCTATCGTTCAACATGGAAGACAACTGGTTGTACAATTATGGCAGATGGTTGGACAGATCGGTGTAAAAGAACTCTTATTAATTTTTTAGTTTATTGTCCGAAAAGAACAGTATTCTTAAAATTCGTAGATGCTTCAGATGAATCAAAAAGTGCAGACATGTTATACAAGTTATTTCGAGATGTTGTGTTATTTGTAGGTGCAGAATATGTGGTCCATATGGTGACGGACAATGCTGCAAATTATGTTGCCGCTGGTAGGTTATTGGAGCGAGAGTTTCAAACATTATTTTGGTCTCCATGTGCAGCCAATTGCATTAATTTAATGTTTCATGATATTGGTAAGCTTGAGGAAGTTAGTATTGTCGTATATAAAGCATCACAAATCACTAAATACATATACAACCATTGCTACCCATTGCATTTGATGAGAAAGTTTACTCGAGGAAAGGAAATACTTCGACCTGGTGCTACCCGTTTTGCCACTAACTTCATTGCTTTACATAGCATATTGGCCCAAAAGGATCCATTACGAGAAATGGTGACATCTAGAGAATGGACTGTATCAGCATATGCAAAGGACACTAAAGGAAAAAGATTTGTTGATGATGTACTTGATTCTGTATTTTGGAAAGAGTGTTCTACTATTGTGCAACTTACTGAGCCCCTAGTTCGTGTTCTACGGATTGTTGATAGTGATGAAAAGCCTTCAATGGGCTACTTGTATGAAGCCATTCATGTGGCAAAAAGTGAGATGGAACGTAGATTTCAAAGAAGGAAGAATAGAATAGCTCCTTATTTGCAAATTATTCAGAGTCGATGGGATAGACAATTGTGGAAGAATCTTCATGCCGCTGGGTATTGGTTAAATCCGAGTTTCCAATACAATAATCCTGATATGGATAATCATAAACAAACTATTTCAGGACTTTTAGATGTAATCGAGAGATATGCTTATGGTCAACCTGATTTAATAACCAAATTGACTAGTGAAATGAGGCTATTTAGGCAAGCACATGATGACTTCGGACGTGTATCTGCTGTAGCTGATCGTCGTAAAATGGTTCCTGGTAAATTTTATTCTCGTGTTATGTACTTTGTTATGTTATAAAATTTTGATTTCAGTTTATATAACATTAAAACATGTCTATTTTATTTTCTCTTTATTTTGGTACAGATGAATGGTGGATGTGTTATGGTAGCAGTGCACCAAATCTACAAACACTTGCAATTCGAGTATTAAGTCAAACATGTAGTTCTTCAGATTGTGAGAGAAATTGGAGTATGTTCGAACATATTCATTCTAAAAAGAGAAATAGACTCGAACACCAAAGGTTTAATGACCTTGTTTATGTTCACTACAATTTACGATTGCAACAACGGTAATGTTATTTTGCTTTCTTTTATAACAATTATATTTTGATTAATTATCAATTGGATAATAAACTTGGTTTAGGAATTATTTCAAGACTCGAAACTATGATCCTATTGACTTTGAAAGATTTGGCACTTAAGACAATTGGGTGTTAGAGGAGGAGCCACCGAATTTGGTAGATGAAGAGTTGGAGACGTTTCGTCGTGATTTGGGTGCATGCTCCATACAAAATGATAAAAATGATGGTAATTGTTTGATTTATACTATTGTCTCTTCTTTTTTTAAAGTACAAATGTTGTAACGTTCAAATTTGAAACTATTTTCAGTGAATTACATTTTGTTGATCTTGATCTGGATTGTGATGAAAATGATGGCAACGGAAATGATAATAGAAGTGATACAAACAATGGAATCGCAGATTTCAGTATGATTGAGACTCCATCATTGGTACAAGGCGAGGGAATTGAAGAATTTATGTCCGAGACCCCCGCATGGATGCGCTCAAACTCTTCTTGATTGAGAAAATATTGACTTCTTTCAAATAATTTACTTTGTTAACATGATCTTTATCCACGTTTAACTTTTAATTGATGGTTTTACTTTTGCAAGAATATTTCTAAAGTATATGAAGCTATCTTGTTGAGCTTCGCCATATAAAGTATATATTTTTTTACATGATTGATTGTTGTTTTTATTGTTTGAAATTCATAGTTCACTATATATGATCTAGAATTTGTGAAATTGGGATACAAATTGATATTTAGTTAACAAAACAATATGAGGTTAATTTAGTTATTAGTAGAAAATAGAAAAAAATTTCATTCAACAAAAATAGTTAATAATATTTTTAACATGAATTGACCCGCCAGTTGAACCACCGAGTCGCTGGTTGAACCACTGACCCGATGACCCACTGCATTGTCCGGGTCGGCATCCGGTCCGGTTCTGACAACTATGGATGAAATACTCACTTGAAAGATTGAATTTATGAAACAAGATAAAGATTTAATTGGTTGGATTATGGTTACTAGTTTTCACTAGATTGTAAATGGGGGATTATTCGTATGTTGGAATGAGGATTATTTTGATGAATTAGATTTTAGTGAAAGGACTAGAAAATGGAATTAGCTCCAAGTGAGTAAATGAAATTTGGGAAACATTATTCAAATCTCGAGAAATTAAGTTTTAGTATTCGATTATATATATTTAGAGCTACTTGGTAGCGTGATTGTTAAATTGGTTATCCGATATCATATTTCAGGTAGTAACGGGAAAACTCGAAAATGCTCGTCAATTTAATCAGATTCATGTCTATAGACCAGTGAGTGAATATCTATTTTTAAAAAATAAGCATTTATTTAAATTATAATAGTTCTCAAGTTTATATAAAATAACTGTTTATTTGATTTCTTATAGTAAATCATATAAGCTGCAAAAGTTATGTATTTCAGATGATTGATTTAGAAAGCATGATTTTTCAGAGTAAAGTGAATTTTATAGCAAGTTTTTTTTAAAGTTAATTTTAATTCAGTTAAATCATTTCATTGACATGTTATATGAGTATTACATATTTTAGCATGTTTCAAGTTATTTTAAAAACCACCAGAAAGTACCCAGGGATTTACCCGCTCTGCACTTGTATGAATGTGTTTCCATAGTGTATGACCAGTTATGGTGATTTTACCCACTCTGCACTGATGTGAATGTGTTTCCACAGTGTATGACCAGATTATCAGAGGTCTTTGGGACCCACTCTCATACACACATAGGCTTTGGCCCGTGTACTGGGGTGCTTAGCCTTTGGGGCAGCTCTACGTACTTATGACCAGATTATCAGATTATCAAACTTGAATGATTTCGCCTTGTACATCGAGATTACTCTGTACATGAGTAAGACTATTCATGGGGTACTTATTAGTGTGACTCTTTAGTATATAATATGATGTTTATTCAGCTTATCAGACTTCAGAATTCAGTTTATTCAGTTTGCAGAGTAATGATTTCAGTTTACAGTAATGTAAAATCATATTTTCACTTATAGTTACTGAGATCAGATTATTTATATTTAGTTGTTTATTTAGAATAAAGAGCGAGAAATTTTATGATGCGGTTATGCTTAATTTTAAAAGTATTCCCAGATATCAGAATTTCTCAAAGTTTTTAACGGAGCAAGACTTGTTAGAGAAAATATACTTATTTTTCAAACTATCCACTCACTGAGTTACAAGCTCATATTTTAAAATTTTTTTTCTGAGCAGATAGTAGCAGAGTTGTGCAGCCTTGGAGCCTGTCGATCCACGTCGTTGAGACACACATTACATTTAGCTGTATGGCATTTTGTTAGTTTATTTAATTCATATTCCTTTTGAGTATTTTGATTTTTAAAGTTTATTAAATATTATTTTACCAGTATTTTATTTTGATAAGTTTGTATTTTGAGGGACTAGTGCGCCCTATTTTAAATTATATGAGTATGCTTGAGAAAATTGATTTTTATCCAAGTGGTTTTAGTCCATTTTTCAAAGGGAACTCTGTCAAAATTCTTTTAAAAATATTTCATAGTCAAAGAATGTTCAGTTGCCTTGGTGGTAGGTCCAGTATTTATCTGAATCTACCATCGGCGCATGACACGTGTCGAGTCCATTAGGTTGACTCGGGACGGGTCGTGTCAGTTGTCTCTTGCGAAGTATAGCATTTCTGAGGCGAAGTTTCTGGAGGATGCCATGCAGGATGGGGACAACAAGGTTCTTAACATTATTAAGAGTTTCATCATGAGTGGAATTTGAATTTTCAGGAAGGTCATGAATAAGATGTCTAGTACACTTCTTTACATGAGTGTAACTTCGCCGCTTCTGACATTCCGTCCACTTCTGTTGAACTTACCCATCTTACAGAATCTACAATTATTCCTCCCAGTGAAGCCGCTACTAAAGATAAAACCAACTTATTCTTCTATTGACGTTTCTCCCTAAATTGAGTGTGCCCTTTGAGGGTAACACACAGATTATGAAAGATGACCATGCTTTGAGAATCTTTAGCCATTTGTCAATTTAGACAGATAGCTCAGCTTTTTGTCTCATCATTTTTATTAACGAAATATCATTGTTTATGTTGTACGAATTGGTTAATTTGGCCATCTTTTTGGGCCCGCGTTGTATTGCTCATTTGTAACTTAATTATGCTTCGTGTAGATGTACTTATAAATATTTGTATCAATAACAGAATCTATCATTCTTGTGTTGATTTTACATTTCAATAATTACAGCTTTCCAAATAAAACTTTTTTAAACATTATGACAATAAAAGGGGAAGCGGACTACTATTCTCTCCCCTGACTTTTCATTAAATAGATACTTAGCATATTATTACATATATGTCATGACATTTATGTTTGTTTGGACGTAGCCTCGTCATTTGTTGACAATAATTTTCTTTAGGGTGGAAATTAATCCTCATATTCTTAAGGTGGATGAACCTCACCTTCAGTTGACATTCTTGGCGGGATAGACTTTGCCTTTAGTTATTTCAGGTTCAGTATTGGTCTATGTTTTAAGATTCACACTTCCTGTAGTACATCTTTTAATCTTTCTTTCACAGTGTAAGATACTTGCTTTCATAGAATAGAATTTTCAAGCATGTTTTCTTTCTTTTCAACTAAAAATATGGTATTAACTGCTTGGGGTTTTGGGGCTGCTTTTGCAGAGTGTTGAAATAACATTCTTGCGTAGCAGTTTGGTTTCTCTTGATACAGGCTATTCCTTCGTGGTTGAGCTCCTTGCCATGTGGGCTAGATGTGGTGGTGAAGGGAAGTTTTGATAGTTGGCTACTGAGGGCATTGAGTTGGTGTGGTGGTGATGGTGACGACTGTGGCAGTGGCGTGGGCGGCGATGGTGGTGGTAGTGGTGATGTTGGCTATCGTGGTGTTGTGTTGTTGTTATTGTTGGTGGTGGTTATGGTCGCGACAGCGACGAGATGGGACAAAGAGTATCTGTGACCAATTTTTTGATCGATTTGTGACTAAGTATAGGTGGATTGGAATCCTGAGTCGGGTGTTTGGATGTATGTGACCAATTATTTAGTCATCCGTGACAAATTATTAGTGGATCGGGATTCGGAGTAGGGTGTTTGGGTGTATGTGATCAATTATTTAGTTATCTGTGACCAAATATTCAATTGTGACCTAAAAATTTGATAATATGTGATTGTGATCAATTATTTTGAAAATATGTGACCAACAAATAAACTGTGGCATATAATTTGTGACCTCGAAATAAATAGTGACATAAAAATTTGGTGATTTGTGAGTTAAAAATAATCTGTGACCGACAAATTTGAAAATATATGACTGATAGATGAACTGTGATCTACATTTTTTTTTTATTGTGACCTCAACATAATCTGTAATCTATAAAAATTTTGATTTATGATCTCGAAATAATCTATAACCTATAATTTTTTTTTATTTATGATCTCGAAATAATTTGTAACCTATAAATTTTGTGATTTTTGATTTCAAAATAGTCTGTGACATAATTATATAACTGTGACCGTTAATTGTATAATTTTGACTTTACTATAATTAATTAATAAAATATTTTTAATTAAAAAATAAAAACCTGATTTTTGCATTTTGACAACTTTAAACTTGAAAATTGAATTGTGCATAATTAATGCCTTAAATGTGAATTATTCCCATGTAAGTTAGGTCACAAATTTGATTCCAATGGGCCATTACAATTGTAATGGCCCATTGGCCCCAAATCTAATGGATTTTCAATTCTACCATATTTAAAAATAAAAATAAAAATTAATAAGTGGTTGGTCCCAGGATCCACCAGGTCCAAAGATGGGTCCGCCAGTGGTCCACTGGGAATATATCCAACTGCATATAACCTAGAGCGTCTCTCGTTTGCTTTACCCTAATACATCTATTCATATATCAATGTTGTGGATTCACTTTCCGATGATGAAAGAATCAGATGCCCTTCGATAGTAACCATGATATAGATATAGATATTGGGCAACTCCAATTCAACTTTGTGCCTATACGCTTCTATTAATGCCCCTTTGTGATTTCCTTTTGCTCGACTAACGATAAAATCGTCCAGGAAACCCTTCGAGCTCCAATCACATTCTTATACCCAACAAGTGGCGTCCATGCCTCTCAGTTCGATATCAAGCCATTCTACCGTTTTCATAGCATCTACCATTTCTACAAATGAACGTGAACAAAAATTAAACACAAAAAAAAATTCATTGATAATTAAAACGAACAAAATTGCCTTTTTAGAAAGAGATGACAAAACCGTGGTATAATGCCACTTGCATTGCAAGCATGGCAATGTAGACTAAGTTTTCATGCTCAATGATATTAAGCTAAAAAAGAAGTTTAAAATTTAAGTCAAAATCAACAATTAATTTCAATCATGCAAACTTTCTTAGTCGTAGAAGGGACTATTGCCTTTTTTTTTTACTAGTTTCTAAAATCTCTTAGTCCAGCTACATTAGTCCCAAGACATTGGTCTCTAACTAGAAAAAGTAAATACTTGAGCTTGAGAAGCTTCTGGTCCAGTAGGTCTGGTGCCTATTCCCATGTGAAGGAGGACACACAAGAAAAGTGGTTTTTTTACGATCCTCTTGCTTGAACGACTTGATTGAGTATCTTACTTGCATAGGATCACCACCTTTTTTTAATACCATATTACCAAAAAAATACAAGGCTAGCCACAAAGTGAATTCAACAATTATGAACACTATTTTCTTCCGTGAATTACCAAAAGAATATTAGCCCCATTCTCGTGATTTTCCTTCAGGTAACATACTCAATTTTGCCACCTACGAATCTCATCTTGACATCTTCATTACATGCTAAATAATTATAAGATTCCACATCTCATTTTTAATTAATATCATTGCATTTGTTAGCACAGTCACTTAAATTCAAATTTGAAATTATTTTATTTTTTTAAATAAAAAACATGTTTTGTCTTTAAACATGACGAGTCATGGAGCGAAAACCATATTCTCCGTTTCCACCCTACCCCGGGACAGTGCCCGTCACCTCGGCCTTGTCCTCGCCCTCGCCCTCGCCCTCGCCCTCGCCCTCGCCCTCGCCCTCGCCCTCGCCCCAAGTACTTGATTATGCAGGGAATCTCCATCCTGTTCGAGGCGGGACCCACGGATATCGAGTTTAACGATTTGTTTGCCATCCATAGGCAAGGGCACATGCTTCACTATTGGAATATTGGACATTTTCTATGCAAGAGGACTAGGTCTGCATTTTCATTCAAAGGCTTGGCCTAGTGATGCCAAGATTTGAGGTTCAGGACCTATTTGCACTTTTTCTAAATGTTAGGAACGGATGCCAAAATTTTCCCTATAACAAGACAATTTTAAAGTCCCCCTCCTCCACCGCAATACACACAGGTAGAGTCAATGTTAGTTTCATTTTCTTAGTTTGAAAGCATTCTTTTGGATCTCGTACATACATAAAATCTTTAATCTTAGTTCTAAGAGGACATAAAAATTCATTCAAGCCAATTCGATTCCCTTGGGAACAATCACGATGGAAACTTCTGTACTCAAACTCGATTTTGGATCCCTAATCTAACAAACAATTAAAAAATTGCTTTAATTCAAATATAGAGCTTGTTTGAAACTCATTTTCTTCATCTTATCTCATTTTTTCTACAGTACTTTTCTGTATAAACCTGCCACCCATTTATTTCGATGTTAGACGCCTAAAAAAATTGAGTAGGCCGTTGAAACTCTTGGACAAATCTACCCTCATTTTCAAATGGTCATTTACAGAACTACCCTCATTTTCAAATTGGATGTGTGACCGATAGGTAATAATAATGAGGACAGAGTTGGAAAAGTATTCATTGTAAGTTTGAAATGCACGTGGCCTCTTCATTTTGTCAGTAACGTCGGAATTTTTGACTGAGAGGTGAATGACAGTCATTGAAATTTTGTAGGCAAAAAATGGGAAAAAATGGGGGCCAAACAAGCTCATAGTACTATTAGTTAAATGAGAAACGATACTTGTATAGGAGAAATGCACAGGGAGTTTGATAGGTGCTGAGATAACAACATCAAATTGGCTGCTTTAACTATATTTTTGTCCAAAATCTAATGAAATGTTGCCATGTGACATTTCGTCAAACTATCTGTAAATTTTCCTTGTCCATGTTAAATTGTTCTAGTTAGATTTAATCTAATGTAAAAATATTAGACTTGAAGCCATGTCTGAAAAGTGTTTATAATGTTAGTCCAATGAAAGAAATATTTCTCAAGAGCACTTCCTTCGGAAACAAGGACTGCTCCATGAAAGTTCTCTAATATTCATGGGTTTGGAAGCAATAGTATCTGTAGGCATTAGGCTGAATTTTTCGACATTAATTAAATAAATTTCTGGTGCAGGAAATGAATTTTCTAATTGATTTGATTTATCAAATGATAATGCATGTGATGAAACAACTGATTCGTTAGAGGGGGTACTTTTAAGTTTAGCCTAGTCAAACTTCCTAAGATAGCCAAAAGATAAAAAGACTATATTACCCTTAATGAAATGAATTGAATATTGCAAAGTATATCCTGTCTTTTAAAATCGGTTTACAACCTAGTTTTTATCTTCTATTTTGAATTTCAAAATATAAATCCATTCTTTGATCTAATAAATTAGAATAATCTATAACATATTGTTCATATTTTTCTTTAAGTCTATTATATTCTTCTGATAATGTATTAATATTTTTTAATTGAGAAGTAATATTATTTATTTTATCTAACAGTTTTTCTATTAAATTATCTAATCATTCAATAGTATATCCAGGCATCAAACAACAAATATAATAACTAATCTTAGCAATTTAAAACTTCTAATAACAGTAATTAAAACATCATAAATAGCAGAAAACAATTATTAATGCAGAAAATATAACATAAATAAGAAAGATCTTACAGTATTAGAGCAGAAGGTAAAAGCAGATTAATATCAACGAGATTTCCCTCGAGCTTGCACCCATATGTTTGTATACTCAGATATAAGTGATCGTGTTATTTGAATTTAAGAAAGTGGGTTATGGTCCAACACGACTTCCGCACACTCACTGGTTTTCTCTCTGACTCTTTTGCATACCTCACAATGGATCTCACGGAATCACAGTTTTCCTTTCAACTCCTTGTTAAAACATCACCACGAATGGTAACATGGTTCAAATGGCTTTCTCTAACAACGCCAAAAACGGCAACACAAAAACGAGAAATTGCACAAACCATCAAGGCTTTCACCGTTGGAGTATAAGTAAGATAAGAGTTTTCGAGAAAATAATAAGGATGAAAAAGAAATGTTTTCAAACAACTTTGATTTCATAAACACATCACACTAATATCTCTTACATAAGAGTACACATACATATTTCGGCTACGCTCTTGGTACTTTCTCTAAGGAAATTAGAACTCCATAGAGATTACCTTATTACACTCCTTACTGAAGAAAGACTGAAAATATTACAAGATATGGAAAGACTAGGTAGAGAGATATCTTTTGCTTAAGACTTGAATGCCTTCCTTCTGTGAATTATCCTTCAATTTATAGACTCCAAAAGCTCCTTAGCTGTCCTTCATTATTGTAGTTTTACTGTGTAAGATAGTTGGAATCTTACTGTGGCCTAAAGTTTTCTTGTCATAACATGGAAATTATTGGGGTAAACCCACAGTTTTTCTTTACCAGAATCTTTCTGATAAAGTAGTGATAAAGGGGTCCCTTTTACTTTTCCATATGTGACTCAAACCATTCATCCGGAAATTCATCTGGATCTAGAGAAATTGGTGAGATGTCACCTTCAGTGCAACAGCATTCGCACTTATGTTTTGGATAACACCAAAATTGTTTACACAGCTCTTCTCTTGTCTTCTGTGTCCCACTAACTAATCCTTCAAAGATATGATCACTCAATATGTCGAGATAATGCCAATCTTCTTGTTTAGTGGGTGCCACAGCTTTACTGTAGATCATGTGATCTTGTGACTCGTACACCCATATGTTTTGTGCTTCTTCGATAATTTTTTGGATATGCTCAAACTGCTCCTTGTATCCCTTGGCTCTACGAAAAGTTATCATCTTGATTATATCTTCTGGTATGGATTCAATAACTTCACTCTTTTCAGGCTGAAGATGTTTGGTAGTAGTAGCCATTCTGATGACATGGCTTGCTGGAAGCATCCTATTTTCTTCATCATCCCATTCAGGACTTGCAGTGAAGAATCTGATATAAATGTTCTTATGTTTAAGAACTTGACAATATCTTTCAATAGCACGAACTACATCTCTTGGTAGCATGGAAATTTCTTTTAAGGATTCTGATGGGTAAATACAGAGTATATTTCCCATTTCATACAGAGCACGAACCCAATAAGCTGGAGCTTCTGGATAAATATTAACTTTGTTATATGTTCCATACGTTAGAGTTTTCATCCATCCTCCAATACTAGTATACCAGCAGCAGGCAAGATTGAACAATACGTATGCCAGAATAAAATCGTTTTTATTTTTGATATCCATAACACCAGGAGTGTTACAGGCCTTGATAATATTTGAGCGATTAAGCTCTGGTATAGAGATACTCTCTTTCGTAAGTTTTTTCTCCTGTGAGGGAGACGAAGTAGTATACTCTTTGACAGATAGTTTATGAAGCTTTAATGCTTCTTGTTCAATATTGGCGTTAGAGCCTTCGGATTTATTGGCACTAGGGCCTTCAGATAATATAGCCTTGTTGGCCTTTTCCGATACTGGCTTAGCAACAGCCATCTCCATCATCGCTATCTTGGATTCTATTGCAGCAACTTTCACATTCATCTCGAATTTCAATGTTTCGAGTTCCTTCTTGATTTGCTCCATTCCTGGTTAAGAAATCTGGAATAAAATTGTCTTTCCCTTTAATATGTACAATATCAAAATTAAATGGCGCAAACCACATTTGCATTCTAATAAGTGGTCTTTCAGCTGCACTTGTTCCCAGTTTATTAGTTAACAATGGTTTTACCTGAGTATTATCCGTTCTAATAAGAAACTTTTTAGGTAACAAATAAGGTTCAAATTTTGCTACTCCTTTCTTGACAGTTAAACATTCTTTTCGATTAATATCATATCTAGTTTCTGCATCCTTAAAAGCACCTGAAGTATAAGCAACAAGCTCTTCTGGGCATTTACACAATGGATTACAAAGAAATTCTCTATGATTCTCTTTTCTTTTGAGGATTGCTCCCCAATGTAATAGAGATGCATCAGTTTCTAAAATAAAGAAATCATCATCATTAGGAATATTTAATTCGGGTAGATTTTCACATACTTTCTTTATTTTGTTTATCATTTCGATGTCTTCGTTTGTCCATTCCCAATCAACACCTTTTCTAAGTTTTTTGGTAAAGTGGACTTTGTATTTAGAGCAATTTTTGATAAATTTTTCAGAGTAATTTAATAATCCAATAAAGCTTTGCAGCTCTTTTTTATCTTTAATTACTTCTGGAAATTCGATAATCTTCTTACCAATATGAGGTTGTTGAAGTATTTTTTCTTCTGTAAAAATATATCCTAAGAATTCGATTTCAGTTTTAGCTATCTCTGCTTTTCTTTCAGATAAGGTCAAACCATATTTTTTGGCAATATAATTGAACTTCTTAAGATGCTCGATATGTTCTTTTAAATTTTTACTATGGATAAGGATATCATCCACATAAGCAATACAGAAAGTTTGTATTGGTCTGATGATCTTATCCATTCTTTGTTGAAATATTGCTGGAGCATTCATTAATCCAAATGGCATAACATTCCACTCGAATTGTCCTAACGGATTAGGGGTTGTAAAACTAGTTAAAGGTTTAGATGTTTCATCTAGTTTTATTTGCCAATATCCTGATTTACAATCAAATTTAGAGTATATTTTACTTCCTTGTATTTGTTTTATTAACAAATCTTTTATCGGTAATTTATAGCTATTAGGTATAGTTTTAGAATTTAAATCTCTATAATCAATTACCATTCTAGCTTTTCCTCTTTTAATTTCATTATGGTTTCTAACCATAAATGCAGGACTATTATATGGACTAGTTGATTCTCTTATCACTCCTAATTCTAAAAGTTCTTTAATTTGTATTTTAAATTCTTTTTTATCTTCTTCGCTATACGGAAATTGTTTTCCAGATATCTTAGCATCTGGACTTTTTAGTTCAATGGTTGCAATAGGTTTATCTTTGTCCCAATTTGCTAAGGGATGTTCATGATAACATTATTTTAATTCTAGTTTAATTTTTTCTAACTCTTCTTCTAAATTGTCAATTCTTAATACAGGGATTTTTTGTTTATGATTGATTTCGGTATAACATTCACCACGATTACCTGCCGAACTCTGATGTTTAGGCTTATGGTGTATTGGTTGATGTGCAATTCCAATGGCTTTATAAATTTTTGATGTTTTAATTTTGTGATTACAAGGTGTAGTGAATTCAAAACTATCTTTATATTGCGTAAATGGACTATACGTATAGAGAAAATTCTCTCCTAAAAGGATATCACATCCAATTTTATCGGTTGCATATATTCTAGGAATAAAACATTCTCTATTTCCTATAATTATAGGAACATTTTCTACAAAATCTCTATAGATTTCAACAATATCACTGGCAGTTTGGCCATAAGTTGTTTTCTTATAGTCTCTTTTATAATAATGTTCAGGAAATACATTTCTTTTACATAGACAAATTCCAGATCCAGTATCAAGTATAGCATGAAATTTTATCATACAATAGTCTGATAAATTAAGAGTTATCTCTATATATGGACTAAGTACACTAGTTTTGATTGATCTAATTCCTTGTATCATATAAATTGGTTCTTTGGTTTTATTAACTCTAGGAAGTATTTTCTGTTTATCCTCTATAGTTATTTGTAGTGTGTTTTTCTGGATAACATATGGTGATACCTTTTCAAGAAAATTCATTCCAAGTAATATTGGGCTAGTATTTTTTCCTTTCCTATAATCTTTATGGATTTTAAGGTTTAATTTAAATTGTTCCCCTTCTATATCAGTAAAACTTAGTTCAAGATTAACAAATGTTTTGATTTCATATTTAATTCCATGATAGTCTGTAAGAGTTATTCCTTGTGATAGGTTTTCTTCAGATAAATGGTCAACTAAGTCTGCTCTTATATGGCTGGTACTAGCTCCTGTATTGACAAGGGCTATGATTTCTTCGTAGTTATTTTGATTATTGATATATTCTGTTAAGATAAAGAAATTATCTTCCTCACATTTTCTTAGGTCAATATCAATACTATTTCTAGGTAATGTTGAGTAGTTTTTACTTGTAGATGGTTTGCTAGAACTCACGAGTTCTCTAGTACTGATACATCTTTCTATTCTTCTACTAGGCATTCTAACTAAAAGTTGTCCAGAGTTACTCAAAGTGGCTAATCCTTGATTTCCTACATTACTGTCTATTCTTCTTGCTCGTTGATGAAAATCAAGTAATATGTCTTGTGGTAAGGAAATATTATTATCACTTAACATTCTTGGTGGAGTAAATTGTGCTAGGCTTCTAAAGTCTTCATGAATTTCTATAAACTCTCCTGAAATTTTATTGATTTCCTTTTGGTGTGTAGTAGTAAAAGCATATAAAGCTTTACAATGTAAAGTTACAGCTTTACTTCTTGGTGGCATCATTAATCTATCGATTTTGTGATACAAATTTAATCCTAGACTTAAATTTTCATCTGATAAAGACATGGCAAATCCAGGTCTTATAGTAAATATAATTTTCTTATAAACAAGATTTCCAGAGACCATTCCTAATAGGGCATCCATAGGATCATGAAGTATTCTATTATCCATCAAGTATATTTGTATAGGAATATCCATTCCTTCTCTAAAATATCCTTTGATCATAATTTGGATCCCCCCAATAACAATATTTTTTAATCTATCTCTAGTAGATTTTTTAATATTTGCTAATTCTCTATTAACTCATTCTCTTGTTATAAGAGGTATAGTAGTATTGCCTTTAACATTTTCGATATTAATAGGTACTTCATCATACTTGGCAATGTATATTGTTTTGTTAAACCAGGATAGTATAGGTCTTATAAAAACATCTTTATCTCTTAAAGATATTTATTTTTCTTTTATAGCTCCATATCTTTCTTCATCAAAAACAACAGTTTGCGAAGTTCCTTCTTCATTATCTAAGTTGGTCTCAATAGTATCTATGATTTCTTGATTCATATAAATTTGTTCATATTCTGGTTCTTCAATTTCTTCCATATCTAGTTCATAGATTGAGTCAGTTTCAGATAATTCGTCTAAATATTCAATTATCTCATATTCTGAATCAGATTCTATTTCTTCCATTAATCTAATGGACTTAACATTTTCTCTTTTATTTTTGTTAGGACAATTGGGAGATATATGTCCTATTTCGTTACATGTAAAACATTTACATTTTTTATAAAAAATTCTTCTTTAGATTTTTTCTGGGGTTTCTTATGTTGGTTAAATTCCTTTTTCCAAGGTTTTTTCTTTTTAAAATATTTCTTGTGGCTTTTAAATCCTCTATTTTTCTTCCAAGGTTTAAGATATTTCTTAAATTTCTTTTTATAATATAGTTTCTTAGGTGGTTTGTGACAACCAAATTGGGGTACTGCTGCTATTTCTCCATAACAGCATAAACTAGCTTTCTTACCATGCTTTCTAAATAGGTGTTGGTACATAGATTTTTTTGCACCATTCAGATATTTTTCTCTTAGCGAATGAAGTTCTCATTCCTAGAGTATCAGCCTTTTGATTTGGATTTTCCCATTCTAATTTCTTCCAATAATTTTGGTATTCCTCAAATAATTTCTGACCCCATGGCCATGGTAGTTTAAGAAAATATCTGTTTAGTAATTTTTTATCCTCTTCAGATATATTCCATTCTTTTATGGATTTGGATGCTTTTATATATATTTTTTCGAATTTCTTAGTATATTCATTTAATTCACACATATCACAGATTTTTAATAATTCCATTTCTCTCTCCGCTTGTAAGGTTTCTTGAGTAATCATATCAATTTTAGTTTCAGGTATAACTTCTCCTAAGAGTAGATGTCTAAAGAAATTTTCTATTCGTTTTAAAAATCTCTTTAAAATTTTCAGCATCTAAACTTTCATTACTATCTATGGTAGTTGTAGATTTTTCTCCATATTTGATTTGATTTTTGGTTTCTTCAGAAGTTCTTCTCCAGATATCTGAAGTAATTCCTCTAAATGTGTGGATTATAAAGTTATAAGCTTGAGTGGTATTCCATCTATGAAAAGCAACAGCTAAATCAGTAGCTTTTGCCCAAGAATCAATAACTTCGCTTTTATTATTGCTATCATCAATATCTAACCATATTCCTGTTGTAGGAATGGGTTCAGTAAATAATCTAACAGGATTATTATCCCTAAGATGTATAGATTTTGTTGCAATAGTTTTTGGACCTTTTCTAAAATTATAACCTGCTCGTTCATTAGTTATTCCATGTTCTTTTATCCATTCCAAATTCCAGTCATCAGACTCATCTTGAATCCAATCAGTAGTGACATTAGTTCCACTAGTTTCTCCGATCAACGGCTCAACTTGTTCATTTAAAGGTGGAGTGTTAATTTCAGTAGTTTCATTTTTAGGTGGAGGATCATTCATATATATATTCTCAGTTTGATTAGCGAATTGTTCTAAACTTTGTTTATAAAAACTTCTAATTCCTCTCCAGTGGCTTCAAAGAATTTAGCTTCTAATTCTTCTATAACATATGCCGGTAAGGGTGGTTCGATTGAAGTATAAGAATTATTTTTAAGTTTTAATTCTTTAAATTTTGATTCAATTTGTTTAAATAAAATTTGTGGTCCAATCTTAATATTATCATTTACGATTTCTAAATTTGATTCAATATTTTTTACATGAGTTATGATGTCTTGACTTATGATATCAGTTTTTTCTAAAGGTAAAGCATAATTATCATATTGTTCTAAAAATTGATTTATAATAATATCTTCTTCTTCATATTCGGGAGATTCATCTACTAAAATTTGTAATGCTTTATTTTTTACTTCAGTTAACTGTTGAGAATTATTTATTTGTTTTATTTCTTCACTTAGAAATTTAAATTTGCTACTTAAATTAGTCGCTAACTCTTGTAATTTAATTCTATTAGTATTAGTTAAAATAGCAATATTTTGTAATTCTTCTAAAATTAGTTTATCTTTTTTATCCATTCTAGAAAATATTATTAATGTTCTAAAAAATTTTCTTCAGGTTCGTTACTAGGCTCTGATACCAATTTTGTGGAAAGGCGAAAGCGTTAATATAAATCAAAAATAGTTTGAGGACTTAATTGAAAATATTTTATGAAGATAACAATGGGTGCAATTTTTATATTTAGGGGTATTTTAGGTAGTTAGTAATGAAAAATTTGGTCAATGGCTATTTTGGAAAAGTGAGTGGGTTAACCGGCTATTTGCCACCTATTCCTCTTCGTTAGAGTCATAGTCCGACAAATGTGTATTCACCAAGCTTATTCAGAACATATTAAAGAGTACACTATTCAGCCATATTTTTCTTTTTCTTACTTAAAAACATGAGCGCCAAATAAGTTTTTTTCGTCATCGTCAAAGAATTTTTGGACAAAAATTATCCTCAAGGATAAAATATGAAAGTTAATAAAAAGTTGAGGATAAAAAGAGCGGTACTTGGTGTAAGGGGAAAACTATCAAGAGATATATAGGACGACTTAGGCATTTTTTTTTTATATTGGGAGACGGCAAAAAAGAAGAAGAAGAAAAGCAACTATTCAGGTGCTGGCAACACTTGTAATGTTCCGATAAAAATACAAGGATTATTCTACTTGGTCATCATGGTTGACCACTTGGATGACCCGATCCCACCACTCCCCTCACATGGGGTCGGATCCTGTAACGCCCCAATTTTACTAATAACTCGAGGCGCTACTTAAATCAAAATAGCCTGTAAATAAATATTTTCAAAAGTCGCCACAATACGAAGGCAAACATATACTTTAAAAATCCATAGCAATTTTACACAAAACGCGGAAACATCACTTCTAAAATAATTTTTCTCATATTCAAGAGTTAATACCAAATGTAATAAGCAAAACCAACATTTGCACAGATACCAAAATTCGGTATTAAAATGTCAAATGGAAACCAACTATTTAAAATTCTTATTTCAAAAATTGAAATTTAAAAATTCTATTATTAAATTAGAATTTGCCTCGCTCGTTGCCTTGCCCTGCTAAACTCCTTAACCTGAAAGGGTGGAAAAATAGTGGGGTGAGCATAACGAATTATACTCAGTGGAGATACAGCAATCAGTCCAAATTAAGTCAAAATATGTAATCAAGTGGTGAAAATAATATCCATACAACATACTATAGAATATGTACTGTGGGCATTCCCAAGGACCCAATTTCGATCCCGGACCTATTTACGGTCCCTGACAACATGGCATAAGCTTAGCAAATTTTAGCACTGTGGGCATTCCCAAGGACCCGATTTCGATCCCGGACCTATTTACGGTCCCTGGCAACATTTTCATAGGTATAAACATCATATCACAATCAAAATCACACATCGAGAATTAACATGGACAAATAACCACAATTGCTTAAAAGTAAACCCCACCTCGAAGTCTTGAAAGTTTTTCTGGGAAATTGAACAATTGAAATGTTACCGTGCTTCACACTTTGCCCGCGATCTCGTCTAGCAAGAACAAAATTAATTTAATTTAAGATACTAAGTTTAATTAAAACTTTAAAACTTTTAGGGACTAAATTAAAAGAGTATTAAAACTGAATTTAAAAGTTTGAAGGGCTGAATATGAATTTTTGGAATTTGTGTTAAAAGTAACTTAAAATATAGGGACTGAATTAAATAATTTGTAAAACTTTGAAATTTAAAATAACAAACATTTAAAACTTGGGCTAAATTGAAGGACTTCTAAAAGTTAGGGCTTAAGGGATAATTTTTCGAAATCAATATATTTACAAATCCTAACTCTACTCTATCTCTCTCTCACGCGATTCACACCGGGGAAGAAGAGAGGGAGGCGAGGTGAGGCGGTGGAAAGGTGAGGCGAAGTGGGTGAGGGCGACGGCGACGGTGGAGATGGTTGCCAAAATCAGAGGCGCCGGCGGGGAAGAGATGATTGGGGAGTTTTTGGGTGGAAACCGAGGCTAAACCGAGGCTAGGAGGCGGCGGTTTCTTGGGTTTTCCGGCGAGAAGTCCGGCCGAAAGTGCGTGGGATCGAGGTAAGTGTATGGGTGTTGTGTTTTTCTTGGTTTCGTGGTTGTTTGGGGCTGCTTTTTTTTGGATGAGATGGAGGCGGTCGATGGTGTTGTAGGCGGCGGGTTGGTGGCAGCTTCTTGGTGGTTCGATTTCTTGGTGGCGGCAGTGATTTGTGTGATTTGCAGCAGGGTTCGAAAGTAGGTAGTTGGGTCGTGGGATGGGGGCTCGACTGGATTGGTGGTTTGACTGTGGAATGTGCGAATTGCAATAGGGTGTTTGCAGTCGATTTGGTGATGGTGTAGTTTGCGAAAACAGTTTTGGGTTTGGGTGATTTCGACATTGGCGTGGTGGTGATGAATCTGTCGAATTTTTCAGTGGCTTATTGATCGAGTTGCAGAAAAATGGATGGTAACCTTACCGTTTGTTGTGGTGCCGAGGAGATGTTGGTGAGGAGTTGAGAGGCTTGGTGAAGATGGTGATGAATAGTATCAGTAGGTTTAGGGCACGAAAAACGAGACAATAAATTGGGTTTAGAGTTTGTGTTAGAACAAAATTCTTTGGCTAATAGGGTTTAATAAAATTGAATTAAAAGATAAAATTTGGACTAAAAAGGAAATTTTGATTAATAAAAATTGGACATTAAATAGAATATCGAACATTAAAATTGAATTCAAATCGATAAGAATTTGATACTTTTAAAATTGTTCGAAATTGGACTCGATAAATAACTATTGAATTTTGTAATTTAAAATCGTTTCGAAATTCTTAAATTAATTGTTTTTGCTAGACAATTCGACGAACGTAAAATAAATTCTAAACTTTGACGGAATGTCGTAGCGATATAATTTAAATTATGAAATTTGTATTTTGAAAATTCGGGTCGCTACAACCTTCCCCACTTAAATAAATTTCGTCCTCGAAATTAAACTTACTTGATTTGAAAATGTCTGGATATTTGGCTAAAATTTCATCTTCTCTTTCCCAAGTTGCCTCTTCTCTACCATGTCTATTCCATTGGACTTTAACTAAAGGAATATCTTTGTTCCTTAAGGTATGAACTTTCCTCTCAAGTATAACTGCAGGAGTTTCCTCATATGTCATATCTTTGTTAACATCCAACGATGCATAATTAACAATGTGGTCCGGATCATGGACATATTTCCTTAACATTGAGATATGAAAAACATTATGTACTGCTGTTAACTCTGGCGGTAAAGCCAACCTATATGCTACGTTTCCAACTCTTTCCAAAATTTCAAAAGGTCCAATAAATCTTGGTTTAAGTTTCCCTTTCTGTCCAAATCTTACCACTCCTCTCATGGGAGCCACTTTAAGGAATACTTTTTCACCAATTTCAAACTGTAGTTCTTTTCGTCGTTTGTCAGCATAAGACTTCTGCCTGTCTTGTGCTGTTTTAATCCTTTCTCTGATCTTTTCCACAGCCTTTACAGTCTGTTCCACTATTTCTGGACCCAAAATTTTCCTCTCACCAACTTCATCCCAATGGATGGGTGATCTGCACTTTCTGCCATAAAGAGCTTCATACGGTGCCATGCCAATGGTAGACTGGAAACTATTGTTATATGCAAATTCAACCAAAGGTAAATGCGTTTCCCAGTTACCACCAAGGTCTAAAGCGCAAGCTCTCAACATATCCTCTAAAGTCTGTATAGTTCTCTCTGATTGTCCATCTGTCTGTGGATGATATGCTGTACTGAATTTCAATCTAGTTCCCATAGCTGTTTGTAAGCTTTCCCAAAATTTGGATGTAAATCTGGAATCCCTGTCTGACACTATAGAAACTGGTACACCATGCAATCTTACAATTTCTTTGATGTACAACTGAGCATATTGGTCCAAACTGAAAGTCATTTTCACTGGTAGAAAATGAGCAGATTTTGTCAATCGATCAACTATGACCCATATAGCTTGATGACCTTTAACTGATCTAGGAAGTCCCACAACAAAATCCATTGTTACGTGTTCCCACTTCCATTCTGGGATTTCAAGTGGGTTCAACATTCCAGACGGACGTTGATGTTCAGCTTTAACTTGTTGGCAAGTCATGCACTTCTCAACAAACAAACCAATTGACCTCTTCATGTTTCTCCACCAATAAATTATTCGCAAATCCTGGTACATCTTCGTACCTCCTGGATGTGCAGTATAAGGTGAAAAATGTGCTTCCTCTAAAATTTCCTTCCTCAAGGCTTCATCCTTCGGTACACACAATCTTCCCTTAAACAGAAGAGTGTCATCAGTTGATACTTCAAAACCTTTAATACTGCCAGCAAGTACTCGGTCCTTAATTTTGCATAAAAATTTATCTTTACCCTGAGCTTCTTTAATTCTGTCTCTGAGAGTCGGTCGAACAACCATAGTAGCTATAATTGCAGTTGTGTGATGTGGAGGAGCTACTACTTCGAGTCTCATGTTGGCAAAATCCTTGATCAATTGTTCTTGACTGGTTAAGGCAGCTAACTGCCCTTTACCTTTCCGGCTAAGTGCATCAGCAACAACATTGGCCTTGCCGGGGTGGTAGTGGATAGTACAGTCATAATCTTTAACTAACTCCAACCACCTTCTCTGTCTCATATTCAATTCTTTCTGAGTGAAGAAATACTTTAAACTCTTATGATCTGTGTATATCTCGCATTTACTACCATATAGATAGTGTCGCCATATTTTCAAAGCATGAACTACAGCAGTCAATTCCAAGTCATGTGTAGGATAGTTCTGCTCATGTGGCTTCAATTGCCTAGATGCATATGCGATCACTTTTCCATGCTGCATTAGTACGCATCCCAAACCTTGTTTCGATGCATCACTGTGGATTACAAAACCTTCTGACCCTTCTGGAATAGCCAAAACTGGTGCAGATACCAATTTCTGTTTCAATTCTTGAAAACTCTTCTCGCACTTTTCTGTCCACTGAAACTTCACTCCCTTTTTGGTCAGCTGGGTCATCGGTCCAGCAATTTTTGAAAATCCTTCGATAAACCTTCGATAATAGCCAGCCAATCCCAAGAAGCTACGAACTTCATTTATATTAGTTGGTGCCTTCCAATTAGTGACAGCATCAACCTTGGCTGGATCAACTTCAATACCATCTGCGGTAACCACATGTCCAAGAAAACCAATTCGATCAAGCCAAAATTCGCACTTCTTGAATTTTGCATACAACTTTTCTTGTCGAAGTGTCTGTAATACAATATTGAGATGCTCCTCATGTTGTTCCTTGTCCCTTGAATAAATCAGAATGTCATCGATAAACACAATTACAAACCGATCCAAGTATTGATGAAATACTCGGTTCATTAAGTCCATGAAGACGGCTGGTGCATTAGTTAACCCGAACGGCATCACAGTGAATTCATAATGTCCGTATCGAGTCCTAAATGCAGTATTTGGTATATCACCGTCCTTAACCTTCAACTGATGATAACCTGATCTCAAATCAATTTTGGAGAATACAACGGCACCCTTTAACTGATCGAACAAATCTTCTATTCGTGGTAAAGGATACTTATTCTTGACTGTGAGGCGATTCAACTCCCTGTAGTCAATGCACATCCTCATTGATCCATCTTTCTTTTTCACAAACAGAACCGGTGCTCCCCAAGACGATACACTCGGTCGAATGAATCCTTTATCCAACAATTCCTGTAATTGTACCTTCAACTCCTGAAGTTCCTTCGGTGCCATCCTGTAGGGTGCTTTAGATATAGGTGCAGCTCCAGGTACCAAATCAATCATGAATTCCACTTGCCTATCTGGTGGAATGCCAACTAGGTCTTCTGGAAATACATCCACAAAATCACGCACAACTGGTACATCTGTAACAGTTACCTCAGTTGCCTGGACACTAGTGATGTTCACTAGATATCCTTGATTTGTACTCTTTCTCAACATCCTTTGTGCTTTCAACACTGATATAACACGGGGCATGGTTTTGACTTTTGTCCCGAAGAATGTAAATTCACATTCTCCTGGTTTCTGAAAAAGCACTTCCCTCTCATGACACTTAATCGTAGCGTGATTGCAACTAAGCCAGTCCATGCCTAAAATAATATCAAAGTCCCTCATGTCTATTAAGTACAAGTCTGCCTCTAAGTTCTTCCCATCTATTTCAAACTTAACAGCTTTCGACATCAAATTAGTGATAATAGTTTCACCTGAAGGGATACTAACTTCTAAGGCATCATTCACACTTTCACATACATTCCCAATCTTAGCATGAAAACTAGCAGAGATGAAAGAATTCGTAGCACCGGAATCAATCAAAACAATAGCAGGTATATTGAATACTGATAGAATACCTGTCATCACGTCTGGATCTTTCTCTGCCTCTTTCTGAGTTAGAGCGAAAACTCGAGCCTTTCCCTTCCTGGCATCTTCCTTACCCTTGAATTCAGGACATTCGCCAGCAAAATGACCGGGTTTCTTACATCTGAAACACATTCCCTTCCCGAGTAAGCACTCTCCATGGTGACGCTTATCACACTTCGGGCATACAGGTTTCTCAGTGCTAGCCTTTTCCTCCATTTTTCCCCATGGTTTTCCCTTCTTGTTCTGATACCTGCTTTTGCCCATATTCTGACTGTCCCATTTCCTTTTCACTGGTACCTCTGCGGGTTTCTGAGTAGTCTTTTCCAGGTTTAAGCGAGATGATATAGCTTGTGCTCGCTCAATTGCTTCGGCATAAGTAGTGAGTCCCAAACCTGCCATGATTCCTCCAATTTCTGGGCGTAAGCCCCTTTCAAATCTTCTGGCCTTCTTGATATCAGTGTCAACCAGATGGGTAGCATACCTGGACAACTGGTTGAATTTCGTTTCATACTCCACCACGGACATACTTCCCTGTCTAAGTTCAAGGAACTCCGTTTCTTTCTGATCCCGGAAAGACTGGGGAAAATACCTCTGTATTATCAATTCCTTGAATCCATTCCATGTCAATTCAAGTTGTTGTGCCTCAGTTCTGGTGCGCTGATATGATTCCCACCAATGATCTGCATCCTCTTCAAGCTGGAATACAGCACATGACACTTTCTGTGCGTCCGAGCAGGCTATGTGTTTAAAGATCCTCTCTAATGCCCTTAGCCATTCCTCTGCAGCTAGGGGTCCTGTTCGACCATTGAATGTGGGTGGCTTATATCGACGAAACTGTTCCACAACCATGCTTGTGTTATCTGCATTAGCTGGTGGATTATGGGCATTTCGCGGAGCTCTTGGGGCTTGTTGCTGAATGAGCCCCTGAAGTGCATTCACGAGATCCCTTAATGAATTATTTCTCGCATCGCCAGTAGCAGCCTGGCCTGGGGTAGCTTGTCTTGCAGCAGTCCGATTCACGGGAACTCGATTTGTTCTACGAGACATTTTCCTAAATCACAACAATATTTGTCTCAGCATCCATTAAGTTGTGAAATTCACAATGGCCATTTAGGAATAATAAAATCTAAAAGGAATAATCATAGAACATCACAGTAGAGCCTAAAGCAAATTTTATTATTATCTCAAATTTTCCAAAAGGAAAACAAATAATAAAATTGCAACCAATATCTATAACCCGAAATATGTTCTCCTACTGAATTTCCACAAATAGTTCTTCACACATCTCTATCTCATACAGTCCTTTTGGCATATCAATTATGAAGGTAAATTCTATTGAAATGGGTTACTTCATGTTTTAGCCTAATTCCGAGGACTAAATTTATAATTTTCAAATATCTTTTAAATACTTCACATTACAAGTTCAATTCCCAAACATATAGCTCATGGAAAATTTTTTATAACATGTACTGGATACAAACTTTCAAACATTTCAAACTGCATCAACTATAGCAAAATTTCATTCTCATATAACTTTTCATTGTAACAATCAATTTCAGATGCAGTAATATAATAAATTCATGGTATCCAGTAAATGAAAATTTTCAGACTTCATAAAATAAAATTTTCTAAACATTTTACCTTTTCGGAGTAGGCGTGGCGCGGCAAGAGCGGGTAGCATTTAAATTAAGTACTAAACACATTTTATTTTATTTTATTTTTTTTGAAAATTTTTTCACAAGTCTACAGAAAGGTAAACATGTGCTCTGATACCACACTGTAACGCCCCAATTTTACTAATAACTCGAGGCGCTACTTAAATCAAAATAGCCTGTAAATAAATATTTTCAAAAGTCGCCACAATACGAAGGCAAACATATACTTTAAAAATCCATAGCAATTTTACACAAAACGCGGAAACATCACTTCTAAAATAATTTTTCTCATATTCAAGAGTTAATACCAAATGTAATAAGCAAAACCAACATTTGCACAGATACCAAAATTCGGTATTAAAATGTCAAATGGAAACCAACTATTTAAAATTCTTATTTCAAAAATTGAAATTTAAAAATTCTATTATTAAATTAGAATTTGCCTCGCTCGTTGCCTTGCCCTGCTAAACTCCTTAACCTGAAAGGGTGGAAAAATAGTGGGGTGAGCATAACGAATTATACTCAGTGGAGATACAGCAATCAGTCCAAATTAAGTCAAAATATGTAATCAAGTGGTGAAAATAATATCCATACAACATACTATAGAATATGTACTGTGGGCATTCCCAAGGACCCAATTTCGATCCCGGACCTATTTACGGTCCCTGACAACATGGCATAAGCTTAGCAAATTTTAGCACTGTGGGCATTCCCAAGGACCCGATTTCGATCCCGGACCTATTTACGGTCCCTGGCAACATTTTCATAGGTATAAACATCATATCACAATCAAAATCACACATCGAGAATTAACATGGACAAATAACCACAATTGCTTAAAAGTAAACCCCACCTCGAAGTCTTGAAAGTTTTTCTGGGAAATTGAACAATTGAAATGTTACCGTGCTTCACACTTTGCCCGCGATCTCGTCTAGCAAGAACAAAATTAATTTAATTTAAGATACTAAGTTTAATTAAAACTTTAAAACTTTTAGGGACTAAATTAAAAGAGTATTAAAACTGAATTTAAAAGTTTGAAGGGCTGAATATGAATTTTTGGAATTTGTGTTAAAAGTAACTTAAAATATAGGGACTGAATTAAATAATTTGTAAAACTTTGAAATTTAAAATAACAAACATTTAAAACTTGGGCTAAATTGAAGGACTTCTAAAAGTTAGGGCTTAAGGGATAATTTTTCGAAATCAATATATTTACAAATCCTAACTCTACTCTATCTCTCTCTCACGCGATTCACACCGGGGAAGAAGAGAGGGAGGCGAGGTGAGGCGGTGGAAAGGTGAGGCGAAGTGGGTGAGGGCGACGGCGACGGTGGAGATGGTTGCCAAAATCAGAGGCGCCGGCGGGGAAGAGATGATTGGGGAGTTTTTGGGTGGAAACCGAGGCTAAACCGAGGCTAGGAGGCGGCGGTTTCTTGGGTTTTCCGGCGAGAAGTCCGGCCGAACGTGCGTGGGATCGAGGTAAGTGTATGGGTGTTGTGTTTTTCTTGGTTTCGTGGTTGTTTGGGGCTGCTTTTTTTTTGTTTTTGGATGAGATGGAGGCGGTCGATGGTGTTGTAGGCGGCGGGTTGGTGGCAGCTTCTTGGTGGTTCGATTTCTTGGTGGCGGCAGTGATTTGTGTGATTTGCAGCAGGGTTCGAAAGTAGGTAGTTGGGTCGTGGGATGGGGGCTCGACTGGATTGGTGGTTTGACTGTGGAATGTGCGAATTGCAATAGGGTGTTTGCAGTCGATTTGGTGATGGTGTAGTTTGCGAAAACAGTTTTGGGTTTGGGTGATTTCGACATTGGCGTGGTGGTGATGAATCTGTCGAATTTTTCAGTGGCTTATTGATCGAGTTGCAGAAAAATGGATGGTAACCTTACCGTTTGTTGTGGTGCCGAGGAGATGTTGGTGAGGAGTTGAGAGGCTTGGTGAAGATGGTGATGAATAGTATCAGTAGGTTTAGGGCACGAAAAACGAGACAATAAATTGGGTTTAGAGTTTGTGTTAGAACAAAATTCTTTGGCTAATAGGGTTTAATAAAATTGAATTAAAAGATAAAATTTGGACTAAAAAGGAAATTTTGATTAATAAAAATTGGACATTAAATAGAATATCGAACATTAAAATTGAATTCAAATCGATAAGAATTTGATACTTTTAAAATTGTTCGAAATTGGACTCGATAAATAACTATTGAATTTTGTAATTTAAAATCGTTTCGAAATTCTTAAATTAATTGTTTTTGCTAGACAATTCGACGAACGTAAAATAAATTCTAAACTTTGACGGAATGTCGTAGCGATATAATTTAAATTATGAAATTTGTATTTTGAAAATTCGGGTCGCTACAGATCCCACTTCATTAAATTTAATATTTTTACCCCTCATGTGAGGGGAGTGGTGGGACCGAGGTCATCCAAGTGGTCAACAATGATGGTAATGTAACATGATTGAAAAATACAATGAAAAGAAGTTAGGGATGTAATTATGTCTTTAATTCAATTAAAAAATAATGTAAGCATAAGAAAAAGTAATATCAATAGATAAAGAAAGGAAACACTGCAAGATTTCCCACCGTTTTTTCTTGTCAGAAACCAACAAAAAAGAATTGGAACCTCTTGTTTTCAAGCCAAAATATTCAGGAAAATTGCCAGAATAATGCCACGATGACTAACCCGTTTTGCGTCCACATAGGTTACTAAAATCTGTCTCTCAAGTTTTAACCTCTAGCACGTAACGCATCCGCATACAATTGACATTTTTCTTACCCAGAATCTTTTGGTACTTTACTGTGGGTATATCTGTTACTTCTCTTCGAGGCAATCACTTTTTTGAGGTTTCTTTTAGATTCTTAATAATATTCATTTGCTAATTTTTTTGCCTAGGTCTCTCCGAAGGATTAATATGTCTGGGATGATTTTGGAGGGTTACCATGTTCAGCATTTATAGGGATTTTTTAGGAATATTTTGCCCAGTTTTCATATGGGCATGTGTTAAAATGCCCAGAGTGTGGTAGTTTGTTGTGGAAACCAAATTCTACATGATATTTATAGGAAAATTGAGAATTCTATATTTTCAATATTCATTCTGGTTTCTTTTGAGCTTCGGAGGTTTTAATGATTTTGGTGAAATATAATCCTAGTATAGAATTTCCCTAAAAAGTACATTTTTCTTGGTTGGGAAGTTGCCATCTAGGTATCGGTTGAAATTAATTACTTTTAGTTGAAACGATGAGTAATAGTAGTAATCATGTGAATAATAATCCTGAAGTTGGAGAGAAGAAACCATCTGCCAATTGTAGAGGCGGTGGTGGAGGAGGAGCCACCACTGTTTCAGGGCAATCAATGTCAACCAGTGGCAGCGTGGGGTCCCCCTCGAGCCGGAGTGAGGCTGCAGTGGCAACTCCAGCAAGCGATAACACATTGCTTGGGTTAAACAATCTTGATATCCAAGGTGATGATGACAGATCTCAGGGGGCTAAGAGGTGAGCCTTTAAGTTCTTTATTCCTGTTCGTAGTGTTCATCAGAATTTTGTCATTGATGTATTTCCTCTGTGCAGCTTATATAATTAGTTGAAAACTTACTTCTATTGTGTTGGATGTTTTGTCATAAATTTCTTTAGTTGATTATGAATAATTGTTGTTGGATTCTTGTGAATATGTTACGATAGGACTTCCAGTAGATGTGTTGATGGACAGAAGGGAATAGCATAAAAGGATTTATATAGGTGACGCCAAATTTATTGAGACTTAAGGCTTAGTTTATTCCTGTTAATAATGTTATGGAAGGAGGAACACAAATAATAATATGCAGTGAGTATAAATAAGAATGAAGAGTTTAAAAAAGAGTACATATTGTGGATTAACAAGAAATATTTTCTTAAATAGAACTGAATGGGATTCATGTAGTGATCCTTTATAGTATAAGACACTGATACTTTGTTCATTCAAGAAATCTGTTTCAGAGATAATGTGGTTAAAAGATTGGTGCAACTCCATGAAGTTAGTGTCGAGGATGATATTTTATAAATTCTAACTATAATGTGTAAATGGTGAATTGTGGCAATCTTAGAACACGGTTAAGTAGGACACTTTGCTATTCATGTGGAAACATGGAAATTGGGAGTAGAGAGAATGTGTTTTGCAGTGTTGAACGGAGCATTAAAAGGATGATGCTATTCAGCTATAGCGTGCATGTATGACTCTCAAGTCGGCGTGTTGTCTTGTAATATTCATAACATTTCACCTTTTCTTTTCTTTTCCTGCCAACTGTGACTGATTATCGGTTTCTAATCAGCAACAGGAAGAAAAAAAGAGGTCAACGTGCAGCTGGAGGGGATAAGAGTGGTAGAGGGCTTCGTCAATTTAGCATGAAAGGTATTTTATTTCTCATCAGTCCTATATATATATATATATATATATTTATGTATGTATGTATGTATGCTGAAGTGGAAGTATTATGAGGATGGTTTGGAGATTCTTAGTAATAAAGAATAATTGCCATTAAGAAGGTAAGCTTAAACAAAATCAGACGGCAATTACAATTTCATATCTGTCAGTCACTGGTTTGCTACTAAAATTGGAGATCTAAATCACTAATCATTAATGATCTAGTTCTCAAGAACTAGATTGGAAATCAAGGGGGATTAGCAAATCCAGGCGAACTTTGGATCTGACGAGACACGTTGGCCTTAATAGAAGGGTCCATTTTGCATGGAAAATGACAGATAAATGTTTTCTGTTGTGGTTATGTATGTGAGTTGTGAATACTGCACAAAATCATCACCACTTCATGGTTTCAAACTGGTTTTTCTTGAGCTCCAGGGATACATGAACTTTTTGAAAACTGAGGAGGGTGTTACTGCATTGTGGATGGCCTTTGGGAATGCCAGCATATTTTTATTTTTTATTTTTTTACTTGTATACACTTTTATTACAAGTTGCACATAATTAACCTCTCCTACTCTCTATAAATAGTTTGCGAGAAAGTGGAAAACAAAGGAAGAACAACCTACAATGAGGTCAGATGACTTACCAAAAGTATTTCTTTGAAATTATTGTTTCTGCTTTTCTGCAATATGGTAGGGTGCTCGTGTATTTCCTATCATTTGATTCTTCATTTGCTCATTTTATCCCATCCTTGATTTATAAATCCAGTAATCATTTTCTGTTGATGCCAAATGGTTGTGATGTTTCATTGAAAGAGCCAGTATGGGATAGTTTTTGATTAAAAGAGTTATGGTCATTGATCAAAATGTGCAGCTTGGTCTCTTCTTTTGTCATTTTTCTTCTAATGGGAGACATTGCTTCATACAGTAGAATGTGCAACTTGGTTTCTTTTGAAGAGAATTCATATCAACTGCCATGGAACAGGGGAGTTATTTTATTGGTGATTTAGAAATTTATGGGAATTCCCTCACGTGTCAAATGACAGTACTGTTCTATGCACCCATAAGTGTATATTGTGTAGCTTAATAGCTTGATTGAGGAGAGAAAACTTGGGTCCCGTGGAATGACCTTAACAGTTTTCCATAAATGTTAATTTTCTGAGCTGCTCGTTATTGTGTGATAGCTAGATTTGACAAGATTAAAGTCTGACCAGGTTGCAGATGAACTTGTTGCTGAATTTGCAGATCCTAACAATGGTGTTGGATCTTCAGACCAGGTTTGTTGAGTTTATAATTTTCTCCTCTTGTGTTTGTGGTATTAAAAAAGTCAAAGTTTTAGGCTTTCGATTTGTATTCTGTACACGTGGCAGCAACAATATGATGAGAAAAACATTCGGCGAAGGGTGTATGATGCTCTTAATGTACTAATGGCGATGGATATAATCTCCAAAGATAAAAAGGACATACAGTGGAAGGGACTACCTCGCAGTAGCTTGAATGACATTGAAGAGCTCAAGGTTCCATTTTAATTTCCTTCCTTTCACTTCTAGTCTTCTACTGTATCTTTTCGTTTACTTTTCCTATATATTTATGTCACAGAAAAGGACATCTCAGCGTGCCACTTAATTTCTATTATATCAGTGAATATAGCTTATGTATATGCTTGTTATTGCAGACCGAATGCCTTGGAATTAGAAAACGGATTGAAAAGAAATCAGCTTATTTGGAAGAGCTCAAGGAACAAGTAAGAACACATATAATGCCTGTCTGTTTGAATATGAAGATATGTAAATTGTTGTTGGCATGTCTAACGAATTTTCCTTTTTGCACTTTGGTTGGCCAAAGTACGTAGGTCTTCAAAACCTCGTGCAACGCAATGAGCTACTATACGGCTCAGGAAATGCTCCTACCGGTGGTGTGGCCTTACCTTTTATATTGGTGCAGGTGAAGTTGTTTGATAATATCTTATCTTTAATTTATATCGTGTCCATCATCCAAATATTAATGCTCATCATCACACAGAGACATATTTTCCTTTTCTACACTCCCTTTTGCTTTTTACTAAGAAGATGAGAAGAATTGTCTAGACTTTATGTATTTCCTGGTGATGATATCAGATTCAGTCTCTATAATTGAAAAGATGGCTACTTACTTGGGCTTTTTACATAACCTTAAATAATACTCGCTAGTGATTGACAACGCTGTTGCAATGAGTTCCTACAATTATTTATGGGTGTTGAAAGTTCATGGATATATGAAATCCCAGCATAAGTCGTAATGCTTTTATTTCAAACACTTTTTTTGAAAGTTCCTGGAGATGTGAAATGTCAGAGTAATCTCTGGATATTGGCATGGTGTCATTGACTTAGGATAGACTTGAGTCACAATGGGGAAATTCAACCTAAGTCACTGCAGTATGCAAAGGAAAACAAAAAAAATGTTTATTCTGTTGAAATTTTTGATGATTTTTCTAGTACTAATTTTGTTTAAAAGATCTCGCGCGCCTCTATAATGGTTACAAGTTGCATTTGCCTGTTGAAATTGTGATTTCCACTAATATTTCATTATCATGCTAGTAACTGATTCTTGGTTTTGAAATATTTTATGATGGATAGTGTTCGACAGAGATTTTTGTAGTTATAACGCTTCTTATTGATTTTTCTATCGGAACTGTAGACTCGTCCTCATGCAACAGTAGAGGTGGAAATATCAGAAGATATGCAGCTGGTGCATTTTGATTTCAATAGGTGAGGGAACTGTTTCGGTATTTTACTCATTTAAGTGAGAAATATTAGAGGGAAACTTTCTGCTGCTTATTAAACATGCCTATTGCCTGATTTCATATATGGCTTAGCTTAAAATTTACTTGTAATAATGTAAGTAAGTTTTAAAACAAATAACTTTTTTATTGGTGAACTTGGAAATAAGCAAGAAAATTATTTTGAAATTAAGGTCAGAATTAAAATTAAAAAAAAAAAGTTTCTTTTTAAACTTACAAGTAACTTAGTTTTAAGCTTAACCAAACATGGGTGCATGATATTTTTTTTTCTGTGCAATATCTAGCATGGTGGTATTTTTGTTGCAAAGATTTTTGAGTAATGTAGTTGGAACACGGTCATTTTATGGAGTTTATGCCTTTATCAAGATAATACTTTTATTGCAATCAGACTCAATGTCCTTGGCATGTTTTTTAGTAAGTATACTCAGCTTTCTCTCGTAAGTGATCTATTTGTTCGAATAATTGCAGCGCTCCTTTTGAGATACACGATGACAATTACGTTCTCAAGGCTATGAAATTTTGTGAAAAACAAGGTGGCAGCACAGCTCGTATCCCTACAAATGAAGGTGAAAGCTCGAGCATGGCCAATTTGTACCAACCTCAAGTACCTCATCCATCAAGGTCAAGCATATCGGGTTTGCCTCCAACTTCGCCTCCCCTTCCCGGAATATTAAAGGCACGTGTTAAGTACGAGCATTAGTTTTCTAGCTTCAAGCTCAAGCATCTCATAATTGTTGTATTTCAATTGAAGAGGTAGTACTGGTTTCACTTTGGCTTTGAGAACCATTGAGTATGTTTATTTAGACGACAAATTATATATCTACGCTTTTACAGAGCTTTTACAGAGCTGTGATTCTTTTTAATTTTTACGTAGTAGAAAATGCAGTTTAAACTGTAAGAAACCGTGTAGGATATGTTGAGGCTAATATGGTCGCGGAATTTATTATACGAGTTAGATGGTTGTAATTTAGTTTTGCATTGTGTTGTGAGTTGCTAATTGAGAGCAAGCATTTCCTAAGGAGTTGCCTTGAGGCAGAAATGTAACTTCCAAGGTAATGGACTCTTTAAGTGGACCACATACAAAAACATTGACACACAGCACTAAATGAGCCACATTTCTTTTGTGGACATTTAAGTTTATCAGTGTGACATATACGTTTATTTTTCATATAGTCAAGTTTATCTATACAAAATATTAGTTGAATCAGATGATAACTGGTTACCAGTGTTTTGTGGTTACAAATGAACTTATGTTCTAGTAAGGGCGATTTTGCTTTGTTGCCCACAGTGGGTAACATAAGGTATGCCCACTGTCAATGAGTGTGTGCCAAGTGTCTAAAAGTGTCCGACTAGTAGAGTCATGTTTAAAAAGTATGTCACTTGACAATGTCTAAATGGTAGTGAGCAACATAAGGTATGTCCACCGTGGGCAACAGAGCAGTTCTGTATGTAAGGATTCGTAAATACTTTCTTGGAGGATAGTAGCAGAGTCACATATTCTTTATTGTGGAATAAAAAATTAAGTTACAAATTTTGTTTTCGAGCTATATAACATTAATAAAAATAATTCAATACATGACTACAAACGTTGCCTATGGGAATATCGAGTTTCAATATTCCGACAGTACTAAAAAATTTTCCCGGTTTCTTGTGCTTGAAACTAAAGATTTAAATACCATGTTAAATGAAATTGTTAACTTTTCAAACAATTTGTAATAATGAGTGAAAATCATATTAAAACTTATAGTTAGAGAACAACTTTAAAAGTACACAAGTCATTCGTAAAAAAATGAAGCCTAAACTCCACATAAAAGTGAAAAACTAATAAAATTTTAATAATAATAAAAATTTCTCTAGGGTCAGTTAATACTACATGACCTTGCCCAGATCTGTCCATTTCCAAGGGTTGGATAGTAATGAATTTGAACTGTGTACTATAATTTAAGTTGATTAAATATACTTTTATCCACATATTCGGCAAAATTAATAACTTATTACCCACTTATAATTTACACATTTCATAGGATCTGATACTTGTACACACTTAAAAGCACAATCAAACAAGCACATAGTACAAGTAGTTAACATGGTGGTGGCAGTGGTGGGGCAACCATGGGCAACTGTAATCACTGCTATTGGTTCTCGACAGTTGCAAACGACTTATGTTGGCAATTGATGGCTTCATATAAAAGCGACGTTGACAGCTACAGTGGTGAAATGCTCGTTGGTAGTTGTAAGCAATGACCATGAATAACAAGAACGATGATTGAAGTCGAAATGAAATTAGTTTTCGAGTGATTTGTGAAATTTATTGAAACCTTACGTGGTCCTGTAGCACGTGCGTCTCAGAAACATGGAGGGACCAATTCTAAGGACATGTACAAATTACAGAGTGGGCTGCTCCATCGCAGGTTCGGTCATTAAACCTAATTTTAAGTTCGTAGGACCATTAGCTCGACCAGGTTAAAGAAAAGAAGTTACTTTTGGCATATAAACTTAATTTTAGATATTTTAGTTAAGCGGGAGTATTTTTTTTTTTTTTTTTTTATTTTTAAAGTGACTTTTACTAGGGTTGGGCACAGTTCAGATCGGTTCGATTTTAATGAGAACTGAACTGGACCTGAAATTTTCGAGTATTTAATAAGTGAAATTGTCGGAACAAATTTAATTATGGAACCGTTCAAGTTCAATTTCATTCGGTTCAGTTTCCCGATTTTGTACTATAATTAATTTTTTTAATATTTACAAAATCACATTAATTTAACTAATGACATGTACAATCTTAGATCTTACAAAATAATGTGTCCAATCTTATGTGTTTTTTACGTCTCTTTTTGTTGAATTTTTCATAGATTTGATTATGAATATCACTAGAAGAGGACAATAGCGAGTTGACAATAATTAAAAGATATGCTGTTGAGTTTCAATTTGATTTATCCAGAAGAAACGACACACGGTAGAATAACAATTTTGGATAAAACTTAGGTCAATTTGATTAAGTTGGGTTTCGACTGAAAATTAAAAATAGAAAAATCATATTTTTAGGTTAAGCAAATTTATTTAAAAAATAATAAAATAACTTTTCCTATTTAAAATAAATAAAAATAATTAGGGAGATTCGGTTCTTATTAGGTTCTTCGATTTTGACCTAGAATCGAAAATCGAACCGAATCCGTCGATTTTTTATTCAGATATCCGTTTGAATATTTAATTTAAGAAAAATCGCTCAGTTCGGTTCAGTTCGATTCGATCCGGTGTTGTTCGAAAATTTTGTCTAGCCGTAACTTTTACTTTGCTATCAAAGTCGGCAAAGTTTAGAGTATTTTCAAGAGAATCTCTATTTACAAATTTTATATATATATATATATATATATATATATATATATATATAATATAGATTATTTTTTTAATTTAGAGAGTATAATTTTTAAACACTCCAGCAATGATCTCTATTTTGATGATTTGTTTTACTTTTTCAAAAAGTATTTACTTACTTCTCTATATTATTTAACATTTTAATATGTCATTGATCAATCAATTCAAATATTTTTTGAATAATATAAGAGATATAATATTGAAATTTATAACTTATTAAATGTAATCATTGTAAAAAAAATTATGGAGTCAAACCCTCTATTTTAAAGTTTATTTTTAAGCATTGACTCTTTAAAATAGACAACATCTTGTATTTAGAGAATTTCTCAAATTAGTTTAACCAAACTTAAGTTTATATTTAATTAAGGAATTATATTCACTGAGGAACTAATATGTAGAGATAATAGGTTTATACTTGATTTTTTTTTTTTTTATCGTTGTGCTTTTAAGAGAATTTATTTTAGTCATGTTGTAAAAAGAATCAACTTTGAGAAAAATCAATTAAGTGTTTGATTATTAATTCATCCATTGCTAAATTTAAAAAAAAAAAAAAACATTTTTTTAGTAAATTTTAATAAAAATTAAAGAAATATGATTAAAATTATTTGTTGACTTTGATTTAGATTTGATTCGAATATCTTAGCTAAACCAAACATATGATATTTATCCATCCATATTGTTTAGCTCACAATTATTTTAAAGTTTTCAAAATCGTGGGTATCATTTAGCATTCTCAAAAAGAATTTTGTGAATATTCTTCTTCACTTAATAGTTTGTTTGACATAAATTTTTTGAGAATAGGTTTTATGAAAAGTGATTTTAGAAAATATGTTATTAAAAAATAGTAAAAAGTTATGAATATACGTAATAAAATTTATTGAAAAATTATGTAATTAAATAGATATATCAGAAGAAATAACGAGCACTACTTTCTTGTATTATTGGAAGAGTTCGACTACAAGTACAGTACGGTGCACAACTGCCTCACATGCAGGGATGGGGCCCGCGATTAAAAAAATCGCGGACCCCACCAGCTCAGTCACAGTTGTGCACGATGCTGTGCACCGGTGCTCTACAAATAGCAATTTTGTTATTGGAAAACCCATGGTTTCTGCAGAACACGTGAAGATGAAATAACAAATATAAGGGGGCATTCTCTTTATTGTTTTCGGGCCGTTTTCTGTTTTCGATTTTCCAAAACATCGAAAATACGTTCTCTTTCCTATTTTTGAAAACGAATTTTTGAAAACGGCTGAAAATTTTGTGAAGAAAACAGAAAATAATTTTTTTAAGTTTTGGCTGTTTTCTTCACTAATCTACCAAAACTCAAAAAACACGGGTTGAGAAATATTTTTTCAAAACGACAAAAAGAACAAGTTTTCAACAATCTCAAAATGGACACCCAAAACACAAAACGAATTCAAAACTCAAAACACAAAACTAAAACACGAAGAGAACTCCCCCTAAGTTTGCTAGTCATTGATGAAATAACAAATATAAGTCCATCAATTATTTAACATTTTTATGTCATTGATCAATCAATTCAAATATTTTTTGAATAATATAAGAGATATTATTGAAATTTATAACTTTTTAAATGTAATCATTATAAAAAAAAATTACGGAGTCAAACCCTCTATTTTTAAGTTCATTTTTAAGCACCGACTCTCTAAAATAGACATCATCTTGTTTTTAGAGGATTTCTTGAATAATTTTAACCAAACTTCAGTTTATATTTAATTAAGGAATTACATTCACTGAGTAACTAATATGTAGAGATATTAGGTTTATACTTGATTTTGTATTGTAGTGCTTTTAAGAGAATTTATTTTAGTCATGTTGTAAAAGAATCAATTTTGAGAAAAAAAAAAACAATTAAGTGTTTGATTATTATTATTATATATCATGCATTGTTAATAATTTAAAAAACAAAATTTTAATAAATTTTAATAAAAAATGAAGAAATGTGTGACTAAAATCATTTGTTGACTTTGACTTAGATTTGATTAGAATATTCTAGCTGAACCAAACATATGGTATTTATCTATCCATATTTTTTTTCTCACAATTATTTTAAAGTTTTCAAAATCGCGTAGACGGTACCGTTTAGCATTCTCAAAAAGAATCTTGTAAATATTCTTCTTCACTTAATAGTTTGTTTGATATAAATTTTATGAAAAGTGATTTTAGAAAATATGTGATTAAAAAATAGTACAAAGTTATGAATATACGTAATAATTTTTATTGAAAAATTATGTAATTAAATAGATATATCAGAAGAAATAACGAGCACGACTTTTTTGTATTATTGGAAAGCCCATGGTTTCTGCAGAACACTTGAAGATGAAATAACATATAATTTTACTGGTAGATAGGGAAGACAGATGGCCCTTTTTTCAGTCATTAAAGATTCTTGAATTATGAATTTCTTGTAGAAATATGGACAAAATTAAACAAGTACGATTATGTTTTGGCCACACTAGGAAAATGACTCTTGTTGGTACAAACTCTACCTCATTTTTTTTTTATCGTGTGGAGTCATTACAAAATGAAATATTCTTGTGTTACCTAATGAGGTATCGAATGGTGTCTATAATATACATATGACGATCCCCTATTGGAGAGGCGCCTGTAGCAAAAGGCGTCCTCCCAATAGGAGGCCGCCATGTGTCTATTATGGATACCATTCTGTACCACATTATGTACCAGTAGCACAGCTGTTACAAAATATACAAGTTTCATGAACGAATGACGTCGAGGCTCGAACGATAAGTGACATTAAAATCAAAGGATCCAATTATTTTACGATGGATTTCCGTTTCCTAGTCTTCAACCCAAGAAAGGAGTGTTCTAGAATGCTTCCGTGGATTGCCCAAACAAAATTTGTCACGGAAATAAAATATCAGAGGCTAAATTAGATTGCCGACTCAATAAAATTTATATTTTCTACGTAAATTTAAATTTGATTTTGTTTTACTTTAAGAAAATAAAGAAACCAACGTAACTTATTGGGTTGTAAATAAAATCTATTGAAAATCAATAGAAACCAATGGATAAATCAAAAGTCTTTCAATTTGCATATCACATCTATAGTAATTCGTATAACTATTCTTGATTTTTTCTTAATTTGGAAAATAAAAGGCTGGCAATTGGAAACCAACAATTAATTGATTGCTATTAAAAATATTAAAATAGTGAACATGGTTCAAAAGCACAAGAATTTAAAGTTGAAATTACTATCTTTTCCAATCGTGTCGAGAAATAGAGGCAGACAACTGTGTATTAAATGCACTGGACGACACAATTTATGAGAGCTCTGTACGTACTGTGTACATAAAGGTTTAATCAGGCGTGAAAAGTGAGTCGTACTGAACGCACGTGTTGTGGACCGCCATCTGACATAGTCCAACCTTTTTTGGCTTGTTTGCAAAATTTAAAACCTACTCATAGATCTAAATCTAAGCCTATGTAAGGCAAAGATGGTAGCGGGAAGCCGAGTTGACTCGGCCCTTAGACATATGAGCCGAGCTCGTGACTCGTTTGTAAAGAGCTGAGCATAAGCTTGGCTCGTTACATGGAGGGCGAGCTCGACTCATGAGCTAATATTTTTTTTTTAATAAAAATAAATAAAATATAAACATCTTTCTTTGTCCGGGTATAGGACGAATTATTTAAATTTCAAGTAGGTGGAGTTAAAAATTATACACGAACAACTTGTAATGTGTACAATTTTTTAAAGATAATGAAAAACGATATTATATAATAATAAATTTTGATTAATATGGTTAAATTAAATATCACTTATTTGACGACATGCAATTTCAACATATTTATCTTGTAATAAAAAATGAGCGTCCTGTCAATCCTTTACTAATGCTTCCAAATATCTTATTTTAGTCGGCTCCTACCCCGAACAAAACTCTTTTACCTGCACAAACTACAGTGCTAACCGAAGGTGTCAGTAGGTCTTTTGCAATTGCAGAAATAACTGGCTATCATCGTTCATACCTTCGCTAGAATTCAATAACTTCTTCTGAACTTTTTTTAATTATTTTGCTGGTAGACATATTGTGATTAAACTAATCAATTCGGCAGACAATGTATTTACTTGAGTCCGATGTTTGATTACATGCATAAGATAAATTATTACTAGATGAGCCTATTACATTTGTATCATATTTATACGTGTTAATGCCTTCGAATAAAGTTATTATTTCAGCGTCATCTTCTTCAATATTAGTGGAAGGAGTAGGTGCAGATAGTACTCGATTAATATTTGTATCCATTCGTTCTGCATATAATTCATACATTTCAGATAAAGTTTGTTCTAAATTTATATACGTGATAGGTGTACCAAATGTTAAAACTCTTGAAATCTGATCAATTACATATTTGGTTCCTAATAAATTATATCGGAGGTCTATGATGCATGCTAAGGGAAATAACATAGATAAGTCTTCCCAATATTTTCTAAACTTTAATTTCATAGAATATATAATTGCACTAAAATCAGGATTTTGTATTTATGAAATGTCCTTGCAATTATATAAAGACGTTAAAATACCATACAACTAGTGAAATAGTAAATTCTAGATAAAGTATTTGTAGAGTCATAATAACTGGTCAAAACTTTTAAAACTAAAAGCCAATCACATTCATTCAAAGTAGTGTTGTCATCGTTTCTAATAAGCCTACTGTTATAAAACTCAGTTATTAAATGTTCAAAGCCTTCGCATGACTTTAACAATAAGTAAGTGAAATTTCATCTATGTCCTACGTCACTAACAAATATTTTAGTAATAGTCACCCCAAATTCGACACAAAATTTCTCAAATGCTTGTTTTCTACTAGGAAAAATCGTGATATATATATATATATATATATATATATATATATATATATATATATATATATATTAGTGCAGTCCTAATTCTTTGTATTTCATCTTTAATATGTTTCAAACCATCTTGCACAATTAAATTTAAAATATGGCACACATAACAAATATAAAACAAATAACCACCAAAATCAGGCTGTAATACCCTATACAATTTATCAATAACTACTTTATTAACACTAGCGTTGTCGAACGTAAAAGAACGAATTTTATTTTTGCAATGATGTTCTTTAACAATAGTCATTATAGTATTATATATATTGTTAGCATTGTGAGATAATTCAATAATTTTAAAAGCAATAATTTTTTTATGCATACACCAAAGTGGGTCTATATAATGTGCAGTTGCAACTATATAAGCTCTTTTATTAATCCACTCCCATATATCCGAAGTTAAAGATATAACACTCTTATATTTTTGCAAATTCATAATCAATTGTTGTTTTGTTTGAAGGAAATATTCTATTGTATCTGAATGAAGAGTATTTTGACTTTCCCCAACGTACCTTGATTGGAGATATTCTTTTATGTAGGAGACGAAATGTTGGTTGTCCACGATTGCAAAAGGCAACTCAGCACCGACAACAAGTTTCACCATTCTCGTCGAGCATTCTCCTCTGAATACATCTGCGTGGTGATGGGCATTGTTGTTGAACCAGCACTTGGACTACCAAATTGCAGTTGTGTTTGATCGACGGGAACAAGTCCATGTTTGGCTGCACACACTTTGTAGTAACGGTTAAGGTGGGTGGTACCAATGCCCTTTTGCCATGTCAATCATTGTTGGCAGTATTTACATACTACTTTTGACTTTGAGATTCCATCGATCACACGACCCGTTGAAATCAATTTAAAGTGTTCCCAACATTTTGCCTATTTTTTCGTCTTTTGCTTTCCTCTAACATCGGGAATGTCCAATTCAAGTTCTTCCTTCTTTTCCGTTTTGGGAACATCAACTTTATCCAAATCAATTGGATAATTTGGATTATTTCTTTCATGTGCAGCCATATTTGGAATATCTTCAGAAATGTGTACTTCATTTAAACCGAACAAATTATTCAGAAATTGACTTTGCGGTGTTATAGGTGATTCCCCCCCAATACCGAACAAGCCCTTAACAAATGACTATGGATCCATTTGTGAGTTGTGAAGAAATTAAAATATATAGACAGTATACATATATAGTAAGTAGTACGTAGTAACCAGTACTAGGACGAAAATAATCGAAGAAAGCACTTAAAAGCAGTATGTGATAATTGAAATTGAATTACTGAAATTGAAGATGTTGAAATTGTAAAAATGAATGTAGATTGTATATAATGTTGATAATTGTGGAAGAGTGTAAGAGATGGAGAGTTGTTAATGATTGGTGTGGTGAAGAAAATGGAAATTGTGCCATGTATTTATAAAGGAAGAAAAATAGGAGTGAATTTTTTTTAAAAAAAGGCTAGTGGCCAGAACTTCAGTGGCTGTTTTGGCCACTGATTAATTTCATTTGATCCACTCGTCTCTACGCGAGCCGAGTGGAATCGGCTCGGGCTCGGGCTCGGGCTCGGGCTCGTAAAAGATCGTATTTTTACGAGCTCAAGCAGCCCATGAGCTCATTTTTACGAGCCGACGAGCCGCTTGACCCGTTTGTCATCCCTAAGCGGGAACATGAAATGAATAGATAGTGGTGGTGGTTTTTTGGATAGTGGTATTTGTTACGTCACAGAAAACTTTCTGTGAGGTTCTAAGAGTAGCCATACAACAATCAAATAATGAGCGAATTTAGGTCCACACTTGACATCATCATATCTATATGGCAAATTTTTTTTCAAATCCCTATGAAGAGGTCAAACCTTCATAAGGGGCCGATTCGTAATGGTCGTGGCGAGGTGCCGTAGGGATCTTTCATATAAGATCTTTTATGATTGATTGATGTGACCACTCATTACAACAGTCACTCTACCAAGTCAAATTATCAAGTTTAGTCCTCACATGTCAAGCTTAGCCCATAGGGCTGCAAACGTTTAGGAACATTAAATGCACCTAAATAAAGAATTAAAAGAATGACAAGGCTTCGATCATTAAGATAAGGCAACGTGTCTTTTTATCTAATGATTATCATTTTATCTCTTCTACTATAGAAGTTCATACCTAATGTCATTTGAAAGTAATGCAATTTTATACACTTAACTATAAGGTTGCACTCTCATTATTTGTTCTCTTCACATACTGTCGAATTCAAACCCCTTTATGGCAGTACACGTCCTTAACACATCCTACACCTTATTATATATATTCTCAAATAGACTATGTTGATAGTTGGAGTGCTTATGTTCGTCTTCTCCACTCCAAGATAAGGTTATGTGCTCAACAATTTGTCCAAATGTGTAGAAAGAAGGCTACGTGGACATGATGAAGTCGGAATCTGTTGGCCACATCATCTGCATGAGAATCGAGGTCAATAGTATTTGGTTATTATGGTTAAGTAATGGTTGATGCAGTATGGTGGTGAAGTTGGTTGTGATTGATGGTGGTATGTGGTAATGGTGGTTGTTTCTGTGTGTTTGTCAACGGTGGTGTGAGAGTTGTTTGTTATGCATACATGTCTGTATTTAAAAAAAAAACAGTATTGGTAAAGTAGTGATATAGCATAATTGAAAATTTTAATGTAAAGAAAGTGAATAACAAAATTTTCCTTATATTTAATTTTTTAAAGGTCCGATTTGATTTCGTATCATAATTAAAATATCGAAATCTTAAATCATTATAAGACCCAAGTGACAATAAAACTGACGGTTTCAAATGATAATACCAATTCAATTTTTCAATTTGATAATTTTCACTTACTACCCTATTATACACCCCTACTTTAGATATACAAATTGATATAATCAAGGAACAACCTTTGGCCCTCTTTGGAAGAGCAAGACAACTTCTGCTACCCCGATGAACAATGGACACCTGCAAGAAGAGGCTGGGGCTATTTCCCCCATTGTACATCCGCACGTGAGAATTAGTTATTAGAGTTTCATGAAAAATGACTTAATGAGATAACGAGAAAGCCAGAAATTTGTTTTGTAACACATTAGGCAGCTCTTCTACCCAAAGCCCATTCTCTTTCTCCAATCTTATTTTCGAATTTCACAATATTGTCTATTTTGTTACTTCTTCTTGTCCATTCGACTAAGGGTGCGACGGAGGTAATGTTCTTCCATAAAAAACTCGGTACTTTAACCACTGTGATTATGGCTAGTGGTTCCGCTTCCACCCATTTGGTAAAGTAATCAATGGCGATTAGCAAAAAAATTCTCCACCCTTCTTTAGCTACAAGCAAAGGCCCCAAAATATCCATTTCCCATTGGAAAAATAGACAGACTCCAAAGATGGTGGATTGTTGTTCAGTCGGCACGTGAATCAAATTTCTATGATGTTGATAGACATTAGATTTTTTCATCGACTACCTAACATCTTCCTTCATAGTAGGCCAATAATACAACTGTTGCAGAACTTTGAAAGTGAGGGTTGTCGCTTCTTGGTGATTTCCACAAATTCTCGAATATATCTCGAGTAACACTTCGTGTGCCTCTGCTGGACATAGTGGTATAAATTTGCCTCGTCGGCTCAGACGGTCCGTGGCTCAAGCTGGCCCGTGTCATAAGCCATTTTTGGTCTGTAACGAGCGAGCCTTAGGAAAAAACTGACTGGAAAATTAAAAAAATTCAAATGAAAAAAGCTACTTGTTAAGACAGTTGTACAAGTTGCCTACTGCCTGTTTTCAGGTAGCACGAGAACTACTAAAGGAGCTAGAAGTTCCTAAATTTGAAATTCAAATTTAGTTGAAATGATTAATTTTTTTGCTATAAATATGCATTAAATTTTTGAATTTTACATCAATTTACTTCAACCAATTTTAACTTGTAGTATTCTAGTTTCAACTTTAATCTTCAATCTCCAATTCATTTGCTCCACTATTCAGTTTTTTTACTCTAATATTAGTATCTTTTGTTATAATAGCCATAGATAGATTTTACTAGTGATGAAATTAATCAGTTTAAGGGCAGTTCAAGTACTCCAACCGATTACGATGGATTTCAAAATGTTCCAACTGATTTGGAGGATATCGAAGAGGAAGAAGTACTCGAAACTACAAAGTCGAAAAAAAAAATTCTCGAATTGTTGGCAATATATGACACGTAAAAAAGTTGGAGTTCAAAACAAAGTTGATATTTGGAGAGCATGTTGCAATTACTATGACAAATAACTTAGTTGGAAGCCCGATTTCAAGCACAACGCATTTGAATAGGCACATATTAACGAGTTGCAATGTGAAACCAGTCGGTCTCGACCCGAAACAGACCGAATTAGTGTTTGGCGGATCTGATTTCACTCTTTCCACTTTTATATATTCGCATGAAATATTTCGTGAAGGAATGACTTCATATGTAGCTGCAACAGAGATGCCGCTTACGATGATAGACTCAATACACTTTACCCGACTTGTGTAGAATTATCTCCAACACAGGCATACTTCTTATTATAGAATACTCTCCGTTCAGATACTATAAAATTATATAATAAAAGAAAATAAGTTGTTATTAACAACTAAAAACTTTTAATAGTGTTTTATCGTTTACCTTCGATTTATGGACCGGTGGTAATAAAAATTGTTATATTACTATTACAGCTCATTACATTGATTACTCGTGACTTCTATATAAAAGGATTATTTCATTCAAATGTGTAAAATATCCTCATAATACCACTAATAAATACATGATTTTAAAAGTTATTATACAAGAATATGGTATACAAGAAATGATTCGAAATTTTACTTTTGATAATACTAGTGTGAACAAATATGTTATCGATTATTTATTAATGATCTTAACCCTGCATTTGAAAGTTTATTTTTCCATCAACGTTACGTATGCCACATTATCAATTTGGTTGTAAAAGATGGATTAGAAAATATAAATATTTCTTTAGATAAAATTGGACAACCAATAAATTTTATTACTGCATCACCAACAAGAAAGTAAACATTTAACTGTTTATGCGCAGAGTATAACTTATAAGAGAAATCATTTTGCCACCGATGTAACATATAGATTGAACTCTACGTATCTTATGTTGTATTTGTCTAAAAATTATGATACAGTTATTTCATTAAATTATAATGGCAGGCATACATACGGACCCGAGCATAATTTGGAAGATTGGAAATGATGTATTGCATTTTGTGTGAAGAAATTCTTAAAAAAAAAAAAAAAAAAAAAAAAAATTGATGCCACAAATGAATGTAGCGATGTTTATTACCCTACATCTTCACTTGTTTTATAACATTTTTTCTACATTTCCCAAACATTTCATAAATATAGGAATTTGCCATTTTTTGTTGATATAGTTTACTCTATGGAGTTAAAATTTCGTAAATATTGAAAAAAATTACTGTATTTATTTCTTTTAACTTCGGTGATGGACCATCGACTGAATTTATCTAGCATAAAAGCTATTATAAAAGGAATTTCAAATTGTATGAATGGGAAATTATCACACTTGCATATAGAATCTATGTTATGTAAAATTTATAAATATTATGCTGAAAAAAGAGGTCAGGGCTGCTCTACTTCCTAAAGTTTTTTTTTTCAAGAAACATTTCAACAAATTCAGATGATATAAGAAATTATTTGGACATCCTTACAAGTATTCACTCATTTAGTTCTAGTTCATTAATATCTAGAACGATAAATGTTAGTGATACAAATCTTGAAATTCTCTCAAAGTTAGTTAGGTATATGTGCGTGGACGTCGTAGTGTGTTACAACTAAAAGAATTATAGGAATTTAGTCTTCTATCATAGTGAAGGTGTAACGACACGTAATAGTCAATTGTATTAAAAATTGCACATAATCTACTGACACTTACGATATCTACGATGACATTGGAAGCTGCATTTAGTTTAGGTGATTGAATTTTATCAAACGAACGATCAAGACCAAAAGAAAATATATTAGATGTTTAAATATGCTTGAAGGATTGGGAATGTGCAGAATTACGTATTCAAGAACAAATTGACAATATAATGGTCGAAGACTTGCAACAGATCCAAGCATAAGAACGTTGTAAGTTTTTAAATTGATTAGTTTTAAAAAAATGCATAATTTTTAAATTTATTGCTTAAAAAAAATTGTACACGAAATATTTTATTCGTGTACAGTTTTAACTCGAAAAAAGGAGGAGGGTTGTAACTTATTTTATTTTAATTCGTATAAATTGCAAAAATTTTAATTTCTTTAAAAAAATGTTAGAATTGTCATGAATTTTAGAAAAAGGCTCGGCTCGGGCTAAAAAAAGCTTGAATCAATTTTACTCGAGTTGAGCCAGAGTTTCGAATTTTAGCTCGATTAGTTGACATCCCTACCTAGATGTAAGCATTTCAAATATGGTATAGCAAAACCTAGCTTGTAAAGTTGCCCATCAATAATAGTAGACAAGGCTGCTTGAATTCTCAGCTTCTTTCCTTCAAAAATATCTTTTGGTAGTTTGTCCTATACGAGATAGTCGAGTAATGGATCCATCCAACTTTTTTCATACTCTATATGTACAATGTTGATCACAAATAAATACTCGAGTTCCACAAAACGTGCACATTGGTCGTGCTAGATAAATGTTTTGGGTCTGCGGATGTAAGCTTAGACAATGTGTCTGTCATTATTGTCTTTGCAATGGACCTTAGTTATTTTAAATCTTGTAAATTGTCTTTGTAAGCCTTTTATTTATGTCAAATAGGCATCTTTTTACTGTCTTCAAACTCCCATGTTACACGTCTAACTATCAATTGAGAGTCACTACGAATTTTGATTGAGGTCACCCTACTCTGGCTGCTAAGCTTGGGCCAATGACAACTGTCTCATATTTAGCGTCCTTGTTTGTCACTGGAGATTCAAAACGCAGAGAATACTCAAACTCCATAGATTCTGGACTTATCATAGTGATGCATGCTCCGAACCTTTCACCCCGCGAAGATCCATCCACAAAAAATTTCTAATCTGCTTCTTGCTATGCAGGTTGAATAGGTGGGATTGTGAGTTCAACGATAAAATAGGCTAGAGCATGTGCCTTGATGGCCGTTCTTGGCTTAAATTAAATATCAAATTCACTTAACTTGATTGCCCACTTTAATATCCTTCCGAAAGTTTCAGGTCGATGTGAAATTTGCTTGACAGGTTGGTTGGTCATGATGTGCACCGTATGACCTTAACTTTCTGACTGCTACAATTAATATAAACACAATTATTCTACTAGGCTACACCAAGTTTCCGCTCTTCTCAGTACTTGAATGATATAGTAGACTGGCTTCTGCATTTTTGAAAACTCTTTTACTAATACCGCAATGACCGCATGCCTTGAAACTGCTATACATAAACTCAACACATCCACTGGGCACGACCTTGTCATGATTGTTGGTTGTTGAATCGACTGCTTCAATGACTCAAGAAACTTTTCATATTCCCTAGTCCATTCAAAGTTGTTGGAGCCCCTAATTGCTTTGAAAAAGTGGTAGCATTTGTCCATTGCGGGGCTCATAAAGCGATTCAATGCTACTACCCGTCCCGTTAGCCTTTGAACTTCTTTCTTAGTAGTCAAGATTTTCACCTCTAAAATAACTAGAATTTTGTCTGGGTTTGTCTCAATGCCCATCCGTGATATCATGAAACCCAGAAACTTTCCACGAGTCGTACCGAAAACACACTTCTCGGGATTGAATTTTAGCATACACCCGCTTCAAATTAGTCACATGACCATTTGCTTTAGTGCTATTGACCACCTGTCATCTACATAAGCCTTTATCACATCACCGATTAGACTCTAAAATACATTATTCACTATTCTTTGATAAGTTGTCCCTCATTTTGCAAACCGAACATCATGGTTATGTAGCAATATGTCCCAAATTCAATGATGAAAGAAGTTTTTTTCTAGTCCGATTCTGTCGTAGAAATTTGATGATACCTAGAGAAGGCATTCAAAAAACTGAGTCGCTTATGACCAAACGTGGCATCTATCAAGTGGTCTATTCTGGGTAGCAAGTACAAGTTTTTCGGACACACTTTCTTCAACCCAGTATAGTCCACACACATGCGCCATTTTCCATTCGATTTTTTCATAAGGACAACATTTGCCAACCACTTTAGATACTGCACTTTCCAAATGAAGCCCGTCTATAGAAACTTTTCGACTTCCAACCTTCTTGTTGGTTGTTTTTTTGGAAGTAATGTTTCTTTTCTTCTGCCTTACTGGCTTAGTCCCTGGTAAAATGCTAAGGCAATGTTGAGCGATTAACAGGCTGATCCCTTAAACATCACTTGGACACTAGGCAAAGACATCCAAGCTATCAGACAAGCACTTCACCAATTCTTTCCTTTCATATGACTTCAAATCTGACCCAATACCAAATTCACATCCTTCTGATATCGAAATTTTTCTGCCATATCAAGTGGCTCAATTTGTCCCCTTGGTGTCATTTTGATGGTAGTGCCATTCGTCCCCTTAGAAACTCATACTTAATGTCATTTGAAGGTAATACCATTTTATACATTCAACAATAAGGTTTCACGCTCATTATTTGTTCTCTTTACATACTCTCGAATTTCTTTTTCGTGGTTTACGTCCTTAGCCTGTCCTACGCCCAATTAAATATTCTCAAATATACTGAATTGATAGTTGGAGTACTCGCCACCTCCTTTCCCACCACCGGAGAAGGCTACGTGCTCCAACTGTTTATCCAAATGTACATGAAGAACGATTACATGGACGTGCGTGAAGTTGTGATTTGTTCGCCACATCATCCGTGTGAGAATCAAGGTCAGCAATATTTGGTGGTTAATGTTTAAGTGATGGTCGATGCAGTAACGGTGGTGAAGGTGGAGATGATTGATGATGGTAAGTGGTAATTGGTGGTTGTTTGTGTGTATTTGTCAACGATGGTGTGTGAGTGTTTTGTTATGCATACTTGTGTGTATTTTTATGAAACAATATTGGTAAAAGTAGTGATATAGTAAAATTGAAAATTTTAATGTAAAGAAAGTGAATAACATAATTTTCCTTTTATTTAATTTTTTTAAGGTCCGATTTGATTTCATATCAAAATCAAAATATCGAAATCTTAAATCCTTTTAAGAGTCAAGTGACAATTAAATTGACAGTTTCAAATGATAATATCAAATCAATTTTTCGATTTGATAATTTTTACTTACTACCCTACTATACACCTCTACTTTGGATATGCAAATTGAAATAATCAAGGAAAAACCTTTGGCTATTTGGCGGAGCAAGATAGCTTCTATTGCTCTGATGAACAATGGACTCCTACAAGAATAGGTTGGCGCTATCTCCTCGTTGTACCTCTAGCATGAAAATTAGTGATTCAAGTTTTATGAAAAATAACTTAAGGAGAAACAAGAGAAAGCTAGAAAATTGTTTTGTAAAAAGAAGATCCTCGTACCTAACATGCATCATTGGGAGTATTTATAAATGCTTGGTGTCATGTAAATGTTAAACGATTATTGTCCTTGTGTCCAGTGTAACATATCCACTCACTGACAATTCTTACCCATCTACTAAGTGGTCATCCTCCACATACTAAGCGATTAACGAGATGTGACAACCGTCAGACAATTGACAGTCATGACAGTCGATCCACCATAGCAGTATTCAATCTAACATAGTGACAGTCGGGGTAGCATAGATAGTCGAGCTAGCATAGCGATAGTTAGGCTAGCATAGAAACACTCGAGTTAGCATAGATCATCGAACTAGCATAGTAGTGGTTGGTCTAGCATAGCGACAGTCGGACTAGTATAGCGGCAGTTAAGCAATGAACAACCTTTGGCACTTCTTGGTGGAGCAAGATGACTTTTGTTATTCCGATGAACAATGGACACCTGCAAGAAGAGGTTGGGGTTATCTTCCCCATTGTACCTCCCATTGAGATTTAGTGATTGAAGTTTTATAAAAAATGACATAAGGAGAAAAAGAGAGAAGGTCAGATAATTGTTTTGTAAAAAGAAGATTCCCATAGCTAACACGCATTTTTAGTGTTTATAGATGCTTTTGGTGCTATGTAACTGCTAAGAGGTTATCGTCCATGTGTCCAATGTAACACATCTACTCATTGACAGATCTCACCTACGTACTGAGTGGTCAGCCTCCACACACTAATCAGTTAATGAGATGTGACAATCTTATTCATGACGATCAATCCACCATAGCAGTAGTCTGTCCAGCATAGTGACAATCAGGTTAGCATAAATAGTCGAGCTAGCATAGCGACAGTCAGACTAGCATAGCGACAGTTGAACTAGCATAGATAGTCGAACTAGCATAGCAGTGGTTGGTCTAGCATAGCAGTAGTCGGGCTAGCATAGCGGTAGTCAGACTAGCATAGATAGTCGAGCTAGCATAGCAATAATCAGGCTAGTATAGTGACAATCGAGCTAGCATTGATAGTCTTCAATTGATCAACCATCATAGTCCACTATTTATATCATATAGCATCACAAATAAAGTATCTTCCTCTAGACAATGCAAAATTAAAAAATACTATGTAAAATTATAGACAGGTTAAAGTTAATTACATTATTTTATATTAACTTTTTTAGTATTTATAATATAATATTATTAAAAGTTAGACTTTAGCGTTTCCAATATTTTTTATTTTCCATTTGATAGAAATGAGTATCAGTATTTAAATTATGCTGAATATCGATGACATGATACACCAATTAATTGATGAATTAGTTCATGATATATTACATGAATTAAATTATTCAGCAATTAATTGGTTTACCTACGCACCGATGCTTAGTTTATAATATATACTTAAAGATCGTTTCTCTTTCATTTGATTTCATAAAGAAACGAATATTTTGTAAAAGACAAATATCATATATGCGTGCCTAAATGTCATAAGATTTTTATTTTCCAAAAAGCATATCTTAAGATGGATTTGTGTGAGAGGAAAACGTAAGTTTATGGAAAAATAATATGAATAATCCGAAGATTTCAACCCCCCCCCCCCCCCCCCCCCCCCCCCTTCCTCCAACTGGGCCATGGCATTTTGAAAAATCCCAAACTGTGTGCATGCATGGCAGTTGTATGCTTGAACTAGTGTTCATGTTGATTTCCTTAGATTTGAAATCAACATCTCTAACACAATATATCATCAAGTCAATTTCTAATTATCCATCGCTGTTTTCTTTATAGTGTTCATCTTCGCTACGCAATTGTGGAAATAATAAAATAACCACCTCGAAACCCTGAAGTTATTTAGCCCTTGTTTGGTTCAATTAAAAAAAAAATTAAAATTTAAGTTAAAATCAACAATTAATTTTAATTATCATTTTATGGGACTCACAACTTTTTAATTGTACATTCTATCAACTTTAATTAAATTTTACTAAAAATCTGATTTTTATTTGAATCAATCTGAGTTTAAAGTTGAAACGAATAAGTTATTTACTTGACAATTGACATTAGCTTTACTTTTGTACTGAATAATTAACTTCTTCCACTCATTAGTAAGAAAAAAAAAATTATTCTAACGCGATAAAGATATTTATGTTTAGTCCTTTTCAATTGGTCTATTTCAAATTGTAGTCATAACTAGAAGGATATGAAGTTTGATATTATCCGTCTATTTCATTTTCAAGTGCAAATATTCTTAAAACATATTATATTAATCTAAATAATTTAAAACACTCCCCAAAATGAAAATTTTCACTTAAGAGAAATTGATAAATTGAAATATTATGACGAGTATGTATATGATATGAGACAAAACTGATTATTATAACACATAAAGTTTTAATCTTTCATTCTTGATTCTTATACAATTTTGTCCCGCCTACATAATATATCCTGATCGTAAAATATTATTAAACAAATTTCTTTCACCTAATCAAAATTTTTGTATCTTGATCTATTTAATCTAATACCCAAACAATAGTAAGAGGAAAAATAACTATTTCGAGGGAAGCTAATAAAATTTTCATATTTTCTTTATCACGGCTCATCCTATTTATAGATTTCAAATGAGGCCCTGGGAATAAATCAATCTTTTTCGTATAATGACACGTGTCAATTATGAATTGGTCGACTTCTAACTGAGTTTTTTTTATCTATTCACGTTTTATTTACTAGCCCACTTGTCATTCATTATTTGATTGTAAAGTCAAAATTTACACTCTCATTCATGTTTGCTTTGATAAAGGTTTTCCATAATGTGGAATAACTAACAAAAGCGATTTTTAGTATATTTACTTTGCCGAAGTTGATTGCAGGGCCTCGCATTAAATATGGTCGCTCATGTTATCCTGGGCTCACACACATTTTGATCATTCTTAAAACCCTTCACTTGGAAGGAATATGGGCTCGTAAATGATTTCTTGAATATTTATTGTTAATGATATGATCTGACATATATCATAATTGGAAGAAATTTTCTTTTTTCATGAAATATTTTATTTTGGCTAGAATTCTTATTTTAAAATTTTTTTTATATTTTAGGACTCTTAGGGGGCGTTCTCTTTGTTGTTTTCGGGTCATTTTCTGTTTTCGATTTTCTAAAATATTGAAAACGCGTTCACTTTCCCATTTTCGAAAATGAGTTTTTGAAAACGGCTGAAAATTTTGTGAAAAAAACAGAAAACAACTTTTTTACGTTTTGACTGTTTTCTTCACAAATCTGCCAAAACCCAAAAAAACGGATTGCGAAATATTTTTTTAAAACGACAAAAAGAAAGAGTTTTCAACAATCTCAAAATGGACATCCAAAATACAAAATACAAAACAAATTCAAAACTCAGAACACAAAACTGAAACACAAAGATAATGCTCCCTTAAATTCCGTTATTTTCATATTTCCTAGGTTTCCATATAAATAAGATTTATTTTCATTGTATTAGAAGACTTTTATTATGAATAAAAATTGAGATTTTCTCTCCAATGGTGCTCGATGAACTTTTCGAACTTATCAAATATTTATATTTGTGATGTTCAACCTTTAGAACTTATCAAAAGATTAGGCATTCTTTGTGACATTAGCAAATCGAGGTTCGTTGATTTTGTAATTAAGAGGTCTTTCAAATTTCGTCATTGTTTGGTTGCTTGAGTCAATAATTTGCGGGTCGAGATCCTATCGTATACAACCTGAATTTGGGCTTTTCCAGCATTTTCAATTCATTCTGCGAGTTCCATGCGACTCCACCAATCGGGATCTCATCAAGTGGTATCAAAGTTTGGACACCAGATTCAGGTTCTATTTTTTGTTTTGAGTCTTTTGTTATTTGTTCTTTGTGTTCTTGTGTCCAATAATATTTTTGAGGTTTTGATCCAAAAAAAAATACAAAAAAAAGTCAAAGTTATTTTTCGGACTATTTAAGAGTCCAAATCAGTTTTCGTTTGTTTCACTGGACTTGTCGTTGAATTTTCAAGTAAAAAAAATTCGGAATTAAAAAAAATTATTTTAAATTTCGGGAATTTCCAATAGTTTTCAATTTTCTGAGTAAAAAAAAAAATTTAAGGATGGACGGTGATTGATGACATATTTTTCAAATTCGATATTTTGTGGGTAGTAAGGCATGCAGTCTGACTATTAATAGAGATTATATATCAAATTTGGCTAGTATCACGATAGTTGAAAAATTGAGGTTACCTTTACAACAATGCCCTTGTCCTTATATGATGACTTGGTTGAAGGGTGTGAAAAGGTAGAAGTGACTAAGCAGGTTCAAGTGAATTTTATCATTGAGAGCTATAGTGATGAGATTTGGTGTGATGTAGTGTCATTGAAATCTTTTCATATTTTGTTTAGGAGACCTTGGAGGAAAGAGATGAATGTTGTTTATGATAAGGGGAGGAACATGTATATATTTCTTCAGGAAAGAAAAAAAATCACTCTGGCTGGCTTAACAGTTGAACAATCCCTTGCATATCAACTCACAGTGAAAAGTAAGGAAGAAAAAAAAAAGAGAAAATAGTGAGGTGGTCAAATGTGATAAAAAAAAAGTAGAGCCACAAAAGAGTGAAAAAGAAAATGAGAGTGAAGTGGTGGTTAAAAGAAAGGAGGCTCCACAAGAGAGAAAAGAAATAGAAAGTTAACATGAGAGTGGAGAGATGGTAAAAAGAAAAGAAGAGCCACAAGAGGGAGAGAGAAAATAAAAGTCAGAGGTGAGCTTGGAAGAGAACAAAAGTAAAGTTGAGAGGGCTTTATTGAGAACTAGCAATTCCTTCATTGGTTTGACTATTTATGTTTTGCAGGTTTCTGAACATATTGGCATCCATGAAAGTGAGCCTATTGGAATACCACCTAATCTAGGCATTGAGCATCGACTTGTGGGTGAAATTAACCAGCCATACCTCTGCTTAGATATCACTTTAATACCGGAGGTTGACTTTGTGATTTTTGAGGAGACGAATGAGTTTCAATGGCTTTGGAATGAATTTATATGCAGTGGATTAAGCAATAAAGTTGAACAGAGGGGAAATATGAGTTCATTTGCATTGACATTGTTACAATAACTGAGGTAGCATAAGAAATGGAGGAAGCACAATGACATGCTATTGTAGATTATTTTGGGAACATCACAAACTTCCAGAAGGAAGCCGTTGGGACTAGCACACTTTGATATATGTGATAGTTATTGGGTGTTCATATGAAAGAAGTGAAAAAGAATTCAAAAGAGGTCCAAATTGCATCCTAGAGGGGATGGACCATTTCACGTTCTCGCCATGATTGTTAATAAAGGTTACAACTTGGGTATAGATTAGAGGTCGAATCCTTTCGAAGGGAGAGTAGATGATATGATCTGACATATGCCATAATCGGAATAAACTTTCTTTTTTCATGAAATATTTTATTTTAGCTAGATTCTTGTTTTTTGAAAACTTTTTATATTTTAGGACTCTTAAATTCGGTTATTTCCATATTTACTAGGTTTCCATATAAATAGGATTTATTTTCATTGTATTAGAAGACTTTTATTATGAATAAAAATTGAAATTTTCTCTTCAACGGTTCTTGATGAATTTTTCGAACTTATCAAATATTTTATATTTGTGGCGTTCAACCGTTAGAACTTATCAAAGGATTAAGTACCATTTGTGGTGTTCGCAAATCGAGGTTCGTTGATTTTGTAATCAAGAGATCTTTCAAGTTTCGTTCTTATTTGGTTGCTTGGTTAAATAATTTACGGGTCGAGATCCTATCGTCTACAACCTAAATTTGGACTTTTCCGACGTTTTCAATTTATTCCACGAGTTCCATGCAATTTCACTAACTGAGATCTCATCGGTTAACATATCCATGACTCATGTAATAACGTGGAATTGTGTTTGAAAGTTACTTTTTTTTTAACTTTCTTTCTTAAAAAACAAAATTTTAACTAAAGAAAGTAAAAATTACTTTGAATAAAATGAGTAGCTTAAAAGTAAATATTTTGTACTTTTAAGCAAGATTCAAATTTTTTTTTTTATAACTTTTTTTCTTCAAAATAAATTTCTAAATAAGCAAAGTAATTTCAAATAAAATAAGTTGCTTAAAAAGTTAAAAGTAAATATTTTGTACTTTTAGCAAGAATCAAACTTTTTTTTTCTCTTATTATTTGCAACACGTGACTGGCTCAACACTATACATGCTGTAAGCCAAGTCAAGTCTAGTCCCAATTAAAGATAGAATTAAACCTGGTGTATAGGGGGGGGCCTGCCAGGGGTCTTACAGGGGTCACACTGTAGCGCGGGCCCCCCCATGAATTTAAAAAAAAAAAAAATTGTGGCGGGGCCCCCACTGTGAGTGCCCTGGCAAGGGCCTGGCAGGCCCCGCCCTGTACGTGAAGCCCGGTTCTTAAAGATAATAAAAGCCAGGCTGAGCTTCAGTTCGGCTCGGCTGAAAAAGTGATGTGCAATGATGACGTCATTGATTTGGACAGGGATATATCACAACGAGGCGGCATTCTTAGAGTGCGCCACGTAGAGAAATCAGGTTCACTAAACTAAATTGTTCTCATTCGAACTTCGAAGGCTTACACGCGTGATTAGACTGTGGACCCGTCAGATGAGATAGATCCAATAAGTTCCGGGTAGAATCCAATTAATACCATGACAACGATATCATTCTTTCTATAATTAGCATGATTGGAGAAAAATAATTATTTATTAAATAATAGTAAGATCTCTTTAACCCCGTTTGATACTCATTTTTTCTCTATAAAAATAAAAAATATCACAATTATCCATCGTATCCATCAACTATTTTTGACTTTCCATCTTTTGTATGAGGTTCAAAACGATTATATTTTTCATTCTCATTCTACAAAAAATGAGACTCAAACGAGGCCTTAATATCTTGTCGAGAATCATGCTACATGTACAATTTTACTTGACAATCTTAGTTAACAACTCGCACTGATCAACATAACATTTATCTATTCATAAACTGTTTTTAAAATCAATTATCCGAATTTTGACAACTCTAACATTGTCAACCCTAATTGTCGACAAGGATTGTACAAATAAATTAATTTATCTTGTTGATGTTAATCTCATACAAATTTTTTGGTCACATATCAATAAAAATTACCCAACTTTGATGTTGAGTTCTTGAAATTATTTTTATGAATATTAATTTTTTGACAATAGTTCAAAGGGTAATTAGCACAAAACGTTATTACCTTTTAATGTTATTGTGCAAAACATTCTTACCTTTCATATTTTGACATTTCATTATAGAAAAGATTATTTTCATCCAATTTTTCAATAAAAAAATGTGAAAAATATCAGTGAAAATGCTAAAAAAATAAAAGGTAGAGATGTTTTCCACAATAATATTGAAAGATATGAATATTTTGTGCTAATTAGGTTTTTAATAATTTATTTGGATTCATTTGTAGTTTTTTAAAAAGTTTGGGAGTATAATTACAATTTATTTCTTAATTTTTCTTTTTTAAATAGAAGGGTATATTTGTTATTTTACATTTTTTATTGAAAAATTGGATGAAAATGATATTTTTTGCAATAAAAAAGTGAAAATAGAGGTGAAAATGTCAAAAAATAAAAGGTAAGGACGTTTTGTGTTAATTACCTATAGTTGAAATATTCATACATCGATTATTGTTTTAATATTTCACCTGATGTGAATTTTTATGGTAATTCACCGTAATAATGATCTCTACCACCTCTTATCTTTGTTCTTTTGCTTCTGTCATTTGATCTAATAGTTTAAGCGGGTAGACCAAATGATATGTACATTATTAAAATATTATGTTCAACACGCTTCTTGATGTACGAGGTTATTAAGTTTATCATGTCAAACTTAGGGGTAATATCCTAAATGATCACTGAACTTTGCCCAACTTCTCTCTAGGGGTCACTGAATTTCAGAAATGCCCTACTCAATCACTCAACCTTGGGGGTAATACCCTAAATGATCATTGAACTTTGACCAACTTTTCTCAAGGGGTCACTAAACTTAAAAAATCCCTTATTCGGCCACTCAACTTTGCCATTTGGGATAACATCCATCACCGACTTGACTCTGCTAGTAATATTTGACGATTTTGGTTACGTGTTTAACAGAAGAGTGACGTGTGCACGTTGGAGCCACAGTTTGTCGGCGACGAGAATAGAGGGTTTGAGGAATTCAAAATTAGGAAAAAATAAGGATTTTGGGGTGTTTAATTGATGAACAATTTTTGTCCCCATCTTTTTTTATCCAACTTTAAAAACGTGTTTTTCTCTTTGCATCTTAACAATTTTTTCACCTTATTAACAACTTTCTTAATTGGCAATGAATTTGTGTGGACAACGTGCACAAGTCACCTTTCTGATAGACACGTGGTCAAAATCGTCAAATTTTACTACATTGTCAAGTTAGGATAAGAATTTTTATCTCGTAGAATTCTACACGTTGCTTTCGATTGGAGTTTTAATTTTTCTATTGTGAGTACTGTATTTCGGTTGATGGTTTGAACAATGTAAAAGTAATGTAGTCAATAAGGATGATGTTATTTTCCTGATGTAAGATTTATTTTCCTGTTGTAGTGTATTTCAATGTAAGAGTAATGTAGTCAATTTAGCTATGGATGAGATCCCAAATGACAAAATTGAGTAATTGAGTAGGAGATTGCTGAAGTTCAGTGACCCCTTAGGAAAAGTTGGGCAAAGTTCAGTGACTATTTAGGGTATTACCTCCAAAGTTTAGTGACTGAATAAGGTATTTCTAAAGTTCAGTAAGCCCTTGAAGGAAGTTGTGCAAAGTTTAGTGACCATTTAGGCTATTACCCCGTCATACTTAAGTGTGCACAATTCATTTTAAATGGATGACAATGAGACTTAAAAATAGAACCTTTGATTTTAAATTTAATCTGTTAGATACAACACTGTATATCATGTCAATATTGTCTTTATCACTATTTGAACCTAAATCGCTAATCCAATTCCTAAAATAGTAGTTAATATTCCGATATTTGAAAATCAAAGTTGAAGTAACTATGTAAAAAGTAAATCAAGATCGATGTGAACTAGTAGCATTAGTGTTTAGCATGTGCATAACTTTCGACATCGATATTTAAATTATGCAAATGTTTGGTTCAATTAAAAAAGTCAATTAAAATCTATGTCAAAATTAATAATTAATTTTAATCACATATTTCATAGGATCTAAAACTTTCAATCATAAATTTCATTAATTTTTCATTTATTTATCAAAATTCATTGAAAATCTAATTTTTATTTAAACCTACTATTTATACACTAAGAATAAAAGTGATAAAACAATTCTAACACGATAGGAGTCTAACATAAAAGTCAGAAAGAGATGGAGAGAGAGAGTTTTGATATTGAAAATCCTATTAACATCAGCAGTGATGATGACAGTAGATGACTCCCATGTATGATTAGTTAACACATGTAAGATTAATTTCTCAAAACATGTTTTTACTAATTAATCATTATATACAATTATTAGTGAATTCTAAAACCCAATATTAGAAATAATTGACAAAAGCTTTTTGAAAATATAGATTAGTAAAATATTTTTTCTTAATATTATTTTCAATCTCACATCACATTCTACAATAAAATAATATTATGTGAAAATCTAATTTTTATTTATTTCTTATTTATACGTTCTCCATCAAATCATTCCAAAATGCATTTTTAGCAAACAAAATGAAGTTCATACGGGTTCAAAATAATGAATCTAACAACTGACTTGTCCTTATTTGAGCCTCATTTTTCTAAAAATTCATTTTTTTAAAACTCATTTTCAACCACACATTCTTCAATAAAATATTATTATACGCAAATTTAAATTTTTTTATTATTTTTTAATCATATATTCTCCATAAATCACTATTTCAAAATGCATTATATCCTTCAAAATGGGCTCAAACAAGTTAATATCTGGCCCACAGGGCACATCTTCAAGTGATAAAAAGGGAGGGTGGAGAAATCCAATTTTACTTGAGGCTACCGCGACAAGGGTTCGAATCTAAAATATGGATTTGGCTCTTGGGTAAGTACAATTGTACAAACAGCCTTCCACCCTATTTTTGGAGGCATAACCTGCTATTTACTTTACTCACGATGCTTCAGGATAGGGATATTGTGAGAACTTCAACATTGGAGTTCAAGCTTTTAACAAGTTAATATCTGACAAAGTGTACGAACTCAGGCGCTGAGCTATTGAGCCGAGGACTATGGTTACAACACTCCATTTATTACGAGGAAAACATATTTTTTTTACATCCCCATTTTCCTTTCTTCCCCCTTCTCCTTTCTTGGAAATCTCATTTTCCTCCCTCCAAACCTATAAATCTGAAGCCCTTTTTCTTTTCCAAAAAAAAAAAAAAAATCGATCAGCATGGACAAATTGCTCAGAGTCAATCAAAAGAAGGCATCAAAACAGCCCAAGAACAAGAAAAAGCCAGTCAAGGTTGTGTACATAACAAACCCTATTAAGTTCGAAACTAGTGCCTCGGAATTCAGGTCCCTGGTGCAAGAACTCACTGGACAAGATGCCGATATGCCCGAGTATTCTCCCAGGTTCGTGGAGGCTAATGATGTCGGTGACGGTACGGAGGCGGCTGACGCCGTGAAAGCGGTGGAGGATCATGCACCACTTGAGGTGATGCCAACTGTAGTAGGGCAACTGCATCCTAATTATGGTGAAATTTCAAGATCTGATCCAGGTTTTGGGATATTTGACGATTTCATTTATCCTGCACCGATGGTGGATAATTTCCAGGAGCTAATGCCTTCAAATCAGTGGCACGAAACTACTCATTTTGATGTGCTCAACTCAAACGCCTAGATGCAATGTAAATAAATTAGGTACGCTTTGCTAGGGTATGTTAAAAATTAAAATAATTTTTTAAGTTTGATTTTAATGTTCATTTTGTTTCATTTACATTCTGTTTGTAAATTATGCCCCGATGTTTATTATTTTTAAAAATATTTTCCTCCCTCTTTTATTAAATCACATATTTTTCAATAAAATAATATTATATACAAATCTAAAACTTTTTCTTATTTTTTAACCACATATTCTCCATTGATCTACTATTCCAAAATGTATTATTTGAAAATAATGGGGCTTAAAGAGGCACCATGTTGGCTAATTTTAAGGGCATTTGAAGAGCAAGTATTGGCTTATATTTTGTCATTCAAGAATAAGGATCTAAATTCAAATTCAACTTTTAGTATTACTAAAGAACAAACTAGAATTGAATAGCGAAATTACCAAAACAAAAAATCGAATAGAAATGGTTTTTTTTTTTTTTTTTTTTTTTTTAAATCATTGGTTGTTTTAGGTCCACGTGGAATCGTTAATGTTTTGATTTTTGAATCAGACCAAATTGCTTTGAAGTGGTTTTGTTTTAAATTTCAATTTTTTGTAAATTGTTTCAAACTGCTAAACACTTACAAAAAATAAAATAAATATTTGAAAATAAATTAATTTAAATTTATCCAATCCAATTAAAGCTAAACATATCTCAATTAAAAAGATCATTCTATATTAGACCCAAGACAATTAAAATCAATACACAATTTAGTTACACTCAATACCCAATTTAACAATTATCCATTCCAATTAATTAAGTTCCCGTTCGATGGGGGATTAAAATATGTTTTTAGTAGATTTTGATAAAAATTGATAAAATACATGATTTAAAAGTTGCGAATTTAATGAAGTATGTGATTAAATTAATTGCTGAGTTTGACTTAAATTAAAATTAAAAATTTAATTTCTACCGAACAAGGCTAAGTAAACAATGCCCAATTACTCACCAGTCATCACCAATGAGAATGCAAAATCCTCAAATTGGTTGAAATGCTGAACGATTGCCACTGAATTATAATCATCAATCGTCCATCATAATTGAGTAGACAATAAAATCTAAATTTTAATTTTAATTTACATTATTTCTTTTATTTCTACTAATAATTATCTTGAATTTCGCTCAATTTTAGTTAGTTTATCAATTTTTTAATTTAGTTTTTAGTAATTTTTTGATATTTTATTGATCATTTTTTTTTTTTGCTTTATTCTGATTTGTGTTGAGCTCTTCTTAAATTTTTTTACCTTAACAATATTTTTTCTATTTATTTGCAGTAAAAGCATTGGATGATTATGAGAAAGCTATTTGCAATATTTTTATCTTTATACTAGAGAATGAATCATGTGTTACAGTTGGAGAAGTTCCATCAATTAGTGTCGACTAATAGGTTAGAACTAAACTGTTTCTATTATGTTGTTGCATTCTAATGGTTTGAAGTGTAGATCTTTGGTTTAAAATATTTGTAATTATACTAATATTTAAGTTTTAACATGAGAGTTTAGACTAAAATTTATGATTTAACTTGTTTGACATATATTTTTTTGTTTGTTTGCTAAACCGTAATTTTAAACTGAATCAAATCGAAAAAAAGTGGTTTGAATTAGAAAGTGAAGTGATCTGGTTTGGCTTGAAAAAATTCAAATGGCCTTAAATGGTTTGGTTTGAAAGTTTGTTACAAAACATTCAAATTGAACCGACTTCACCCTAAATTAAACTCAGAAAAAGTAATAAAAAGATCCCTTGAGTACAAGTCATTTAATATCTTAAATTTAGAAAAATAAAGAAATTGGCTCTATTTATACCATTTACCAATACTTCGAATTAAAAGAAGAATTAGTGGTGAAAATCAATTCTACGCAAGTCAGCTTGCACTCGTATGTGAAGCGAGTTTAGTACAAGCCGTTTCACAAAAAGTAAACTTGGCTTGACCCACGTACTCTCCTTGGCGGAGTGAGCTGCTCGTGGTTCATAATTTCTTTTTTTTTTTTCTTCCAAATTTGAACTAAAAACCGTACCTTCACTCTCAAAGTATAATGGAGATGTAAATTTATAATGAAATGGTAAAAGTAAAAAATTGTTCTTCGTCAAAAAAATAAAAAAAATTGTAAAATTCTTCATTGTTTATCCGAGCTGGGGACCAGCTACAATACAAAGATGGAGTTAAAATTTGTACACGAATGAACAAATGAAATAAGTACAATTATAAAAATTAAATAAAATAAATATGCTCACAATTCTACTTTAGTGTCTGCAATTTCACATCTAAAAAGATGTAGTTGGTCACCTTCATCTTCTCGAAGTCATCGGTGCATACAAATATCTGCTTCTATTCGGGTTGTAATGCTATCCAAGTTACTTGATGCATCTTGATCTAACATATGGTCTCTCATAATAGATGGTGTTTGTATGTACTAATGAAGTCATAGGTAATATTAACAAGTCTCGATGTTACATATTGAGCGTATTCCTCTCCCCATTCGACATGGTAAGGTTGCTTACAGCTAGCTGTATGGCATATATTATAGAATAATGCAGTAATAGTATCATCATATAGGTATTGTGTAGTATTTCTACTTGTGAGTGTGTGTGTATGATGGTTATTTAGGGCTTGTCAACCTAAGCAAGAGAAGAACGTTACCACAAGTCGCAAGACCCCAGGATTTTATGGGCGGTTCGTGAAAGTTGGTATCAGAGGAGACCTACTTTAATGTGTGGTGTTGATCGAAGGAGATCACTGACATGCATTCTCGTGAAAAATGATCTTGGAAATGCAGCATATTTGCTAAATGGATCAGCAAGCAAGTGGAACTGATGAAAAAAACTTTGGGGATGATGGATGATAAAGCTAGGCATTTGCGAATGGAACTAATGCATTGTTACTTTATTTCGTAAAACGCGGTGAATGTTTTGGAGGAACTGTGTTGGTACGTCAACATGTACATTGACGTTGCAGAAGAGATTGTCGATGTAAGGAACTAATTGTTCAGAGGTATATGGTAAATGTTGATGCCAAAGGTAGTATCCATAAATGGTACTGCATACATATGTACAAAGGACACTGCGTGGAATGACCTACGTGCTTTGTTAGTTTGTTTTGTGGAACACGGTGAACATTTTAGAGGAATTGTGTTGGTACTTTGACATGTGCAGTGGCTCTGTGACAAAGGCCCTCCATTCGAGGAACTAATGGTTGAGGGGCATATGATGAAGGTTGGTATCAAAGGCATTATGTGGATGCTCGTCCATCAGGAGATGGAAATTCTGGCAAGGAGAGTGTTGCTCAACAATGTGAAGCTCACTTCTTGCTACGTAGGCATTAACTGCTTGAATGGAGGAGAATGTCAGGTACCGAACGTATTCTCCTTTCCATATAACATAGCAAGATCGTCAATAGCTAGGTGTATGACCTATATTATCAAAGAATACACTTATAGTGTCATCATATATAAATATTGTACAACATCCTATTCAAAATGTTCGTGTGCGCTGGTTATTTTGAGATTGTTACCTATGCAAGGGGAAGGAGAAAGACGTCGACGCTGGATGGGTTGGCGGCGAAACGTAGGCTTAGGCTGTTTGGTTTTGTGGGTAATTTTGGGTTGTAGTTTAGTGGATTGGTATTGGGCTGAAAATCATGTGTAATGGGCTTGGGTTATATGGTGTTAATAGACTTCTGGATACGTAGGCTTTATCAAAATTTTGGACATGGTGCTTGGGCTTTGTAATGGGGCAGTTTGGTATATTGTGTTATTGTTGGATGTCTTAATGAATAGTAGTAGAAAGGTGGACAGTAGTATGTGCATGAGGTTATTTTTGAATTGCCCATTGGAGTTAGACCTTTAAATTGATGCTGGATGATGAGCTAGAGTTTTGGATTCTTATATGAGGATCAACCTTGGGTGGTTTTGGATTCTCAGAGGAGGATTATCTTTGAGTTTTTTGTGTAGGCTGTTTGGTGGGATTTCTTTCAACTGCAACATATTGGTCAGCAATATATTGCTGGATTTTTGGCCAGTGCATTGGCCGTTAGAGATTTTATCGAAACACGAATTATGTGTTTGATTGAGTTCTCGTGACATAAAGAGCTCACTATGTGTGTTGGCACATTTCGTGAATTTCTTTTTGAAAATTCTTCTTGGGATGTGAGCTCTCTGGAGAGGGTTTCAAGTGTTTTTGGAGTAGTTTTTGGATTTTTTGCACTATTTGTTGTTCTTGATTTCACGTCGTCACGATTTTCATTAGATGGTTGCTGTGATTTAGATCTCTTCTTCATGGGTTATAAGTATTATCACCGTCGTCATTTCATTATTGTAAATTTATGCCTTTTATAAGATCAATTTGAGGAGGAAGTTAATGAGGTTAAATAAGATTATGGATACCGTCGAAAATTACGGTTTGACATCTATATTATCATTATAATTGTATTATATATAGATAGATTGTTTTTACCATATTTAAATTATAGATTACAATTAGTTAATATTATAATTGATTGCTACCATATTTAGTGGTGATTTTAATTCTATGTAATGAGAGAATATCTCACATTGAGGGGAATCGAGTCTTATTGAGTATATTCGACAAATATGAGGAAAATTACGGTAAATTGGCGTTTACTAGTCTATATTTTCAATTTTGAACTGCCCAATTTACGTAAAGGGCTTTTCAATATATGAGCACCAGATTGTATTGTTGACTATAAATATTTAATATAACAGTTATATTCAATACCCTACCGGAAAGAAAAGAAAATATTTACGTCTACACATGTAAAATACTGTTGTAAACCATTAAATGAAATGAAATATATGCTAAATGTTTAATTAATCAAAAATAAAGTTTACAATTCAAAATTCAGGTGATAAATATGATTATTAATTGTAATTAATAAAATTTTAAATTAAACCTTAATTCAGATAATAAACCCCCCCACACCGATTAATCTTTCTCTCTCTATACCTCTTGTCTCTCTCTCCACCCCAAGATGAAGGAACTGCGCTGGCACACACTCACTCTCTCGCGACCCAGGCAGCGTCGATGAACTGGGCGGCGATGCTGGCGACCATTCTTCTTCTTTTTAAATTTTTTGATGCAGTTCTGTGTAGTGGTAGTTCGATGGAGCTATGCGCGATGGTGAGTGAGGTTTGTGGTTGGGCGTGGTACTGTGCGCGGTGGTTGGTTTGGGTGTGGTCGTGATGTGAGGTGGTTGGGTGCAGGTTGTTTAGTGGTGCAGGTTGTTTAGTGGTGCAGGTTGCTTGGTGCCGGTAGTTCTTGGGGATTGCAAAATAGTGGTGATGCGTCTGTTGGTGGTGGTGGGGATGGTGCGTTTCTGTGGCGATGGCGATTTCAGATTTGTGAGGTGTTGGTGGTCGCGATTTTCAGATTTGTTAGGTGTTTGTTAAGCGTGGTTTTTTGGTTTGTCACAGATTTGTTTATACATACCATGGGACACAGATTTGTGACTTGGTCTATCACCTTCAACCGACAAGCTCCGGTGAGATTTCTTTGTAAATTGGCGACGGGAATTGGGTCACATATCTGTGTTCATATCTGAATTTGTCACAGATATGTTTATACATACCATGGGACACAGATTTGTGACTTGGTCTATCACCTTCAACTGCTAAGCTCCGGTGAGATTTCTCTGTGCTTTGGTTTTGTGGTGTGTGGTCGAGATCGTTCCTGTGGTGGATTTGGCGGTTCACACATCTGTGTTTCACAACTGAATGTCACAGATTTGTTTATACATATTGGAAGTTAGAAGTTTATTAATATCTATGTTGCTACTGTTGTGACCGTCTGAAACAACAATTTTCCGATTGTAGTTTCAGCAAGTTGAAATTGGGAAGAATTGTGATGAAGATCGGCCGGTTACAGAGATGAGGAAGAGCTATGTTTACTTTTTGTGTTTCAAATGTAACGGAATCCATGATTTTATTTTTCAAGTTCTAAAATTCAATAAATTTCCTATTATTATTTATTATAATCGCTCCGGTAATGTTTTTAAGCATTGTTAAAGGTGATTGTAATGTGCAAGGTTTTTGGTGGTGTTTCATTTGTAATCTTATATATATTTTTTTATTTGACATTACTGCAATTAAAATGTGGTGTTGCTGTACATAAATGAAATAGCTTATTTGGATTATGAAGTAGTATTAGTGAAAGCTGCATTTTAGTCTTCAAGGTTTGCTAATTATTGGGTGTTTTCTATCCAGTCCCCAAATATTTGAATGGGAGGTGGTGGTGGTTTTAACGGCGACGGTGGTGGAGGTGATTGTGTTGATGGTGGTGGTGAATTGCAATACTTGTATGCGGTGTGCAAATTTGTTTGTGGTGATCCTATGTGACCGAACATGTGCTTGTTGTGACTATTTATGACCAATTTTGTGTTGATTGTGACTTGAGATTGACCTAGTCACAGATGGTCACACTAAATACACATTTGGTCACAGTTAATCACAGTTAGTCACACCGAAGATAAAATTGGTCGTGAAAACAAAGTCAGTGAATTGGTCACCTATAATACAAGTATGGTCACGGATAGCACAGTTATAAATCTGAAATGATGATGTGTGTCTTTGCCCTTTTTACTTTTCCAAACTTTTGAAATGAAGCTCATATTAAAAAAATATATATATTGCCGGAGCAGTCGTCGGAATGCTGTCGGACCAGTCGCCAGAGTGGTCGCCTAAACCGATGGAGAGATGGAGGGAATGTAGTGTAGTGGGGGTGATAGGATGTGATGGGTAAGATGACATGAGATGAAAATAATTAATGAATATTATATTATAATTTAATATTTAATAAATTTATTTATCACCTGATTTTTGAAATAATTTAACAAGTTTGTTAGTTTTGAAAAGTGATTCTTATATGTGGGTTTTGTGTATTGTTCCCTGTAAAGAATGTGAAGTAATTGGCCCAATGTGACGAGTAGGTTCATCAAATTCAATGTGTTTAACATCAAATGGTTCCTTTACAAGAGCCAAATCATTATTATCAAGAAATATTACCACCAGTTATATGTGTTGATTACTGTCAACATAAAACATAGCATCAAAGACTAAAGAAATACTACCTTTGTAGTTTATGAAGAATAACTTTAATTCTTCTTTCATCTTATCGAACACCATAACACAATTGACATTTTCGTCGAATATTTGAAAATTTGACAAGAAACAACATAAATTATCTTTGTTTCAAGAGGATAATAATGCCCTAGCCATTATGTAAATTATGTATAATAATACAACAAGAAATATAGACGTAGAGATCAGATAATGAAAACTCTTTAGCGAACTGGTATAATAATATTAATACCGAACAAATTACTAAATCAGAAAAAAGTTTCAATGAAACAATTAGTAGAGTGATAGTTGCAAAATTATAGTCCAAAGAGATAAGTGATATATTAGTGAGATTGTAGAAAGTAATGAAAGTGAGATGTAATGAATTTATCTACTAACCAATCCCTATTTATAGACCCTGAATTCAACATAAAAAAAAATCAAATTTCAGATGCCATCAATGTCGTCTACATGGCTCGCGAGCCAACTTGTGTCAGCCGACGGGCAACTAGAACAAGAAATTTGCAGGTCAGCAGGATATGACGAACTGTAACACTCCTACAAGATTATGATATTTCTAGTTCATCTTTAGTCACTGCTTTGAAGTTTGAAGAAAAAATAAATCTAAATATTTGTTTTCTTTAGGTATTCTGTTTAACAGCTAGTTTGTTACTGATCTGCACCATGACAGTTGATAAATTAAAATAACATGGTATAAGTTCCTGTTAGATAGTTATTTCATGGCATGTCTAGAACCATTTTTCGAACAAGATTGAGGAAGTGATTTATGTGAAAATGTTCATCTTTCATTCATGTACCTAATTGCATTATGAATTCTTTTTCAGATACCATAATTGAGATGATTGTTCAATCTCAATGGCAGAAACTATTATTTTACGAATCTAATTATGTTATCCAATTTGGAGTAGGTTTTGATCTTCCCTTTCACCTTATGATTTCTCTCTTGTTTAATTAGTCACCCTCTTTTTTGGTATTAATCTTTATTTCAGTACATAGTCTTGTTATAAGTTCTTGTTTGTGGTTTGATTACTGTCAATAACTCATCCACAGTTTAAATTGGTATTAGATTTCTGTGATTTTCTGTAATTTTTGAGTTTTTGTGATTAGTAGTAATTGTGTGATTATGTTATTGAGCCTTATATATACAGACATATTTTTTTTTTTTTTGGTAGTTTATGAGCAGAGAAAAATATGTAATTCAATTTCTCGCATACCTCTAAATGTGTTCGCATCTCATTTATCATAGCTTATTGTTGCTTTTCAGACAAGAAAAATTTTGATTGTACAGAATTTGTACATATACTCACATGGGTGGGACCCATGCGAGTATTTTATTGTCCAAAAAATTATCCACCCCCCCCCCCTATTGTGTCTTGTCGGTGCAAATTCTGTACAATGATTTTTTGTACACCAGGACTTGCTCTTCAAACAATTACGAGGCAACAAGTTGTAAATCACGACATTGAATATTATCCTATTGGTTTGTTATAGCTGAAATATCTATTGTGAATCCAGGACATAGGGATGCAAATTTACGTTATCTTCCTCTGATTTATCATATCAGGCAGGATTTCATTTTGAGAGAAAAAAACATGAAAATTGTGAAATTGTTTTATGCTAAGACGCATGAAAAGAAGATATCAAATTTTACGACGAATTTTCAAGCGATATTAGAATCTTAATACACCTAGTAATTAAATGGATAATCTTCCAATAAAAGTTTAGTTTTTGAGATCTATTATAAATTCTATCATACATCTTCTGATAAAATGCTGAATCATTCTCAAATGGGAGGTGATTTTCTAGCTTATTGCAATTCTTTGAAAAGATTGTTCCACATCCAGGTTAGATGTATTGTGGAGCTACTTGCCTTATTTTTCCACTGAAAACATATGCACATTAGTCTAATATATATAGGTTTTTGTGCACAAATCCTAGGAAAAAGGTCTGTTGTCACAATAGGTGCATGAATAATTGAATTTATACGTACATAAAAGTTGCAATCTTCATGCATATACTGCAATGAAATTGATCTCCTGTCCCAATGGGTAGGATAAAAACTTCACGTTATTGAAGTGACAAAAGAACCTTAATTATGGTTTTCTGAGTTTGAAAGAACCACAAGTAAGGTTTTTTTGTAACGTCAACAGTGAGAAGTTTTTATCCTACTCCATATGGACAAGAAATCAGGCCTGTATACTGCAATTCGCAAATAAACTTTTAATAGATGGATGCAATGTGAATATGATGATACCTGTATAATATCTAATTCCTAACAATTTTCTTCAATTTCTAGCAGTTCATGAGTTTGCTACCTGTTTTAAGTTAGGATTTCAAAAAATGTTTCAATATGTCCATTTTGCAAGTATTATTTCCTTCTCTCGTTTCTTTTTCCATGTTTCTCCCCCTCAAAATGTGAGTAGTCATTGGAGGATCAAACGCTACAAAATCGAAAGGTTTGGAACTCAAATGCAGCAATATAAAATAGTTGAAAACTTATTTGCTACATTTTGCACAAGGACTCTCAGATGTAATTTTCCCTAAACAAAATTTATATAGCGTTATTAGATTACAAAATGTCGAAAATGTTAATATTTGCAATAAAAAACAAAATAGTTAAACTGAATGTCAAAAACACAGAAGCTGGGTATGTTGAAAGCTAGCAGAAAAGCCAGAAAAGACAGTAAAATACTAGATTTCCAATTTATGTTTTCTCATTTTTGTGATTGATATTTAATTTCATTAATATCTTTGAAATTTACTCTTGCAAAATTTGCTGGGCATTATCAAAATTACCAATTGCTTGGATATTTAACAGTTCATTATATGTAATTGTGCTTAAAATCTTTCAATAGCATTAAAAATTATAATAAATGACAAAAAAAAAATTAAAAAAAAAAAATTAAAAAAAAAATAATGAACGATGAACGATTTTAAATTTATTAAAAACAAGACTTAATTTCGTGGTGCGTTCAAACTGTGTGATCTCGTATCTTCCCAGAAGAAAGAAGTAAATAAATAAATAAATAAATTCGGAGTATATTGTAATGTAAAGGTAAGTCAAGCATTTCAGATGCGTCGTCTGGCCTTTCATTAAGAAACAAAATAAAAAACAGCAATGCAAAAGATCAATGGATTTAGCAGTTGAAGATATTGTGAAGCTATGCTGAAGAACTGAACATTTTTCATTTCATCATTTCAAGTTTTCTTTCTAATAGTTCCATTGCAAAGAGAGAAAATTTTAAAAGGAACCAAATATCCGATCAAAACATGGCAAATGCCTATGACATGACAAGAGAACGAACCATTTTTATCTTCGTTCACTTCCTATCCTTGCAACAAAATGAGAAGATCAAACAAACAGGCACCAAAATCAACTTCAGATGGCACCAAGCTATATTAATGTCTAAAAAAATTCTCAATACTGATTGGAAGACGACTTGGGAACATCTTTTATCGGCAATGTGTGTATCATACCGTCAGCATACCAATTCCAAAACCCTTTCTCAAGAGCCTCTCGCATCCATGCATGCCGACAACATTCAGTAGCCTTGGGAATAGTTAGCCAACTTCTTTGTCGAAGGCTCTTCTCAGGCCAAGACTCAAGTTCCTCCTTCACAAGCAAAGCATACATGGCAGCTTTACACCAACCTTCTGGACTCAATCCATCCTGCGGTGTTTTGCTCTTGAAAGGGTAGTATCCCAAGAAATGCTGAAAACAAAAATTACACTGTTAATCGATAAAGTTAGACATGCCATATTGTACATGGTAAGAAACAACGGCATCACAGAACCAGGGTCATTCAGTTTCTTTCTGCACCAGAGTTTTTAGAATTCACTCTTCACCCTGTAATCTTTTCTTTCCCACCTATTCAGAGTATAATTATTATTATTGATCTTTTTGCATTTATGTGATAGCTGAATTTCTGCACCTGCTTCAAGATCCGTTTAATATGATTTATTTTCTTCAAATCTCTGAATTTGATATGGGAATTGAGCAATACAATTTTTGGGTACATAGCGGCTTGTCCTCTGTTCCTTGAACTTAATTTATAGCTGGAAGACTTGATACTGAAAGTAATTGTTCGAATATTGGCTAGAAAAATGCTATCTTCATGCCGAAGGCCTGTTTGTAAGTTACCCATCAACGGAAATATGAGTCTACATAATGGAGCAGAAACGTGGAATTCAAGAAGAAACAGAGAAGAAAGAGGTGGAAGAGGAGAGAGCATCACCTATGAAAGAGGAAAGAGGGAATGGGAGAGTGATTCTGGTGTGACTTTGGACAATATACAGAGATGAAAAAGACAGAATGAGACAGAGAAGAAGAAAGGGATGGACAGCGTAGAAAGGGGGAAAGCCGAGCTCCCAAAAAACTGCCTCGTGCGCAAGCCACACAGTTTTATCAGCTTTTGGATGGAAACTTGCATCACAAGTTGAAGTTTGGGAACCCACGAGCTAAGAATATTAGAATTTGGAGACCCAAGTGCAAATTAAATGAAAGCTTGGGGCCACAAGTGAAAATTTCCGAAGAATAAAACAGGGAAAAAAAACTGAAAGGGTTCTTTATAATCTACAATAAAACAATGAAGTTCTTCCATTCTAAACAAATAATAACAGGTTTTATAGCGCAGCAGCATACAACAGCCATTCAAAAATAATATATAGTACAGCAAAATTGTCGCCACAAAAAAATAAAAATAAAGACAGCGGAGGAAACAGCAAAAACAGACAGTACTACAGTTGCACATATTTCTTCTTCTAAGACCTATTAGTTTCTCATTGACAAGGCCCATTCAAGAGTCTAGTAGGTGGTAATGAGAGACTAACAATTACCATCCTGCATTATTCATGCATTTGCAGCAATGTTTTAGTGCCGCCAACATCAATTTTTCTAATAAATGAAGTGTAGCTAAATTGGTGCACGGCATACACATTTCTAGTCTGAAGTTTTCACCATCTCAAACTTAGTAAGGCATTGTGACGAAAGATTAATCCGGACAAATTAACATACCAAAGAAACGGCGAGCTTCTGATGGTATTCATCTAACTCATAAAATTTCATTTAGGAACATTATGAGTAACTTGATGGAATCTAGAAACTAGCACACTACACGTCAGATACATCTCCATGGGTATTTCGACCAATAGCCTGAAACTTATTCTCTGTTTTTATCTTATTATGGATACAGAAAAGCAATTAGCCTGATGTACAACAAAGTTTCCCTGAATGTAATCCTATTTTCAGAAGTATCACAACTACCCTCTTACCATCCAGAATTGGTTATTACAGTTTCTAATAATTTAGAAGCAAAATAGAAACCTTGAAAGTAGCCTAAAATCCTATTTACATATTTATTGTCTCAGTTTTACTCCACGGAACACACATCAATTTCAAGCTTGAACTCGACCAAAATATAGAATTAAGTGAATCGGTCTCATTAAAATATGACATTTTCTCCATTGTGTAGTTATTTCCAAGTGACTCGCTACTGCAGAACATGATTGAAGATATATTTAATTGTGCAACTGTGTTATTCCTTCATCTTAGCTTATGTAATGGAGGACAGCTTGTCCTCCTCTAATTTGCAAATTTTCCAATTCAACAATAGACAACGACTAACTAGTCTTATTCTGAACACTCATTTCCCATTCATGATAAAATATTATATGGCATAGCTCTTTTCAAGCGACTGGTTAAGTACTTCTACAGAAAAAGGAATGTTAAAATAATTTGAGTATGGGGCTGATAGGGATGCAGTTTGCAGGGAATTAAAACGTATCTGTTCTGTACAATTTAATAAATTGGGGGTTTTGCTTCAAATTTCCTTACTTCGATGGTTTTTTATCTTTTAAAAACTAATCAAATAAACTATGATAGATCTTTGCTAGTATACTCTGCAACTTTTGTTACACGTCTTCTATTTAAATAACTTTTAATTACCTTACCGAGTCTGTCCACTACTATTTGTTTTACCATGTACGTGCACATATTCAACCTGCACTCAAAACTTGTGAGAGACAAATTTTAGGTGCAATTCTTGAAACTCCTTGCCAGATCAAATGAACCCATTCAACTCTAGAGAGAAGAAATCAACAAGCTCAGCGCTAGGAAAAATATATATTAGAGAAAAGGCGTTTCTAAGCTGTATTCATAATCCAGAAATTCAAATATCGATAAAAGAAAGCAATAGAATGCAGAAAATAACTCAAGAGGGGATAGAATAGTTTTTCAATGATTCTTAGTCGTGCAGCAATATATATAGGTAATTTTAGACGTTGTAGGGCTATTTTATTAGAAGTTACATAATAACTAATGAAGAGAAAAACCACAAATGAGTGCACAAAAGAGTATGTCGACCTCATTTCACACCTTCTTACGACCCAGAAAAATCACATTTTTTTTTATTAAATAATAACTTCGTTCATACAGGTATCCATACAGTGAACAAATAGCCGGAGTACTCAGCACAAGGTTTTGCTTACTCACAAACGTATTTGATATTTCATTATCATATGTGCACATAAAACATTAACTACAAGATTGATGCAATGCGCTTCCTTAAAATGTGGCACAAAAAGTTACATCAAGCAAACAAGGAATACAAGATTCAAACTTCACAAAAAAAAAAAAGGGGCAAAAAGCTTAGACTAGCAGACACTATTAGTTCTTACCACTAAATCCCCACGAACTCCAGCCTCTTCCATGGCTTCCCGTAGTGCTGCCTGCTCAGCTGTTTCATCATTTTCCCACCCACCCTATATTGCAAATTATTACAAGAGCATGAATAAAGGAATGTTCTTCTGTCTTCTCTTTGAAACCTCAGCTTCATAGTTTATCCAAATTATTTAGCTTTCTTGTCTCTGGACACATGGATAACATTTATTTATTTGTAGCTTTTTTCTTTAATTCCTATGGTACAGTGGTGATCAATTGTGACATAAAGGGTCAAACTTTATAGCGACTGCAATCAACTCAACTTAATGTTTTGTATTAAATATGGAACCTTCATAATACAACAAAAGGAATGTATCTTGAAATACCTAAAACATGGGTTCATTGCAGTGCAAAGTAATAAGCTAATATTCCATGCCTTAACTAGTGCCATTTTTCCATTCATCCGGCTAAGGTACTCGGTGCTTTAAAGAACCCACATTTAGATTTTTTTTAACAGGTGTCACAGACTCAACAAAAATTTGATAATAATAAATTAAATACGGATTGTGTGCACAGATAAACAAACAGACATACAACCAAATGCACATGTATAACACAACCATGTACTTGAATTGTTGCTCAATAATGTATTCTAGCCTCTGAAGGATTTTCATCGGAATGAAAAAAACTCATAAATTGCTCCAAATATGATATCGCCATGGCTAATACGTATATTCAAATATACAAACCCATTTCCTCTAGAAAAATATGAAAGAATTAACACCAATGAACACGTCCGATCACAATACTGGACCTACTTTCAAAAATTGAGTTTGCTCCATCTTATGTCCAAGTACAAAGAATGTTATGATCAAGGCATTTTACACTAAGATGAAAGAAGAATTATTTCTAGAAACCAATAAGTTAGGATGAGATCTTCCAGTTAACATCTAAAACTGTTACTCTCTTCCTTACACAGTAGCATAAATTTCCAAGGGTGAAGGGTTATTGAGAGTAGAGAGAATTACAATAATTAAAAGGACGTTGTTGAAAAAACTTTGTCACTATGAATCGAAGATGGTCCCAAGCAATTAATTAGCGTGCCTTAATGAGTTTTTGGTGGGTCTCACATACATAATTACTTGATGCTACATACCTGAGAGGGGATGGGAAAAACACTATATACCCAATCAAACTCACTGGCACTTGTTAATCTCAATAAATTCCTGCATCACTCAGTATCCAAATCACACAAATACGTTAAAAAATGCACATAAAATCTTGGTGCAAAATTGATGTGCATGAAGAGGATCATAAAAGTTATCCTAATTTACCCCCATTAACTTGTCTAAAAGAAGCTCTTTCGATTGTCATGAGGACAAGAGAGTCATGATAAAACATTCGCTTGAAGTGATGTTTTGAAGTCACAGATCATATAAGAATACACAAGCCCACAATTCCTTGAACAAATTATAAAAGTTAGCATTTCTTATCAGAAGACTGTCTGTTTATGTTCTGTGTATTGTAGGTCTTGCTAGTCAAGAGTTCGATGCATCTATAGATCTCACCTTTGGAAACAGAAGACCAGGTCCACTATTTGAATTGATCATTAGTACTTCAACAATCTTCTTAGACGGGTCACCACCATTTTCTTCCTCATCATTGCTGTACTTGAAGGGAATGCACCTAAGTAATGACTCTATTGGTTATTATTCAGTTTTTAAAGCTGATGTAATGAAAAGTCAATACACCATAATTTCAACAAATAACATATGATCAATAGTCAGCACCAAAATCCAAAAATTAAGGATAATAACCTATTTGCAAAATTCCCAAAAAACAGAGAATAGAAAAATGACCGCAAATCTTAATTTTGAAACGAAAAAATCCCAGTGTTTTCCTATCCAAGCAAGCCTAGTTGAGGAAAAAACACCTGGACAATAAAATGCACATAAAATCCGAGCCAACTATTTCTCATTAATCTCCAACTACAACAATATCCCGGAAAACACGTTGTTAATCAAATCATACAAAAAATCCAAGCCAGAGCTTTCACCATACCCAGAATTGAACAAAACCCAATAGCAAGTCAACCAATCAAAACCCAATTAAACAAAATCCAAAGCGGAGCCAGGTGATTCGAACCTCGTACAACACACATACAGACACGCATATGCATGCATGCATGTATTCATTAGACAAGAAAAAGAGGGAGAGATGCAATTACCCGGCAATAAGGCGATAGCCGTCCTTGTAACGCTGCTGCTGCCGTCCCGTCCGAGCCACCAGTTCAGACATTTATATTTAAAACAAAACAAAATACCCAGTCCTTGAATATGAATATTAATCCCTCTCTACATAGATTTATAAATGTCCTCACAAGCTGCGCTTTTGATTCACAAGAACCAACATACAACAACTCTCTTTCATATGAACACCTTTTTCTGCATTACTCATCAAATTCTTGCTTGTGTTATCCAAGAAACCCACAAATTTTTACCTTTATTTTTTTAAGTAATTTTTCGGGGCACAAATTTTAGTGGGAAGGGCATGGAATGAATCAGAGCCCGATTGGGTAAGCGACTCGGTCAATTTTGGCATTAGGTCGTCCGTCGTCGGGTACAAAATATTGCACATTTCTTTCACTATTTTTCCTTCCTTCCTTTATTTATTTATTTATTTTTTTGTTCACATGGCGAAGTCACTTCCGAATCACCGTTTTCATTGGTCAAAGTCGGTATTGCACTTGAAATTTTGGGAAACTTGGTGGAGAAGTGGGTGCCGATTAAATTAGAAAAGGGTGATTAATTTTTGAAATGTACTTTTGATAGCTATTATATTAGAAAAAAGAACAAATTATTTTGGATAACATTATTTACATCCACAATTTTTATATATACATCCACTTTTAAAAATATAATTATATTATATTTTTTTTATTTTATGTAAATTTATCTAAATAAATATATATAAAATTAAATAAAATATATTATAAATCCATCCACTAATGTTTATTTTCATAAATTCTTTTAAACGTTTTTATATTCTTTTAGAGTTTGTGTTTAACTAAAATTCTAATAATCATAAAATATCATATTTAACTAAAATCATTAAACTCTAATCATAAAATACCCTCTTCAATGGAAATTAACAGAAAAAAAAATCAACACATTATTAGAGTTATAATTCTCTCATGATATGAATGTAATCTTATTTTTTATGCATTTTTCAAATGCTGATTTGATAGATGAAAATATATGAGAAATTTTAAAATAAGTTTTAATACCTGTCCAAATATTCTTACATTATAAAAGGAAAGAAACTTAAAATTATCAACCGAAACACAAACAACCGAAATTATGAACTTATAATTAAAACAATAAAAAAAATTAATTAATATACGATTCGAGGAGAGATTTGTTTGGTTGCATAAGCAGGATATTCTTGAGAGAATTCTATAAATTCTAAAAAAAAAAAGAAGAAAAGAGAATTGCTATAATTAAATATTAAAGCATCAACATGACAATATAAAAAATAAAAAATAAGAACCAAATTTAATATTGATAGTGATTTAATGAATATAATAATTTTCGAAATTGTATTAAGAATGTATTTATAGTGAGATGAATATATAAAATTTGTATTGATCTATAATGTTTAAATGAATGAATTTAATAATGACAATATTGAAATTTGAAGTAGATGAAAATAATAATTTTTTAAAATTTAAATATTTTAATAGCGATGTATATAGAGTGTGATGCATATTTAAAACTGTGGATGAAAATAACGGTATCCATTATTTATTACATCACAAGTATTCCCAAATTTGGAAACTTCCAATACAAAAATAAGTATACCACTTCACCAGATGAAAACCACCTAACAAAGCATAGTAATGTAATCATTTAAACAGTATGATACGAGACTTCCCCCTTGAGGTACTCTGATTGGTGCATGTCTGCTGAGACGATATATAAATCGTGGGAGTCAAGAACCAAGGTTTTTCATTTGAATTCTGCGTTGGAGGCAAAGATAATAATCAGCAAGTAATTCAGCAAGAATAATTGGAGGTGAAACAAGGTTATATGGACATACAGAAGGTTCAATACTTCTTTGCAATTTCAAACAAGGATGAGTATGTGCCGAGAATTGCACTCGCAACGCCCAATGCAATTATGCTCAAGCTGATTACCATCTGAATAGGTTTATATATACACAAAAAAGATGAATATGTTATAGGAATAGGATTGCACATGGAGATGTAGTTGATATTTCATAATCTTAAATCGTGGGACAAAACCTTAGGATTCGAGGAAGGAGAAAACTCCTTGGCCCGGCTCAATGCCAGGGCCAAGGACAGGGGGCGCCACTGTCACTTGGCCCTGGAATTGAGCCTGGCCAAGTAGCAGGGCTCTTCGAGGAACAAGTCTAGAAAACTCAACTAGTAAGATAATCCCACCTGTGTTTTAGTGGCTTTGTTCCCCAAAATCTTCATGAAACATAAAGCCGGCATGATAACTGCCTGAAAGAGACGTGCATTCATTCATTATTTATGAAGGACATTTTCAAAACTAATATTCCAAAATTTCAAATGTGTAAAGTGTTCTAATTATACTCTTATGTAGAATATATACATGTATACACAGCATAGCATAGCAGCCTAAAATTACAAAAACTGCAATTCATTTTTCACTCACTGTCTCTTAACTTTTCAAGAATTATAGACAGTACACAAAGAAGGAAGACAAATCAAGTTATACCACGAGTATACTAAGAAGAGAACCAATGAGAGCCATCACAAGACCTGAAAAATAGCACAGTTATTAAATCCACTACCGAAGAAAAACTTGGTCGATTAATGTTAGTATTATTTAAGATGGGAAGTGAGTTCCGAGGCATACTGAAGAAAGGAAGAATAAAAGCAACACAGACAGTAGAGACAACAAGTGCCGTCCTCAGGAGAATATAAAACCAGAAACTACTAGAAATCCTGTTAGGTAGCAACTCCTCTATGCTCCTGGCCAAAGGATTCATTAATAATGCATATTTGCACAATTTTAAGGAATGCAACAATAAAATGATGAAGAAACATATGTTCGAGAAATGGACTTGTGCAAGTATCGACATAAAAAGGATATTTGGTGAATGGGTTGATAACCTGTAGGGAAAAAAAAAAAAAAATCTTTAGCAGGAAATTCATCAGAAAACAACCTAAAACTATGTAAAAATATCCACAAGTGCGATACCCACAGTTGTCCATAGTGCGATTTTTGAAACAATAGAGTGAGGTGGCATATTCAAAGTTATCTGGGACAATGTACTTTGTCCAAACATCAGAAATCCCATGATCGCGACACCTCCATATATTAGAACACACAACAGAAAGCTGCATATCAAGAAAGTATAGGACCTCAAAACATTTCTAGTAACTTATATAACATTTTCGAAAAGCCAAGGAGGATTTGTACCAGGTAATAAGTGCTTTGTTGAACTTTGTTTTATCAGCCATTGATTGGTATATATTTGGGAACACAGAGTGACCAGAATAGCAAAATCCATATACACCAACAGCAAACGGAATACCACTCCAGTTCACAAGTTGACCAGTGTGATGCAAGCTGACTCTATCCACAGTACAAAGTAAAACTAAGCAGAAGACAATAACTATAGTTGCAAGAACACCGCAAACTGCAAAATAAAGCACAAGCAAAATAAGAACAGGATAAGATGCTAATAAAATTAATTTTTAAATGATTCAAAGTATGGCACCTGAAAGATAGGATATGACTCGGAGATCCCTCAACCAAACAGTTGGTAAAACAATAAGGCAGGTGAGTATTCCAAAGAAGTGGATCGAATCCAGCTTGAGACTACCCCAGTCCACATTTGCTCCGGGAAATAGCCTGGTGAGATTATCCCCTTCCAAAATGATAAACTCCACACAATAGGACTGTGTATTGATGGGAAACAAATTGAGGAATATGTTTTGACAACTAAACTCATATAACTGAACTCATAAAATCTTGCTTCACTTACATATAATTCTGCGTACAGAATGATCTGCAACCAAAATGCAATATAGCTTAGTATCAACTATCAATTGATCAAGCCTTAAGAGAACAGAAATATATTCATTAAGAAGTAATATGCCGACTTACAGATATGAAAAGACGTCCAAATCTTCCAAATGCGGCTTCTCCAATATCTGGATAAGTTATGATGCCTTCCCGGCTCTCGAAGCAGTATATCATAAGAGTAGCCGTATAACAACAGATAACTGCAAAAAGGACAAGCACTACCAAACTAGCCCAGCCAGCTTCTTTAACTGTGTACGGTGTAGAAAGAAGACCAACCCCAGCCATCACATTTACTCCTGTACTAGAACAACATAGTAAGTTGAATCAAATGCAAACACATACAGATTCAGCTCTCTTGTAAAACCTTGTACTCTGAAGATCCTAGATACTTGGAATATATTCATTTTATGAGGACCATGAGATAATTGATATGATATAATTTGAAGATTTTAAAATAAGAAACCTCACCGTTGAATACTGTCTGAGTTAAGTTACATCCATGGCGGACTGGAAATTCTCCGGTGAGTTGCTTATGCAGCGGAACTTTCTCTGATGAGGATAACCGTGCTGTACTAATCCCACCTTCATTATCTTTCTCCTCTCCTGTTGCTTTTTTGGGGAGCAAAGATTTCGTCACATCAGAGTGCGAGTAACTACTATTTACTTCACAAGGTGAATATCTATTGCTTGAACCAAGTTCCAAGGTTCCAAATTTTGGTGATGCAGCAACTGTGTACGAGTCAATTGTCTCCCTGCTCGCAGAAATAAACAACCACAAGCATCCATTAAATATCAATCTTTCGAATTTGTTCAACAATAGTAGAATTAAACATATTCTTACATGTTACCTGACTATATCTCTATGACGAATACGAAAATACAAGAATGCACTATGGATTTGTGAATACTTAAAGGATCATCAAGCCAATATAGAACTCAGTCTTCCAATCTTCAAATTGTAAAGAAAGATTGAAGAAAAAGATGAATGTAGTTCACTAAAGTAATATCAGTCAAACTTTCAACCTTCCACATCAATCACAGGCGGTGGAGAGTTCTTCTGGTTCCAATTAATAATCACATAGCTCTCCATCATTTTCATAGAAGCAAACATCTAAAAATCCAGCATCCAAGAATCTAAGTTATATCACATTACCACCGATTAACAATTCTTTTTGTGAATTATGAATCGCGTCTTTTGTCAACCATCCTATTGTGTTATTGAAGATCATGCACAAACCTATATTCTTCCCTTCTCTCGGAAAGTAGTATAATGTTAATAAATAACTTTCTTCAATCCAGCATTAGCACATGAGGGACTAAAATTGGATCTTGGCTTTCTAATAGCACAACCATGCCTAATTTGCCTAAATATGAGCATTTACTTTATAATGTTGCCCCTATATGTGCATCAGCCAAAACCCATTCCTGTAATAAAATATTCCACCCTCACTTTTTACACATTAAGACCTAATCCCTACTTTTTAGAGCAATAATAAATAGAAAAAACACACTTAGAAAACAAGACTAACTTAGAGATTTATAAAATTCACCCTCAACGACAGTTACATCCACTTAGTGCTATAGATTTTCACTGTAAAGAATTTACAGTAGAAGATTACAATTACGATCTCACGCCTTAGCCAGTAAGACATACACAGGGCCCTTAACAATCCTTTTATGTGTGGTAAGAACATTAAGTTGATCCAAAATACACCTAAATGAACCAAAATACACCTAAAAAAACTCATTTACAGACTGAGTCGAAGAATAAACAAACAGATTAGGCTTCACACAGTCCAATATATGAAACGTTATGGTGCGCTCTCTTTGTTATTTTCGGACCGTTTTCTATTTTCGATTTTCTAAAATATTGAAAATCCGTTCTCTTTTCCATTTTTGATGAAAACAGTGAAAATTTTGTAAACAAAACAGAAAATAATTTTATTATACTTTGCCAAAATTCAAAAAACTTGAGCAACAAAAACAACGAATTTTTAATAGTCTTAAAATAGACACCTGAAATACAAAATATAAAACGAATTCAAAACTCAAAACACAAAACTGAAATACGAAAACAACCCCTAAACAACTGGGAAATGTTTCTGTTAATGTTTTTTCGAATTCTACTCCCAACAAAAAAGAAGAAGAGAGATGAGGGTGAGTGCGTGCGTGCGTGATAAGCACCTGTAACTCTGAGGCCATTGCTGAGAAGAAAATGGTATTCTATGGTCTTCATTAATATTATCGTCTTCGTCACTATCAATTTTGTTACTATTTTTCTCTTCAATATCATCTTCACAGTCCTCCAACAAGAAATATTCAGATGACTCTTTAGTACTCGCCGCCATTTTAGCATCCAGGACCCAATTCACCAAACCCAAAAAAGTTCATCTATTGTTTATCTAAAACTCTAATCACAAATCACAAATGCACGGGAAATGGGAAAATGACAGGACAGGTGGAAGGTGTTTCTAGAGTGTTATTTATCCCTTATCAATATCACGTCATAAAGTTGATTGTGTGGGAAAGGATGGCTTGACCACCAGCCCATAAAAGAAAATCATAAATTTTTATTTTTATTTTTTTTAAACAACAAGAACTATGAATAAAAAGCATAGAACGTTAGCAACTTAAACATACTAGTTTAGAGGACTGTGGAACCTCACTTGCAAAATTCTATATTTAAATATGTTGCATGTAGGATTTGGAGTCCAGCACGTCTAGATGAGGACTGGGCATGCTGAATCGAATCGGACCCAAAATTTTCGAGTATTTAGTAAGTGAAATCGTCGGGTCTAAATTTAATTATGAAATTTTTCGAGTTTGATTCCATTCGGTTAAGTTTGGTTCGGTTCGATTTCATTCAGTTCCTAAGTTCTGTACTATAATTAAATTTTTTAATATTTACAAAGTTATATTAATTCAACTAATGACATGTACAATCTTAACTCTTACAAAATAATGTAGTCCAATTTTATGTGTTTTTTACGTATCTTTTTACTGAATTCTTCGTAGATTTGATTATAAAAATCACAAGAAGAGAACGATAGCGAGTTTACAATAATTAAGAGAGACGTTGACAAGTTTCAATTCGATTTCTCCAGAAGAAACGACATTATGGTACAATAACAAATTTGAATAAAACTTAGGTCAATACGATTAAGTTGAGCTTGAATTGAAAATTAGAAATATAAAAATAATATTTTTTGGGTTAGCAAATTTATGTAGAAAATAATAAAATAATTTAGCTTATTTAAAATAAAAAAAAAATTAGGGAGATTCATTTCTTATTCGATTCTTAATCTAGAACCAAGAATTGAACCGAACCCGTCGGTTCTCGATTCAGATACCCATTCGGGTATTTAATTTAAGAAGAACCTCAATTCGATTTAGTTTGGTTCGAGTCCGATTCAGTTCGAAAGTTTTACCCAATTCTAATCTAGATTGATGCTATGTAACATTATTTCAAAACGTTTATCGTATGTAGTTATTTTGCACCCTTGCACTCCCTCCTTTCTTACACCCCTATGTTCTATACATTATGATACAATTGACGTATATAAAGAAATATATATTTTTTTTAAAGTTATTTAAATATGTCAATAAATAGTTCAAGGTGAAATCAATATTTTAAGATGAAATAGAAATATCTCCCGTTTGGCCTCCATTAAAATTATAATTCAGTTTTTTCTCCTTTTTTATCAATTACACATTCTTTAATAAAATAATATTACATGTAACTCAAATTTTTTTTTTTTTTTTTTCCTTTTTAACACAATTATCAAAAAAAAAAAAAAAAAAAAAAATACTTGTCAATTGAGGGTGAAAATATCTTAAAACTCTTACAATTTAGAATCATAAATTTTGTCAAATTTTGGAAGACACGAATTCCTTTTTGGACCATCCTTGTAATGTTCACCAATTTTGGTAGTGAGAACATCCACAATTTGTTAATCGACCAAGCATATTGTTGGAATATACGTGTCATAAATCATCCATGTGGGGGTGCCGACCCATAAGTTATCAAAATGATTGAGGAAGTGGTTTGAATTTAGAATTCAAACCTACAACTCCCCATAATTTCCCATAACTCCCATTTTAACATCAAATTATTTGTCTAGTATTTGGGAGAGAGCATGATGAAAAGAAAAATGGTGAAATTCGTATGAGAAGTATCCCCAAAATTGAAAGGCACTTAGAACCACTATTTTGGCATAAAAACTCGCAAAAATTGGCACTTAAATTGTGGGTAATAATCTCATTCCATTGTGATCGGGATTGAGACCATTGGAATGCTAGAAATGCAGAATTTTATGCTTGGAAAGTAAGGTAATTTAGCCTCACAAAGATATTGGAATCCATCAATTCAAGTAAAAAAAAATTTACCCGAAATTTATGTTCAAGCATGCTACGATTTATTAAATTGGTATCAAAGCCTTATAAATTTTGTATGTAAAGTTTTCAAACCTTAAGTGATTTTTATGGCATCTTTTGACATTTTACTGCTTTTGTACATTGATAATTATGCAGTAAGATCGGTATAGTTAGAAATGTATTTCAATGAGCTTTTCAACCATATAAAGAACTTAAATTTTGGATTTAAAATTAATATAACACATCATCGATGCTTACGATAAGATGAGCACCGGTGGTCATTAGATCATTTCTCTTAGATTAAAATATTTTGTATGAAAATTGATAAAATTCAAAATTTTATTATATGATAACTTGTGTTACACTTCATTTCATGCTTTCTATTTGAAATGGTTGGATAGATCTTCTCAAGATCTTTTCTAAAGTATATAGATCATTAATTTTGATCTTGAAATGAAGAAGTTACAACCTCTCGAAATTTGATCGAAAATCTGAAAATTTGCATTAATTTTTCTCATTTTCATTTTCATTCTCAAACATATATGTTTATGTCCCAAACGCAACCTTAAAAAATTGATTTAAAACCTGACTATACGGATGAACTCAGAACGTTGAAATTAGTCTGGATGATCCATCGAAAAAAAATTTGAGGACGGCGTGATGGTGCTTATGCAGCTCCTATTTTTTTTATTACTTTAGTGGGCTTGTGCTAGTGTAGGGGTGAAAAGGAAAAATAAAACGGTGGCGATGGTATGTATGCGTATCACTAAATGTGCTGCAACTCCATTTTGCTGATTTCTTTTGTTGTATTTTGTCCATCCATGATGATAAGTGCTGATTTCACACTTATTTAGGCCGTTAAACTTATTTAGTTGTTAGTTTTCACATGTTGGTTTATACCATATTTTTGTTACTTTTGTTATTTAGGTTAATACCCGAGTTGTTGAATGTTTTGGAAGAATTTCAAGCGTGAATTGAGCCAATAGAATTGAAGATGAAATATTCCAAGATTCGGCGATCTAAACCATGAAGAAATGGTGGTTGAATGGTGGTTTGAAGAGGGGTGGAAAAAACTTGCAAAACTAGGAAGAAAATGAAGTTGGCACAGAATTGAACTGTGCGTACGCATAGGCATGCAGGGTGTGCGTACGCACGATTGACAAATCAACTTCTGAAACTAAATGGTTTGTACTATGCGTACACACAGTCAAAGTCATGCGTACGCATAGTACAATTCTGGAGGATCTCCTGGATAGTGCGAAAACTCGATTTTTGATTTATTTCTCGGCCCATTTCACTCCAACCCGACTCCAATCCTTCTCCACAATAAATACACATCTTGGGGCTCATTTCTAGGGCAAGAAATCAGAGAAGAGCCGACCAAAAACAAGCCAAAAATCTAGGAGTTCCTCTCTTCCATCAACAATGGTGGAAATGGAAGATGGAGAAGAAGGAGAAGACATTTGATCTTGAAGATTCCAACCATCCTTCTACCATTCAATAAGCTTTTTCTTCCCTCTTGAATTTCGTTTTTATCTATTTGTTGTAGTATTTTGTTTGCCATTTTATAAATGTTTTATGGATAGTTAAACCCTATTGTGATTAAACCCTAGATGATTTTCTAATGTTTATTGTGCTATATAGTTTTTGAGATTGATGTGTTTAATCTATTGTGTTAAATGTTGATATTGTTATTCTTGATTGTTTGGGATGACAACTAAATGATTGGATTGATGCAATATATGCTATTTTGGAAATTTTAGTACGTAATCGTTATTTTTACCAAAACCTAGTAGCAAATATATTTTAATTGACGGTAGTACGTAATCGCTAATCAATTGAATATATATATATATATGTGGATTAACGCTTAAGTTAGTAAACCGAGCTTTCGAGTTTGCGCTTAATTCAATTCAACTCTCTTGTGTTAATGCTTTTGTTAAATTAAATTTAGCGAGTTTATCCTAGGTTGTTTAATGAATAAGGTTGGGTAACGATACTTATCTTATTCAACTAAAATTAAGGATGGTTTAAGGTAATCGAGCTTGTGATTATTCTCGAATTGTTGTTAATCAATTAAACGAAAATCTTTTGTGAAAACGTATTGGAAAATCATTCTAACGGCGAAGAATACCCCTCAATCACATTTTCATTTCTTTGTGTTCTTTGTCATTTTAGTTCTTTGTTATTTTCATTTTTTTTAATGATTTCCCTAGTTTAATCCAACCAACTCCCGCCCCCATTTACTTATTTGGGTATTTTACTTTCTTTCCTTGCAATTGACGTAATTGAAAACAATCATTTGCGGGAATGACCCTTACTTGCACAGTACTACTTGAACGACAAATTTCACAAAAGTAAGGAAATTATTTTGACATCCCTTTTGGGCATGTTAATTTTGGCGCCGTGTCACTGGGGATTGTTCTTTTAATTTTGTTAATTGTAATACTTTCTTTTTATTTCGGTTCTCATTTATGTTGGTTATTTTCTTTGTGACTTAGATTGTAATTGAGCGAAACGAACACATGACACCACAACCTAAGAGTAAGAGAAGAGGTTGGTTATAGAAGTTTGTGAGATAGTAGTAACTTCTCGAATTGAGCAACAATTGTCCGACCTTGCATCTCTTGTGCGACAAGTTGTTTTTCAAGGAATTCAACAACAAGAAGTATGCGAGATTTGCTCATATGCGGGACACCCTACTCATTTATGCCCGACACTTCAACAAAGAAGGACATTTGAACAAGTGAATGTCAATGGGGGATTTCCAATACAATGGGGGTATGATCCATATCATAACACGTATAATCATGGATTCGGTGATCATCCCAATCTCTATCATGAAGGAAATTATTTCACAACTCCACAAGCACAATTTGATCATCCACATGGTTTCTATCAACAAGATCAACCACAATACTTCCAACCTAGTCAACAAACTCAAACTCCAAGTTCTAGTATATCTCTGGAGGAAATGGTTGAGTCCTTAGCCTCGAGCAGTCAACAAGCTCCACCTCAAAGCTCAAATATGTCTCTTGAAGAAATGATTAAGTCTTTGGCCTCAAACAATATGCAATTCCAACAAGAAACTATGCAATTTCAACAAGAGACAAGGACTTTGATCAAGAATATGGAGACACAAGTGAGTCAATTGGCTAGGACGATGGATAATTTGGAGGCTCAAAGATTGGAACAATTTTCTTCCCAAGAAATCAACCCGAATGAAAATATTAGTGTTGAGACACTAAGAAGTGAGGAGATTTTAGATGAGGTACAAATGGAGGTGGAAGATCATGTTGAGGAACCAACATAAGAAAATGACTTAGCTTGTGAGGATTTTGTTGAAACCGTGGCACCACTTGATTCATTACCTAGTAATCCACCAAGGTATGATTTCTCCTATATTACCATTCCAATTTCTAATGAGAAAATTCTACCTTTGGTGATGCAGACTCCTACTTTTGAATTCATCCTTTTCCCCGAGCACTTGAAGTATGCAGATTTGCAAGAAAGGAAGATACTACCGAGACAGTTGTAAGGAATATCACTACACTCCACAACCAACTTACGGGAGTACTTGAACCCCTTCCCTTAATCTTTCATGCTTTATTTTTAAGGGCTATGTACAATATAAGTTTAGTGTGAAGGTGTTTGCTTGTTGTGATGGTTTGGTAGCCTTGCCGGCTTTGCTTTTAGTTGTTACATTGCTTTAGTTTATGGAATGTGGACATGAATGCTATATGTTGTCTATTTTCATCCACTTATTCCATGTTTGACTATTTATTGAGCATTTGAGTCATGAATTTCATCACACGCACTTGTTGGTGGCACTTGAGGTTGTTAGAGGACTTAAATGACCATGATAATGAAAATTCTTTGATCACTCTACCTATAAAAGGTTAGTTTGGGGGTGGTTGAGCCAGTGAAGGAAATTGTTTAGAAGTGTATTAATTTCTTGCTCAAATGATTGATATTGTGGTGTGCTCTTGAACTTCAAATGAAAGTTAGATGTTGTTTCTATCCCAATCGAAAAGAAAAAAAAATCTGTAGGAAAAAGTTGCCTACCTTAAGGAGTGTGAGTCAGCGTTGAGTAATCTGGCCCTATGCATCTCCAATGTGTGGGAGACGATCTACCAATGAAGAAGGCTACCCTTAGGGACTAGAGCGTGAACTACCTACATTGAAAAAATGAAGCAAAAGAAAATGGATGTTATATCCTTAGCGCTATTGTTGAATGATTTGTGTAGTGCGTGATTTGCCTAACGTAAATTTGTAGTTTGAGCACTCAAAATTTTTATGGGGAATTAATACATGACTAGATGGTCTAATTTGTCGATTTGATACAACCAAATTTGAACGGGAAAGATTGAGTGATTTGAGAGAAACTTTATGTTTTTGACACCTTGGGCTATAGTGAAAATATAAAGTTTGGGGGAGTGCGCAATCCCACGAGCGAGATAGGAAAATTTGACAATTTTGAGGGTCGAAAGCACCACCAACTTGTGTATTACGATGAATTGGAATGACTACACACACACACACACAAGTCAAACATGGTATAAGTTTAAAAATGTTTTGTTATAGCATTTTTGTATGCATTTCATGAGTTATTAGCATTTGTGAAAATTGAGGCAAAACGGCAAGCTATCTAACTTTTGAAGTTTTTTGTTTATATTAGTATTTTTGTTTAGTTTTTACTTGTGTGTTTGTGTGCTTTTTATTACTTTGTTCGAGGACTAACAAAGATTTAAGTTTGGGGGTGTGATAAGTGCGGATTTCGCACTCATTTAGGCCGTCAAACTTATTTAGTTGTTAGTTTTCACATGTTGGTTTATACCTTATTTTTGTTACTTTTGTTATTTAGGTTAATACCTGGGTTGTTGGATGTTTTAAAAGGATTTCAAGCGTGAATTGAGCCAATAGAATTGAAGATGAAATATTCCAAGATTCGGCAATCTAAACCATGAAGAAATGGTGGTGGAATGGTGGCTTGAAGAGGGGTGGAAAAACCTTGCAAAACCAGGAAGAAAATGAAGTTGGCACAGAATTGAACTGTGCGTACGCATAGGCCTGCAGGGTGTGCATACACACGATTGAAAAAAATCAATTTTTGAAGCTAAATGGTTTGTACTATGCGTACACACAGTCGAAGCCATGCGTACGCATAGTACAATTCTGGAAGGTCTCCCGGGTAGCGCAAAACCCCGATTTTTGATTTATTTCTCGGCCCATTTCACTCCAACCCGACTCCAATCCTTCTCCACAATATAAATACACATCTTGGGGCTCATTTCTAGGGCAAGAAATCAGAGAGGAGTTGACAAAAAACGAGCCAAAAATCTAGGAGTTCCTCTCTTCCATCAACAATGGTGGAAATGGAAGATGGAGAAGAATGATAAGGCTTTTGATCTTGAAGATTCCAACCATCCTTCTACCATTCAATAAGCTTTTTCTTCCCTCTTTAATTTCATTTTTATCCATTTGTTGTAGTATTTTGTTTGCCATTTCATAAATATTTTATGGATAGTTAAACCCTATTGTGATTGGGGGTTATTTTAAACCCCATGATGATTTTCTAATATTTATTGTGCTATATAGTTTTTGAGATTGATGTGTTTAATCTATTGTGTTAAATGTTGATATTGTTATTCTTGATTGTTTGGGATGACAACTAAATGATTGGGTTGATACAATATATGCTATTTTGGGAATTTTAGTACGTAATCGCTATTTTTTCCAAAACCTAGTAGCAAGTATATTTTAATTGACGGTAGTACGTAATCGCTATTCAATTGCATATATATGTGGATTAACGCTTAAGTTAGGTATCTGAGCTTTCGAGTTTGCGCTTAATTCAATTCAACTCTCTTGTGTTAATGCTTTTGTTAAATTAAATCTAGCGAGTTTATCCTGGGTTGTTTAATGAATAGGGTTGGGTAACGATGCTTATCTTATTCAACTAAAATTAAGGAGGGTTTGAGGTAATCGAGCTTATGATTATTCTCGAATTGTTGTTAATCAATTGAACGAAAATCTTTTGTAAAAACGTATTGGAAAATCATTCTAGCGGCGAAGAATACCCCTCAATCACATTTTCGTTTCTTTGTGTTCTTTGTCATTTTAGTTCTTTGTTATTTTCATTTTTTTATGATTTCCCTAGTTTAATCCAACCAACTCCTCCCCATTTACTTATTTGCGTATTTTACTTTCTTTCCTTGCAATTGACGTAATTGAAAACAATCCTCTGCGGGAATGACCCTTACTTGCACATTACTACTTGAACGACAAATTTCACAAAAGTAAGGAAATTATTTTGACGTCCCTTTTGGGAATGTCACATGACTTTCAAACTACTAGATTGTTTCAATAGTTTTACATTTGGTCTTGGTGTTTTGTCATTCCACTTTCCATTAGACGAATTCTCCTATGCACAAAGTAGGTAGCTTTCACTACAACAAAAAAACTTTTTTGTAACACTCAAAAGACAACATTCAATCAATGAATGTTGCTAAAAGAGTTTATGGCAACATTCTAATAAGTGAATGTTGCATTTGGTTAACTTTATTGAACTTTAGCAACATTCTTTTGAAGAATACTGCCAATGAACGTTCAAATGAACGTTGCGAAAAGTGGAACTTTTAGCAACGTGCAATGAACGTTGCGAAAAGTGAAACTTTTACAAATATCAAATATTGTTAAAAATTATCCAATCCAAATTAAAAAAAAAACTCATCAAAATCAAACGAGCCCTAATTTTTCCTTCCTTTCTTCTCTCCGCCTCTCACTGGTCTCTCAGTTGCCTCTCACCGTGAATAATCCAAACACAATCGCACCTATCTATTAATCTCCCCTCTCACTTTCTCGCTCTCAATCGCACCATCTCTCCCTCACTCTCAATCTTTCACTAGCTTTCGGCGGAACATAGAGTCGCTGGCGACAGAGCTCAAGGAGGTCCGCGACCATCTTGTTTCGCAGGAGGACCACCACCGTCTTGGTCCCAAAAAACCCACAATCTGAGATAGGTTCATCATCGGAGGACGAAGGGGAGGAGTATTTGTTCAAAATTGTGATAATCGGAGAGTTGGAAAATCAAATTTACTCTCGTTACGCCAGAAATGAGTTTAATATGCATTCAAAGGCCACCATTGGAGTTGAATTTCAAACGCAGTCACTTGAATTTGATGGGAAAAAAGTTAAGGCACATATTTAGGATACCACTGGGCAAGAACGGTTCCGTGTTGTTACCTCCCTTTGGTGCTATTAGTAAAAGGTCTACTCTTGATAGTACCCCCCGTTGGCTTGATGAGCTCAATAGTACGTTTCTTCTCCCTCAAAACGTTTTCCTATTTTTATCAGGGTTTAAGTCCAATACTCGGAGCTAGTTGTGTTAGTTTGCTCATCAATTTGAAATATAATTTTTTTAAAGGGAGTAGGGTAAAAGGTTGAATTTTCATAGCAATCTTGATGTGGTGATTTAATGGTCGTGCTTTGATGGATTGATTCTCTTCGTAATGAAATGCTAGCCAAAAAGCTATTGGAGAAGTATGAACAAATTAGGCTCCGTTTGATTGGGGTGGAATTGGGTGGAAAACGAAATTATTTTTCTTTTCCAACCTTAAATTTGATTTTTGGTTGCATAACTTTTCCATGGAATTCATTTTCACCCCTTTTCTAAGTACAACCATTTAAAACACATTTCCATCTTTTATTTTCCTATGGGTATGGTGAGAAAATGATTTCCACCTTTTTTTTTTTTTTTTTTTTTTTTTTTACATTTTGGCAATGGAAACATATTCTAAATTCAATATTAAAAAAATTTATCCATTTAATTGACAATTTGCATGAAAAATAAAGCCAAACAAACACAAAAAAAATTTCAAAAATTATTATTATTTTTAATTATTATTATTTTTTTTTGCAATCCAAACAAATTTTAATATAAATTGTGAAAAAAATTATCCCAAAAGGTAACAATTTGCATGAAAAATAAAGTCAAACGGATTAAGTGAAAAATTATACCAATCAAACACCATTAATTACAATTCCCTCTCAAACAAAATTTATTCAATTCAATTATCTGTCATTCATTTTCTTTCCATCGTTTTTCACCATTGCAATCCAACGGATCCTTATTTTATTTTGGTTTAAAGTTGAAAGAATTACAACAGAGGGGCAAGGTACAACCTCCATGATCCATGCTGATTTGACATTTCGTTTATGCAAATATTTGCATACCGATGAATTTAGAAAGTTTAGGGTGGTAAACTCACAGTAAATGGTTAAGATGAAATTTGAGTAATATCTGATTTCAATAAATGTGGGTTATTATGATGATTAGGGGTTCGGTAAATGCGAGTGCTTTTTTAGTGTTTTACTATTTACGAAAAGTAGGAAAGGCAGTGTGTCTAATGATTTAGCTGCTGACAATCAAGAGTTTAAAATTAGGGGTGGTATTAGCAACTTGCCTATGAGTTTTGGTCTAACCTAATCTTACGAATAGGATCTCTTCAAGTCTACACAAAATATGCCCCAACCACCTAAGTTGGCACCACCTCCACTATACAATAATTTCTTAATCTACAATACTTCATCGTCATTTTTTTTTTCACGTTATTGTTTGGTATTATATGCTTCTTGAGAAGTATGTCATTATGGTATTTTTCAGTAGACCTTCACGTTAATATTTTCAATGATGAGATTCTGGTTGTTTTGGTGAGTGACACGCGAAAATATGTTCGACTTATAGCACCGCAAATATACGGTTCTTTTCAAGTAATAAAGTAAATTTTTAAGTCCAAGTATCGTTTCCACAGAGATTTAATACTGTATTTAATTCGACCTTAACATAAACAAAATACGTGGTTTGAGTTTTTGTAACTAAATTACAAGAAAACTAGTAATCTACTTATACAAAAGTGAAGGAATTAACTAAGTAATTAAATGCAAATTCTACTACGTACAATGATATCGCTAAATGCAAGTTTGAGATAATAATCAAATAAAAGGCGTACTAGGTTCACGAATTTTCATGTAACGATCTATTTCAACTCTAGTTCTACAATTTGACAAGACGTTTGAATTATGACAAAACAATGTTTATATTTTATTCAAAACTCTCTTTCGATTAAGTTTGAACCTATTTTCATATACGACACAGACTATATCTCTATGACGGAAGCTAATATATAAAAATACATGAATTTTTGTGGACAATTAGAGATTCACGTAAAGCATAGTGGTATACCTTTATCCCCTATCGGACCCTATGATGATTTATACCCTGTCTAATCTAGAATAGATGAAATAAACCACCACAAATCATACAATCATATGCATAATAATTGTAGACTCAAATCAATGTATATAAATCATTCATAAATTCAAAACGCGTTTTAACATCAAAAATATAAAACTAGGAATTAAAATATCACATTACATAGTTCATCGTTCACCTAGCAAAATAAAATCTAGCATAACATGATAAAACTAATAAAATAAAGAATTTCAATAGGAGAAGACATCGCCCCGATTGATTTTTGGAATGAATTCTTAAATCTTGGATTGAATCTTCGCGTTGTTGCCTCGTATTTTGCTCCAAAAATCCTATTTTCTTCTCCAGAATTGCGTAGCCCCCATTTCTGGTCGAATTTAGGGTTATAAAGGAGTCCAAGATCGAGTTTTCATTGGTGTTTAACATAAAAAAGGAAACCAGAAAATTAGCTCCGGAAAAGCACCAAGCTACCGCTTGGTTTTATGCATTTGGCCTCTTGGAATCCCTGCATATACCTGGGCGACCGCTTGAAGTGTCTTCCAAGCGACCGCTTGGTTCAACTTTTTTCTCCACTGGACAGCTTTCAGTATTTTGGTTATAACTTTCTTATCCGATGTTCGATTGAAGTGATTTAAAGTTTGTTGGAAAGCTAACACAAAGAGATACAATTATTTATGAAATAGATAGTTTCCAATTCGGACGTTTACTATCAAAAAAATGGATCTCAAGTAGAGAATAAAATTCGGAGCATAACTTTTTCGCCTGAAAGTTGATACGTGATAATGTTTCGACTATATTTCATCTCCTTGACTTCTTTTTTCATCTGATGGATCCCTAATACTCTTGAATCTTCATTCTATCGTCCGTCACATCTATGGATTGTTTCCATGTTATTCGTTTTGATCCCCGAACTTTATTTTCTCCCATCTTTACCTCTTTTCTTCATTATCCTCTATCTAGCATCTCATGATTTCACCAATTTGTTACTTAGCTCGTTTTCATGCTCGATTCGTCCCTCGGGTCAAATTTTGAATAATTGCATCCTAGTCCCTGAACTTTGACTTTCTTCCATTTGGGTCCTTTTTTGCTTGTTTTCACTTACGTTTTGTTATTTTCATCGACATTGTCCTCCAAACATAAATTATATCGAATTAAGCCATATTTCAACATATATGTTCACAATTGATTATGTTTTGTGGCCTAAATGAGTGTAACACGCACTTATCAGTGAGCTTCTAGGATTTGATCCTATTGGAGATTCAAAGTACACTAGTGATGTTCATTGGGGTTGCATGCTTCGAAGCAGCCAGATGCTTGTTGCTAAGGCATTATCCTCTTCTCTTGTTAAGTTTTAGAGACATGATTCATATCGTGTGTATAATTATCAAATGCTAATTACTTTTCTATGTGCACATACATTTCTTTTTCATAAATTTGGAAGATCGTGGAGGAAATCTCTAGACAAGGTAATGTACATTAATGCTAAATCTGATCATTGCGCACTGATATTTTAGTAATGTAGATATATATAATTTAAGCCATGTACATTTGATGGCCTGTAAGTTATGTTGATGATCACAATGATCTCGTTCTAATTATGCAGCCACTTGATCAAAATTATATTACACTGAAATATTGCAACGTTTTGGGGATTCTGAAGGCTCACCTTTCTTCATACACAATCTTCTCTGTTAGGTATTTTAGTGATGCCCAAACAACCCCCTAGGCGATGATGAAAAATCGCGACCCGTTTCGTTTCATAGGCTTTAAGACCAAGATTGAAATATGAATTAAAGATCCACACCACAATTGTAGTAACCCAATTAAGTTGGGTATTTAGAGGGAATCGGCCCATTAGGACTAGGTGCTCAATACCTAATCAAAAGATGGACTTGGTAGTTAGAGATATACACTATCCCTAATTTTTGGTAACCTACCTTATCCCTTTTGATACCAATCCCGTAAGATTTTGTAGGAAATCTTGGAAATTCGTTTTCCCTTCCTTACCTATAAAAAGAGACCTAAAAACCCTACCAAAAGCTATCAACAAAGAGTGAAAACCGTCCCTTGCTTTGTGCTCTTGAGAAACTTATTGCTTTGTGCCTTTGAAGCCTTTTCTCCTTGCCTTTGTGTGCCCATATACTTGGTGTATATCTTGGACTCCGAAAATCTGTTGTTGGTGTTACCTTTGTGGTGTTGGATCGAAGATTTCTGAGGCTAGCAAAAAGGGGATTATCGTTTCTTCGTTCTTCACCTTCTTGCCTCTTTTCTTGATTGTTTTGGATTGATTCTTGCATTATAATTGTGTTTATTACTTGCTGATTTGTTCACGTGTAGGAGTAGTAAAACACTTACAAATTTGGTATCAGAGCTGGTGGAATCGAACAAATAGATCAAAAAATCGGAACTGCAGGAAAACGCGAAGAACATGAAGAAATTTTAAAAAAAAACCGAACCTGCAATCTCGATTTCTGGACAAACCAGAAGTCTTTTGGAGAAACAGATACCGAATTCGGGACGTGCAGGCGGAGGAGATTCAGAACGTCCGGCGCGTCGGTCAACGCCGGCTGCGCGTGGGGAACACGGTGGTGGCGCGTACGGCTCACGCCGGCGGATTTCGGGGAAGGTTCCTTCTGACAGAATCTTCAATTTTCTATTTCTAACATTGCTGTGTTGTTAGTTTTCGATTTCAGGTACTGTAGAAAAAGTTGGACGATTTTGCCCTGGTGGATCGCCGATCAGAACTTCTGAATATTTACTAAATTACTTTAGGCCAAGATTGCGGCCCTAAAGCAGTAAATTCGCATCTCTCCAATTTACGGATCTCAGAAGTGGTCCGCTCTGGTAAATTGGCTGAAATCTTTATATTATCGCACTAGCAGATCATCGTGTGGGGTGATCACATAGGTTTGGGGGTTGCCATTGCTTGGTAACCATTGATTGTTGCTAGAACCTAGGATTACCTGTTTAATTTCTAAGTGAAATTACTTGTTTATCGTCGTTAGCTTAGTTTGTTGAACGTTGTTGCGTTATCTCAAATCATTTTAGAATTGTACCCGAGCCTCCTATTCTAGTTTCTTCCCTTGACCTGAGAACCTGATTCTCACGGAATCCTGGGGTTCTAGAATAGAGTATTACTGTGAAACCATAGGAATTTTGTTACTCTGTGTAATCTATGTGACCTGTGACTTTTACAAGTTTGAATTTGTGTTCTATGCATTTTTTGGTAAGATGTCGGCACATCACTTTGATTTGGGTATCTTTAATGGTAAATGAGACTTTTCTATTTGGAAACAAAAAATGAAAGGTATTCTTGTTCAACAAAAAGTTTCAAAAGCTATTGATAATTCTTTTTTTGCAACCTTGACTGCTGAAGAAAAAGGGAACTTGGATGAATTGGCATATACTTCTATTATTTTACACCTGTCTGATGCTGTTTTAAGAAAGGTTGGTAAGTTAAAAACTACCAAAGAACTTTGGAAAAAATTGGAGGAACTTTATGTATCAAGGTCTACTCCAAACAAACTTTTTCTACTCGAAAGCTTTTTTAGTTTCAAAATTGATTCTTCAAAAGACCTTGATGACAATTTGGATATTTTCAATAAACTTGTGCAAGACATCACTAACCGTGGTGAAAAAGTATCTGAAGAATATAAGGCTATTATTTTGTTGAATGCTATTCCCGACACCTATAGAGATGTTAAAAATGCTATTAAATACGGGAGAGATACTTTAACCCCTGAAATTGTCATAGACTCGTTAAGAAGTAAAGATATGGAAATGCGAGCCGAGAGAGTCGAGAGAAAAAATGGTGAGGTCCATATGATGAGAGGTAGGTCTCAGTCTAGGACTCGTGATAACCAAAGTGGATATGCATTTGGTGGTAAAAAGAAAAATAGGAGTCTATCTAGGCCAAAAGGTAAACCTAAAGGTAGGATATGTTATGGGTGCGATAAAGCTGGACATTTCATTAAAGATTGTTATGCTGAGAAAAACAAACCATAGGAAAAGGTTCTTGATGAGGCTAATGTTGTTACTTCTTCTGATGAACACTGTGAAGTTGATGTGTTATTGAACTCTGAACCTACTGAAGTAAATTTGACAATGAAATCACACGTGCATGGATGGATACTTGATTCTCGTGCATCATTCCATGTTTCATCACATAAAACTTGGTTTGAAAATTTGCAGGAGTCTGAAAGTGGTCATGCTATTTTATGCAATAATGATGCATATAAAATTGTTGGAATTGGTGATATCACGTTAAAATTTGACACTGGTTATGTGCTTAAATTACATGGAGTCAGATATATTTCTGAAATGGCTAGGAATCTTATTTCGGTAGGAGCTTTAGAAACTGATGGGTTCTTTGGTAAAATTGGAAACAACATGTTAAAAATGATTAAGGGTTCTCTTGTCACATGTAAAGGTATTAAAAGAAACGGTATCTATGTGACCAATGCTGAGAATGTTAAAAATTCTGCTTCCTCTATAAATTTGACCAGCACTGATGATACACACAAGTGGCACAATAGATTAGCTCACATAAGTATTAAAGGACTTAAACTGCTAAATGATAAAGGTGTATTTGAAAAAGACTGTGTGTCTAATATGCATTTCTGTGACCACTGTGTGCTTGGTAAACATCGTAGGTTATCTTTCTCATCTGGCATACATAAAACTGTTAAAGTTTTGGAATACATTCATACAGATTTATGGGGGCCTGCTACTAATCCTACAATGGGTGGTAATAGATATTTTTTGTCCATAATTGATGACTACTCCCGTAGAGTATGGGTTTATCTATTAAAGGATAAAACTGAAACCTTTAATGCTTTCAAAATATGGAAATTGCAAGTTGAAACTCAAACTGGCAAAAAGGTAAAATATCTAAGAACTAATAATGGCCTGGAATTCTGTAATAGAGATTTTGATGATATGTGTGCAAAATGTGGAATTACTAGACATAAAACTGTTCCCTATACACCTCAACAGAACGGGGTGGCTGAACGTATGAATCGTACTTTACTTGACAAAGTTAGATGTATGATGTTGAGTTCTGGTATTCCTAAATCGTTTTGGGGTGAAGCTGCTATAACTGCATGTTATTTGATTAATATGACACTTTCTACTGCATTAAATGGTGATACTCCGTATGAAAAATGGTATGGTAAATGTGTTGACTATACTAAGTTGAAAACTTTTGGCTGTGCTGCTTTCTCTCATCAAAATGAGGGAAAACTAGAACGTAGAGCTAGGAAATGTGTCTTCTTAGGATACCCCGAAGGAGTTAAAGGGTATAGGCTTTGGGATAGAAGTCAACCTGGAGTTAAGATCTTCGTAAGTCGTGATGTTACATTTAATGAGTCTGATATGCTGTGTCTAAAATTGAAGAATGACACTTTGAGAGAAAAATAGCAAGAAAACACTAGTGATGAATCCCGAGAGGATTTAAGACCTGTAAGTGTTCAAACCCCCACCACCTCAATTGAGGTGGAGCATCAAAATCCTGAGTTAGAAAATGGTTAGGATGAAAATACTGAGAGAGATGAGATCGTAGAGAAATACCAAGGAGAACAAAACCCCTTAGCTGATTACCATTTAGCTAGAGACAGAGTTAGGAGAACTCATAGGGTGCCTCAAAGATTAGAATCTGATTTTGAGCTTACTTATACTAGTTATGAAGAACTAGTGGATAGGGAACCAAACACGTATGAAGAAGCCTTGAGGAGTGAACGATCTGAGAATTGGGTGAAAGCTATGAAAGAAGAAATAAATTTCCTCGATAAAAATCAAACATGGGAGTTAGTCCTAAGACCTAAAGACAAGTCTATTGTTGGGTGTAAATGATTTTTTAAAGTTAAGGAGGGAATTACCAAAGGAGAGGATTTAAGGTTTAAGGCTAGACTTGTAGCCAAAGGTTACACACAAAAGGAAGGGATAGATTATAATGAAATCTTTTCTCCAGTTAAGTATACCACAATTAGGACTATGCTTGCATTAGTTGCGCATTATAATTGGGAACTTGAACAACTTGATGTTAAAACTGCTTTTCTGCATGGTGAACTTGATGAAAAGATTTTTATGGATCAACCTAAGGGTTTTGAAAATAAACAAAAGCCTAATCATGTGTGCTTTCTAAAACGCTCTTTGTATGGTTTAAAACAATCTCCTAGACAATGGTACTAACGTTTTGATTCGTTTATTCAAACAGTTGGTTTTAAAAAGAGTGATTTTGATCATTGCTTGTACTATTAAGGCAGTATAAATGATAACTATATGTTTCTGTTGTTATACGTGAATGATATGCTTTTGATTGGTCCCAACTTAAAGTTGTTAAAGGATATAAAAACTACTTTGAGTAATGAATTTGATATGAAAGACCTAGGAAATGCTAAAAGGATTTTAGGCATGGAAATTAAAAGAGATAGGTCAAATTCATTGTTGCTTTTGCATCAAGCTCCATACATTATGAAAATCTTGAAAAAGTTTGGCATGAATGAATGCAAACCTGTTTCATTGCCTTTGGGCAATCACTTTGTGTTATCTAAGGAACAATCACCTGCTAATGAAGAGGAAGAAGAATATATGAAAAATGTTCCATATTCGAATGCCATTGGTTTTGTGATGTATTTAATGGTGTGTACTAGACCTGATTTAGCTTTTACTGTTAGTACACTTAGCAGGTATGTGTCAAACTCTGGTCCCACGCATTGGGAAGCTTTGAAATGGTTGTTTAAATATTTGAAAGGAACATGCAATGTTGGCTTAATATATAAGTCTAGTACTGAAGGAGTAAAATTGAAAGGCTTTATTGATGCTAATTATGCTGGTGATAGAGATAATAGGAAATCTACATCTTCCTATGTGAATCATGTATTAGTTGGAAATCACAACTTCAACATGTAGTTGCATTATCCACTACTGAATCTGAATATATTGCTGCTACTGAAGCCTTTAAAGAATCTATGTGGTTTAAAGGTATGTTAAATGAACTTGGTGTTCTTGATAATGATGTGACAATATATTCTGATAGTCAATCTTCTATTCACTTATGCAAAAATCCTGTCTTTCATGAACGTACTAAACATATAGATGTTAGATTGTATTTCATTAGAGACATGGTTTCTCAAGAACTGGTAAAACTTGAGAAAATCCTTTCAGAGTACAATCCTGCAGATATGGGAACTAAGGTGCTCCCACTGATAAAGTTTAGAAGTTACCTTGATCTTCTAAACATTGGTACAAACTTGTAAGTCTCTTTCCTTAAGGTATTTTGTTATCTTATCTGACTTGCAGATTGTTTTGGCATCAAGGTGGAGGTTGTTAGGTATTTTAGTGATGCCCAAACAACCCCTAGGCGATGATGAAAAATCGCGACCCGTTTCGTTTCATAGGCTTTAAGGCCGGGATTGAAATATGAATTAAAGATCCACACCACTATTGTAGTAACCCAATTAAGTTGGGTATTTAGAGGGAATCGGTCCATTAGGGCTAGGTGCTCAATACCTAATCAAAAGATGGACTTGGTAGTTAGAGATATACACTATCCCTAATTTTTGGTAACCTACCTTGTCCCTTTTGATACCAATCCCGTAAGATTTTGTAGGAAATCTTGGAAATTCATTTTCCCTTCCTTACCTATAAAAAGAGATCTAAAAACCCTACCAAAAGCTACCAACAAAGAGTGAAAACCGTCCCTTGCTTTGTGCTCTTGAGAAACTCATTGCTTTGTGCCTTTGAAGCCTTTTCTCCTTGCCTTTGTGTGCCCATATACTTGGTGTATATCTTGGACTCCGAAAATCTGTTATTGGTGTTACCTTTGTGGTGTTGGATCGAAGATTTCTGAGGCTAGCAAAAAGGGGATTATCGTTTCTTCGTTCTTCACCTTCTTGCCTCTTTTCTTGATTGTTTTGGATTGATTCTTGCATTATAATTGTGTTTATTACTTACTTGTTGATTTGTTCACGTGTAGGAGTAGTAAAACACTCACATTCTCCAAGCTGGAAAGGCTTATGGCCTTGCTCTAGGATCATGGGTGGGTCCATATGCCGTGTGTCGCACCTGGGAAACTTTCTTGCGTATTAAGAGGGAGGACAATGAAAATGGAGGCTTGCCCTCGATGATAGCTATATATGTGGTTTCTGGTGATGAAGATAGGGAACGAGGTGGAGCTCATCTTCTTTGCATTCAAGATATTTCTAGGCATTGTTTCGAATTTTCCAGAGGTGAATTTGATTGGACCTCTGTCCTCATGTTGGTTCCATTGGTTTGAGGACTGGACAAAGTTAACACAAGGTACGAAGTTAGATGTCAAAACTTTGGAAAATGAAAGTACATCATTGTAAAGCCTCAAATTTTGTAGATTTACCTCAGCTAACCATTTTTATGTTTGCTCTGCGATCAGTTAGAGATGATTTAGGGGACGGTAGCTAGTCCTATCTGTGTCGTAACTTACTACTAATATAGTTAAAAGTGGATAAATCAGACTAGAAACTTGATGAAAAGTGGAAACATGAAAAGCTTGAAACTTATTTTGGAGTTCAAATGTGTAAAACAGGAGAAGGATTATTAAATTTAAAATGGGGAGAAAATTATTATATAAGAAGTCCTTTTTCTGTATATGAACTTGCAACTGCGATTTTTAAGGCTTCTATCTCATTGACGCTTTCCACATTATTAATAGGGAAAAAGCTATTTGTACAAAGTGAGGTTACAAAAGTTGGGTTACAAAATGTGTTGGCAAAATTCATGCCATTGATTTCAAATGATTTAAAAATCTGATTTTGAAATCATTGGTGTAGATGTTATTTTGTCAACCAACTTTGTAAATCAACTTTGTACATGTAGCATATGTTAATAGGAATAGTTGTGCTACTATGGCCTCGGGGACACAGTACATCAAAAACTTGGGAGTTATCTAGAGATCTTCGGAAGGTGCTAAATTGATACCTTTCTAGCCAGATCTACTAAATTATAGGGAGGAAATCTTTGTGGTGTTATGTCAATCTCTTTATAGTTTGCAGGCTATTTGTGTTTTAAAGGAAAGCTATTTGTGTTTTTTAAGGAAAGCCATTTCTCATCATTGAAATTTCCCATATTCTCCATCCATCCACAACACTTGCTGATATTGCAGTCTATAACTCTTTGCCCAGTGAAGCCTTTTTCTGTAATATGATGACATTAATTCTTTGCTCACATAAACTTACTGCCCATGGTGCAGAATATAAACTCCCGCTTTCGTATTTTCCATACTAGTGTTTACCTAAGATTGCAAGTGCTCTTAGCTATTGCACCTTCTGTAGATTCTGAAATGTGATGCAACTATTCCCTGTATTTTCTTCTTCACTTATTCAAATCGAGTTTTATTTACCATTTAGCGATAAAAGTTGAGTTTTATCCAACAGGGTTCTTGCTCGATTTATTTGTTATATTATCTTATGGAGATTATACTAGCTTAAATTTTTACTTGATCGGCTTTTTTGTGCAAGGAAATTTGCTATAACATTGTCAATAATTCAACTTCTTCACTTTCAATCTTGCTTCTCTGTTTGAATATGACAAGAATTAATATATTTCGTGTTGTATTGATTCAGAAGAATGTGACATCCATCGACACAACAAACATATATGATGGTGAAGCAAATAATTCATAAACTTTTGTGATGAAGAGTACAAGGAAGATCATTTGATGGCTATGTTGCCATTAAAGCTTTAGGCCAGCGTTGTTTGGGTGCGCTTTTGAATGGCCCGACCATCTCAAGGGTTATAAGAATAAGTTACGTTTTTTTTCTTCGTCCTTGTGAAAGATACTCAATTTGTGGAAGATAGTGTATCCAATAGTTGAACTAATTATTCTTGTAATTTAGTTTTATTTTATCTTGATTTGAATTTTAAAAATTAAGGAATTAAAGGGATATATTTGTAATTTTATGTACGTTATTAGTTTTTACATTAAAATTTGAATGTTAGCATTTTTTATTTTATTTTTTGAAATTAAACTTTAATATATTTAGTCCTCAAGAGAAAAAAAATGTAATATAACAATTTATATTTGTGGTCCAAAAAAAATAAGACTTTTCGCAACGTTCACTTTTTAGCAACGTTCATTGAATGTGGAGAAAAACCTTTTTCGCAACACTTTGTGAACGTTGCGGAAATGTCTTTTGACAACGACATTTTCGCAACGTTCAATGAACATTGCGAAAAGGTTGGAACTCTACGGCAACATCAAAGTCCGCAACATATGATCGAACGTTGCGAAAAGTCAATGACAACGTTTTTTACACGTTGCAAAAGGCAGTTTCTGGTGTAGTGTTTATTGTTTTTTCCATTGAATCATGTCTAACAATTATGAATTCCCTTGGTCAAGATCAATTGTGGACATGTGACCAAATTGGATTAGTTCAAATCAGATTTTAAAAGCCTAAAATATGAATTATTAGCTCAACTATGTGGATTTTGTGATTGCAAGCAATGTAGATGAAGAAGAAAGCAATAGGAAGGCAATGTAGAAGGCTTGCAATGCAGATGATGAAGAAATCAATTGCAGTTATTTAACCACCTCATTATTTGGTGAGATGTGCAGCAAAAATTAAAGGAAAATGGTGTAATTTTACTCTAATAGAAATGTTGTGATTTGTGTCAAGGAAAATTAGTGTCCGTAACTAGTTAATTGTCTGATTTGTAAGTTTATATGTAATTTTTATAAATAAATTGAGTGCTATGTGACTGCAATCTTTAGTAATTGTGACCTATAAATTGTATGATATGTGACCGTGACATATTTAATTTCAATATAGATCACAAAATTTATCCAAGATCACGAATGTGACAATTTAATTTTTGAAAATTTTCTCGGCTTCCAAGATCATTTTTTTTTCCAAATTGATCACACTTATCAAATTTTATGATCTATAATATAATTAAACAAATCACGATCACAATAGCACATAATTTATTTTTACGGTCACATATAATCACAAACTACACAAGGTCACATGCACAAAGACACAATTTGTAGGTCATAATTATAAATTTGTCACAAATACACATTTTTATAAGTCACGAATTACTTATTGGTCACGAATTACCAAATTATCTGCTTATAGTCAGTCTTCATTTTACATCCAACTCCACCACTACCATCATTACCCAAATAATTAGCACCATCTCAATCTGCAATCAACCACCACTTCTACCTCGCACCATCGTCTCCACCTCAACTCACCACTACACCACAAATCCACCACCACCACTACCATCACATTTTCCTCCAATTTACTTTTAATACTAATAAATGTAATTACATAATGCATTTTTATCATTCAAACTAAGAAGTAAAAATCTAGTCAACAATAAACACAAAATTTATGGTCACGATTATGTTTTAGTCACAAAATCACACATTATCGCAGTCACATACCACACAATTTATGGGTTAGAAATTTCGTATTAAGCTACAAATCACACAATTAAAAGTTAAAAAAAAAATTATTAGTCACAAACCACAATTCAATGGTCATAATCACCTTTTATTTCACCCTATCTCACTCCACCGCGGTCAGCACCACGTCCAATCCACCGCCACAGCCATCATCCAAAATACTATTCAATGTTTTCTTTAAAAAATTAGGTAGTCATATTATAATTTAATTAAATATGTTACATTCACAATACACATAATTTGTGTCCATAGTCACGTGCCAGTCACGGAACACAAAAGGTCACAGTCACATAGGTACACAATTGTAGGTCACAGTAAAAAATCAAGTTACAATTACACATTTTTATAGATCAAATATCATTTATCAATCACAAATTATCAAATTATTGGTCACAACTCATTTATCAGTCCCAAATTATTAAATTAATTGATCGCAACTTACTTATGATCACATATTATTAAATTAATTAGTCACAATTTATTTAACGGTCACAAAGACAAAAAATTTTAGGTCACAATTATAAATTTAATCACATATCACATTTTTTTAGGTCACGTATTATTTATTAATCCCAAATTACTCATTTTATTGATCACATTAGGCTATAAAACTCTAATAAACTATTTATAAACGTAAAAAAAAAATAAAAAAAAAATCACTTTTTATCGATAAATTTAGAAGAATCCACAAGTATTATTCACTCATACTACTTATTTTTATGTATGGATAATATAAAATGTTTATAAACACTCTCCAAACATGTTTCATTTGAGTCGCATGGTTGCTGCTTATTTAAGAATCTGTAAAGCTAATTGTATAGGGCAACCATGTGGCCCTATAGGTTGGGGGCCATGTGGATCTATACAACCAACACAACCCTTGATGAAAGGAAAACTTCATATGTACAGATGAAATTTTTACAGAATGTTTACAGATACTCACAATGGATGTGGGCCCCAAATGAATTAAATATTGCAAAAAAAAAAAGCTGGACCCCACCTATTGTGTGTATTCTGTAAATATTCTGTGAAATTTTTTTCTGTAAGATTAGCATAGTTCTGAAAGGAAAAAAACATGACCCATATAATAAAGTTATTCTAACTTTTATTGTCATCTTTTCTGGAGGCTCTAGATATTTGTGTTTTCGTTGTAAGGAATATTTTAGAAGTACTATCGTGAAATCTTGTAATCCTTAAAGCATCATCCTGTAAAATATTTATGACAGATTTTAAGTAATTTTTTGTTTGGCGTTGGCTCAGTTATAGGATTGGTATTGGATTTAAAAATGTTAGAAATTGAAGTGCCTATTTGATTTTCAAAATAGGTGTTTTAGAAGCTCTAATTGTCCAACGTGTTGGTGAACTATCAGTTTGATCGATTTGAAGATTTATTTCTGATTTTTGCCTCCCCACCACCACCAACTCAAATCCACAACACACGCTTCAAATCCAAATTTTCAATTCAACTCTAAACTCTTGCTAAAAATTTGCTTTTACTGCCGCTCCATCTTTAAATCTATGAAAACAATTGTTGGACCCTACTTGCAGAGATTCGGGGCATGGTTGGTGACTGTTAAATTGTGATCCAGTTATTTGTGGCCACTTCTTGATTGTTATTCGTTATTTCGAGTATGTAATAAAATGGGTTGATTACGACTCCATCATCTTGATTTAATTTTCATTTCAATTAGATTCAAAATTGTGAGCCTATGAGACATAGGAGTTATGTAATTTTTTTAATTTAATTGAAAATTGAAGACAAAGACTTGAAGACGGAGGACGAAAAATTCAAGATTTTTTTTTTTAAAAAAGAAAATTTAAAAATATAATAAATGCAGACAGATTAACTATTTGTCAATAGACGGTTTTGTCTGTCAGCCACGTACAGGCAGATTTCGATCTCTAATTTTGTTCTTTTTTCGAATCGCATTCAATATAAAAGATAGATTTCAAAATTAATGAACATCAAGATGATACTAGTAAATATGGTGTACGGTGACAAAGTCCTTTACTATTTTTGGAGTGCTATTGTTGGATTTTTGAAGATTTTGGGCTGAAGATTTAGATTAAATATTGGGCTTGGGTCCAATTAGATTTTAATTTAATTCTTGAATCGTCTGGGCCACAAATAATTGTTGATTTTATAGCTTTATGGATGCTTGAAATTATTGTTTGAAATATTGTCATTCTTGATATCATGACAAGTAGATTTATTTATGAGATTGCTCGTGATACTGTAAATAGGGTGAATATCATTGTACACCGATTTTTCCTTGATTAATTTAATTTAAATTTAATTTTTATGGATGAAAAAATCGTAATAATTAAAGTATATGTTAATCTGATTAATGTAAACAATTGATAATTATTTAAAATTAAAATCCATTACGTTAAAATATTGATTGGGAGATGATATTTATTTAAATAAAACCCCTGGTCTTCTTTGGTCAATAAGCAAAGTAATGCGCTTACCTAGTGTCGGTAATGCAACTGACTCCCTATAGGAAGAGCGAGTGGTTCGAGTTGCTTGATTAGATTTCTTTATGATAAAATTGTCTAGATATAATATAATTTGCAATCATCCTATAGTTGGTGAAATTATTTTCAAGCATTTAGAGATTGAGATAAATGTTATACACTCAAATCGAAATTATGTACAAACCTCCTATAGAAGCTCTCCTTTATAATTTTGGTGACCAAATAAAACGATATTAGACTTAATATTAACATTTGTTGTTAGATATATTTTGTCTAATAGGAGGGTCTCAGTTTGATTAGTGAACATATTGACCTTTCCTATAGAGAAACGTGTTGTATCATAATGATCGAGTCATCGTTGCATTATTGTAGTTAGATGGATCTACCTATGCATTCATGCATCATATACTAAATTATTATTTGATGCTCAATTTTAATATGCAATAAATGGTTAAGTCACCAACTTGTTTGAGGACAAACAATAGTTCAAGTTTAGGGGGTTTGATAAGTACGTTTTGCGCACTTATTTAGGCCATAAAACATGGATAATTGTGAATGAGTATGTTGAAATATGGCTTAATTTGATATAAATTGTGTTTACAGGACAATATTGATGGATATAACGAGAAATATGTGAAAACGAGCGAAAAATGACCAAAACAAAAGAAAACGAAAGTTCGGGGGATCAAAATGAATAACATGAAAATAATCCGTAGATGTGACGGATGATGGAATGAAGATTCAAGAGTACGAGGAGTCAATTGGTTGAAAGAAGACATCAAAGGGATGAAATATCGTCAAAGTATGATCACACATCAATTTCTAATCGAAAAGTTATGCACCGATTTTTAGCCTCATATTGAGACCCATATTTGATATCGTAAAGATCAAATTAGAAGATGATATCTGAATCAAAGTTGTAGCTCTTTGAGTTATCTTTCCAATACACTTTGAATCACCCAAATCGGATATCGGATAAGAACGTTATAGCCAAAATACCGAACGCTATCCGACGGAAACAATGTTGAACCATGCGGTCGCATGGAAGAAACCGAGAACACCAGGGATCAGTTTCAGTTAACCATGCGATCGCATGGTACAATCCTGACGTGAAAATTCTGGTTTCCTTATTAGATTTAACCTCTTATGGAAACCAATCTTAGACATTTTTTTAACCCTAGACTCGACGAGAAAAAGGGGGCTACGCACTTTTAGAGATTATTTTGACATTGGAGAGCAAGAACACAAGGAATAACGCGAAGATTCATCAAGCACTTCAAGGAATTAATTGAATATCTACTCGGGTGATGACGTTTCTTCATTTATTCTTTTGTTTTTCTTTCTTTAGCATGTTAGGCTAGTTTTTCTTGTACTAGGAGATCGATGAACCTTGTAACATGATATTTTAATCTTTAGTTTTATATTTTTGACATTAAAACACGTTTTTGAATTATTGAATGATTTATACATATTTATTTCATATAATTATTGCGCGCGCGTTAATTATATGAATGTGGTGATCTATTTTATGCATTCGAAAGAAGAGAAATAGATTCGACGTAGTATAAATTGTCATAGGGTCCGATAGGGGATAAAAATATACCGCTATGCTCTATGTGAATCTTTAAGTGTTCATAAAAACTAATGCGTTCTTTTATGTTTGTATTCGTCATAGAAATATAGTCGGATCGCACGATAAAATATGTTTAACATTACTCGAAAGAGATTGTTAAATTCAATAGGAACATTGATTCTTCAATATTTAATCGTGTTGTCAAATTGTAAAATTAGGATTTAAATGGATTGTTGCATGGGGATTTGTGATCCTAGTGCATTTTTCTCTTATTAACTTAATCAATTTGCATTCGTCTTTCATATTGCATTCTAGTATAATTTGCATTTAATTTAGCCAAATCATCCATAGTAGTTTTCATAATTTAGTTTGGTTAGCATTTAGTACAAAACTCATCTAGTTTCGGTTAAAGTTGAGATAATTAGTATTAAACTACTCAAATCTCTGTGGAATCGACAATCCGGACTCTAAAAGTCCACTTTATTACTTGTAACGAACCGTACACTTGTGGTGGTTTTAAATCAAACGGTATTTTCGTGAACAATGTTTCTCAACATATTTTTCGTTATTCTAAAACAAAACAAACTTATCGGGGATAATTATGTGGATTGAAAACGTAATTTCATGTTTTTGCTTATTGCTGAAAAAACTTGATTTTGTGCTCGAAGAAGAATGTCCTGAGGAACCTACTGAGACAACATACAAGTCCAAGAGGGCTGCGTATGATAAGTGGATCGCAGTTGACAAGATGGCTCATTGTTACGTTTTGGCGTCCCTGTCAAACGTATTACAACAAAAGCTTGAAAGTTGGGTGACCTCTTATGACATACTAGAAACCCTGAATGGCATATTTGGACATAAAAGTAGGTGGGATCGTTTTGAGTCCACTCGTACCATACAGAACATCCGCATGAAACCCGAAATGCCTGTGAAGGATCGTATGTTAACTATGATTGCACACTTCAACATAGCGGAGAATTTGGGTGCAACTATTAATCAAGAAACTCAAGTTGATATGGTATTGAACTCTTTATCTGATATGTTTTTACAGTTCACTGTGGACTATCACTTGCACAAAATGAATATGCCATTGATTGAGTTGCAAAATGTGGAAAGTGGTCTTAAGGGTAAGGGAGGCTATGCTCATGCGGTGATTGCTAGTTCATCTAGTTCCAACCAAAAGGCAGAGGAGTTGGAAATAAGAAAAGGAGATCTGACAAGAAGCCAGGCAGCAACAAAAAGCCCAAATCAGATAGAAAGTTGAAAGGCAAGTGTTTCCACTGTGGTCGCAAAGGACATTGGAAGAAAGACTGCCCTGATGCACTAGCTAAAAAGCAGGATGCTGGTGGATTTTTTATTATTGAGTCGTGTTTGGTGGTTGATTCTATAAATTCCTGGGTTGTAGACTATGGAGCCACTAATCATATATGCATGCCTATGCAAGTGCTTCAGGAGAGCAGAAGACTTAGTGAGGGCTAGTTTAAAATTACTGTCGGCACTTGAGCTATAGTTTCAGTAAGAGCAGTAGGAGAAGTTTACTTTTATTTCAGTTGTGGTAGGCATTTAATTCTTAGAAACCGTTATTATGTCCTGTGGAAGAAGCAAATTTTGATTTATGTTTCCTGTTTAATAAGACAATATTATTTTGTAAATTCTGTGCATGATGTGCTTTATATTTTAAAGAATAAAGCTCCTATTTGTACTAAATATTTGATGAATTATCTTTATATTTAAAATTGTGCCACAAATGAAATAAATGTTACTTTTGCAAACCATAAACAAATGTCTTACCATGCTAGTGATACATATCTATATCATCTTAGACTTGGACATATTAACCATAATAGGATACAAAGATTGGCTAGAGATGTATGTGGACCCATGAATACACCCACGAGATGGGGCTATGAGTATTTTATCACTTTTACCGATGATTACTCTAGATTCGGATACATCTACCTAATGGCTCGAAAGTTAGATGGCTTTGAAAAATTAAAAGGGTATCAAATTGAGTTCAAGAAACATTTAGGTAAGTATTAAGACACTTCGATCAGATCGAAGAGCAAATATCTCTGGGGATAATTTAGGGACTACTTACAGAAAATGGTATTGTTTCTTAACTGAGTGAGCCTGGTACACCGCAATAGAATGGCGTTACAAAAAGAAGAAATAGGATATTGTTAGACATGGTTAGGTCAATGATGAGATTCGCTACTCTACTTACCTTATTTTAAAGATATGCACTGGAAACAACAACATATGTTCTTAACTTAATTCCTTCTAAGTCGGTTCCCAAGACTCCTCTAGAATTGTGGAATGGGCGCAAGTCCACTTTACAATACATTCAAATTTGGGAATGTCCGGCTCATGTGCTGAAAGGGAAGGCAGAAAAGTTGGAGTGTAGATCAGAGATATGCCTGTTTATGGGATACTCTACCAGGGGATATTATTTTTATAGTCCTCTAGATATGAAGGTCTTTGTTAGCACAAATGTAACTTTCCTGGAGGATAAGTATATTAATGAACGTCAGTCCAAGAGTAAGGTCATGTTAGAAGAAATGAGTGGGAGCAATTCAACCCTATCAATTCCTGAAACGCAATCTCGTAACAGACAACCTTTGGTGTCAGAAATACCTAAACAATATGCTTTGAGTGGGAGAGATGAGTCATCATCTAATCACAAAGATCAAGTAAATGTTGACACCAACATTGATACAAATGTTACAATTTCAAACGATGCCACAACTCAGTATCCACTATCCCTTAGACAAAGTCAGAGGGTCATCAGACCACCTTCTAGGTACTTATTAGTTGGAGAGTCCAATCAGGCGATCTCCACAATACAAATTGATGATCCGACTTCAAGCTATGAATACTGAAATGGAATCTATACATTCCAATTAGGTCTGGGAACTTGTAAATGCACCAGAATGGATAAAACCCATCGAGCGCAAATGGGTCTATAAGAGAAAGAAAGGAGCACACGGAAAAGTAAAAACTTTCAAAGCAAGGCTAGTGATTAAGAGTTTTACCCAACGAGAAGGCATCGATTATGAAGAAACTTTCTCGCCTGTGGCTATGCTTATGTCTATCCGGATTCTCTTATCCATTGTAGCTCATTTTGATTATAAGGTGTAACAAATGGATATCAAGACGGGTATATTTGAATGGCCATCTTGAGGAGTGTATCTATATGATACAACTAGATAGATACATAGAACGTGGTCGTGAAAGTTAAGTTTGCAAGCTTTAGCAGTCCATTTATGGGTTGAAGCAATCATCAAGATCTTGGAACAAAAGATTCGACGAATAGATTAAGACATATGATTTTGATCAAAACTTTGACGACCATGTGCCTATAAAAAGATATGGAAAAAATTGTAATTTTCTGGTGCTTTATGTGGATGATATTCTACTCATTAGAAATGATGTGGGAGCATTATCGTCTACGAAAGCATGGTTGGTCCAATAGTTTCATATGAAGGACTTAGGTGAAGTTAACTATGTTCTAGGTATTCATATCTTAAGAGATCAAAAGAACAAGCAGATAGCTTTATCCCAAACTTCATATATTGACAAAATACTTGTTAGATTTGTCATGCAAGATTCCAAGAAAGTTAATTTGCCCTTTAGACATGGAATCCAACTATCTAAGGATCAGTTTCCTAAGACTCCTAAAGAGATGGAGCGCATGAGTAGGATACCTTATGATGAGTCAGTTGGTAGTCTCATGTATACTATGCTGTGCACTAGACCTGACATTTGTTATACTATAGGTATATAACAAATTGGTATGGTAAGTCGATATCAATCTAATCCTGGACTGAAACATTGGACAGCTGTAAAGCATATTCTTAAGTACCTTCGAAGGACAATGAATTATTTGCTAGTTTACTCATCACCAAATCTTATTCGCGTGGGTTATACAGATTTGGACTTCTAGGCTAATAAGGACTCTCGCAAGTCTACGTCAGGATCACTATTTACACTTGATGGTGGGGCCATTATTTCGAGAAGTAACGAACAATCATGTATTGCTGACTCCACCATGGAGGCTGAGTATGTGGAAACTTGTGAAGCCACTCAAAAAGTGGCGTGGCTCAAAAAAATTCCTAATGGATATCGAGGTGGTGCTTGCATCTGCACAGCCCTTGACACTGTACTGTGATAACAATGGGACATTGAAAAATGCTAAAGAACCAAAGAGTCATAAGAGGGATAAACATATTGAATATAAATGTTATCTCTTGAGATAGATAGTTAGTAGATGAGATGTGTCTGTCAGTAAAATTGCTAATGGGGATAACCTTGTGGATCCATTTACCAAGAGCTTATCAGTTAAGGTTTTCAATAGATATCTGCAAGGCATGGTGTTAAAAGAAATGGCACATATACTCAAGGGCAAACATGAGATTTGTTGGGTTGTGTGTTCATATAGTATAATTTTGTTGATGTAAAAATAATAATATTCTTAAATTGAATAAAATTATGTCTAGTTATTTATTTATTATTGAGCATGCGAATTAAAGCGCATATGATCACTTGTGATAATATAAGTTGGGTGCTTGCGTTGAGAAGTACAGTGTAACACAACTTATATTTTGATCATAAATTATTTTGTTCATAGCCAATGTATAAGTGTTGACACCTTATACTAGAAGGTTGTAGTATTCACTGATTCACCGTTCATGTTTGTGATTTGTCCTTATTACTGAAATAGTTAAAGGTGATGTACACTTGAAGTATATTGAACGGACCACATGTTGAGTTTAATTTTATAGCATGATAATGCAGAATTAAATTCTACTTGACCATTTTGTATTTCATCTAAACCCCTTGACATAGTTATGTATATCTTTTATTGATTTTAATGGTTCTTCATCAATGGGTGAGATCAATTTGATTGGTCAAATATGTTGATGAGTTGGGAACTTGAAAATGAGCGAACTTGAGAACATGAATTCATGTTGAGAACCGTCACCCTAAAAAATGGATAGAGTTACTACTTAAATAGTTCACAAGACTATTGAAGAAAATGATACTTAAGTTAGTAAGAAGGGCAAAACGGTCATTTATACTCGTACCTAATTATCGGATTTCGGATGGGGATTAAATAGATATACGGCAAGTCAGAAGAAAGTGTTACAGATTTATTGGCTTCTATGATCCTATATATTCTAAGAGTTCAGTCTTTTACTTTTAGTGAAAAAAACAAAGACTAATACTTAAATTGGGTGGTCTAGAGTCGACTAGACATGATCTAATTATTAGAGATTTGATAATATATGTCCGATCAGGTCCCGTGGTAGCTCTATAAAGTATTGAAACCTAATTATGGTAATATAATATTTTTGGGTTTAATTGTAATTACAATAAAAGTTTTGTACTTAGTTGTAATTATTATAAAAGTTGCAAACTTAATTATAATTGTAATTGAAGTTATAGGACTGCACATGTAATTAAATGTAAACTAATTGGATTTGAACTTTAATTAAAATTCCAACTTGAATTTTAATTAGAACTCCTATTTGAATGTGGAATTATTGTTGTACAAGGATTGAAACTATTTTATTTCTATAAATGGAGACTGGATAAAACCTAAAATTCCTACAACAATATACATAATTCCATAATTTTCAAATTTGGAGAGAGAGAAATATTTTTCTTACTTTATTCAATTGTCCAATTCAAGAATTAGTTTTCTTGATTTAATTAAAAGAAAATGCCCACCCACCGGTGTAGTCTTGATTTTGGAGAATACCATAGAAAACTTGGAGATTTGAAGTATCAAGTTTTTGCAATTAAAATCTGGAAGTTTTTCATTCAAAAGGCTAGAAGTTCATAATTCAAGGTTAATTAAATAATTGATAATCGAATTTAGGTAAAAATTCGAATCATTTATTCTTGATATAACATACACGTGAACATTTAAATGATCTTATTTATCGAATTAAAGAAATTTTTAATTTCTGGATAATTCTGCTTCCACATTCTAATTGGTACATGGTCGAGGTGGACCTAGATCCCTACAGTTGGACCCGTCTTGAACCGGCTCTAGGGGCAACTTTTGCTATTTCATGGGCCTGCTCTTAATTGAATTTATGTCTCTAGTCCAAATTTGTTTGTTGACAATTATATCCTAATCCAATGGGTCCTGAAGCTGAAAAACTGTATGATTACTATTGAAAGACTTTTGAAGATTACATTTCTTCCTAAGTAAAAGAACTTTAGAAATTCTACACGTGTGCTAGACAAAATTGAGAAATAAAAGTTAGATAAAATCTTGTCAAATGCCAACTGTAATGTCCGATCCTGTCCAGGTATTGCAGTCTCTAAGGGAAAAGAAGGATGAGATTTTGTTTCAAGAATTTCTGAGAAGGTGGAATAATCACATTATTATGGTCGGCTTTCGAGGTTCTTTAAGATCCTACATTAGTAAGAATAAGCTGCCTTCACTCGATGGAACAGACCACTTAGCGTTCTATAATCTGGTTAGTAATGAAAAGTCTACTTAGTCGAATTTCTAAATGTTGAATCTCAATGTTCTGATGTGCTAAGAAATCAGTTGGCGTTTTGTACTCATCTGATAAATTTTATATACATGTTGTAGGTTTACTCGGAAATCAACAATGAAGTTAGAGTTGTATGAGCCTTGTTTTCTACTTGATTACGCTTGTGAATATTGAGTACATATTCATAGTGATTCACAATTAAACTAAGAGCATGTCCACTTCCCCTGGTCGAGGGAATAAGCAAACAATATGATTAGGGTTCACACACTTCAACAGTTAAGAATACTGCGCTCCGTATTTTCACAATTTCAATCCATTTAATATAACATAGACGCGTCAACATACGATTACCTTGAGAATTGAGTTCTAGTTTATAATTTTCATATTGTACGTACTAAATACTGTCTAATGCAGTGTACCAAAATAGCACTAAGTGCATTATCTTTTTCTTCAGTATGTTTAAGGGCATAGTTTATCGAATGAACCAACGTACCATCACTATCTTAAATTGACAAGAAACACGAGGTGGAACAAGTTGATCAGGCCATAGTGAAATAAATGGAAACTTTTTAGTTTAATTTTCTTTTAGTAAATTATTATTTTTTATATGAAATATTCTTGTAGTACATAATGGGGTACCGAATGGTGTCCATAATAGACATATGGCGGCTCCTTATTGGGGGGCCTGCCGATATAAGGGGCCACCATTTGTCTATTATGGACATTATTCGATATCCCTTGATGTAGTAGCACGACTATTTTTATATATAGGAAATGAAGGTAGAAAGTGACTATAGTTAGAATAATAACTTAATGAATGTCGAAAAATCATATATTTATAATGTGAACTTTTCAGCTCTTTTAAATTTAATTTTTTATTATTTGAATAAATGCAAAAAAGTAAACAATAAAAATTTAACGCATGAATTAATATAAATTATGAAGAATGAATAAGGGCATCGTTGACCAAAAACTAAAATTAGAAGGAAGATAGGGATCCAAATGTTTCCCACCTATACTTTTAGAGTAATTATATTCACACCATAATTTTTATTTTTTACACAACATTATAGCATTTATGTTCCTAACGATTTTTTATGTCATTCTTATTTCCAAACTTTCCACTAGTTAACACATTTTATATTTGATAACAATTTTATTTCCAAAAATCCGTTAAAATGGTGTAAAACAATTTATTTCCTACATATTCTTGAAAAATAAAATAAAAAGTGTGAAAAATATTTTTCCCTCATTTCAAAGCGTGATAACAAAATATTTTGATATAAATCATCATCAAGAACAAAACATATTAATTAATGGAAGGTTAAAGATAAGAATTTGATGGAAAAAAAATAAGAAAATAATTGCTACAATGAACAATGATTGATGAACTTAACTGTAATTAAAATGTAGTATAAAAAATAAAAATTATGATGTCAATATAACCACCCATACTTTTATAGATTGTATTAAAATAGATGTTGATGTAGTCATGTTGACCTATATATACATTTTAATTTAGGGATAATTGCAGCAGCGGTCCCTAACCTTTCGTCTTTTTGCAGACTTTATCTTAACCTTCATTTTGTACCATCCATAGTCCCAAACGTTTCAAAAACTCGCACCTAGAGTCCAAATGGATGGAAACCGTCCACTTTTCTGTTAGTTGACAAAAAATTGTTGAATTTGACCAAATTAAAAAAGGTAAGATGGTAATTTAACATTTTTTTCCATATAAAACAATTAAAAAAAAGAACAAAACTGTTCATCTCCTTCCTCCACCATCACCCACCCCCACCCCCCAAACCAACAACTTTCAAACACGGCCAACCACTAAAAATCCAAAAAAGAGAAAATTGTTGCTTCCTTCAAAACCCTACACTACCTCTACGCCCATCCCATTTTTCTTAGCCACCAGCAACTTTGGGCACCACTGTTGGCCAATCGGCTACAAACACCCATCTATCACGATGGCAAGGCAAATGGAGGAGAACGGTCTGGCTAGGTATGTTTGAATCTCCTGAAGATGCGGCTAGGGCATATGATGCAGCTTCTCGATTTGGATTCTAATTTTTGAACATCATCTTTGCTTTCTTTTGAATTCGCCAAATCGTTGGTGGATGGCTGTAGAAGTTTGATACACAGCCAGATCTATGAGATTGGTGGCTATGGTAGTGTGATGGTGGTGACGACGACAGTTTATTTGAGTGAATATGTACCAGTTGCATCAACAAATTGCACCAGAAAAAGTGAATCTCTACAAATCAAGCACTCGTAATTTCGGTGCCAGTGATTTTTTTTGCAGTGAGATTTTTTCAGAATTTCTAATGCCTTTGCATTGTCTTACATTCTTCCATTGAAATTGATGGGTTTTCAGAATTTTACAACTCTGGTTTCATCACTGCAAACTCGTTTGTATCAATTTTCGTTAACAATAATAGTTCAGTTGATGGGTTTAATTTATGGGTTTTCATTTTTTGGCCATTTGATGAGTTTTTCATCATGTTTGAGGTAGAGATTTTGAAATTGGTTGATGTTATGTGTTGTTTGTTTGAGATTTGTGTGGTGATGATGGCGGTAAGGCAGCGTGTTGGTAGATGGCAGTGGCCGGCCATGTTTGAACATTGTTGGTTTAGGGGGTGGGTGATGGTGGAGGAAGGAGATGGACAATTTTGTTCTTTTTTTAATTGTTTTATATGGAAAAAAATGTTAAGTTACCATCTTATCCTTTTAAATTTGGTCAAATTCTACTATTTTTTGTCAACTAACGGAAAAGTGGACGGTTTCCATCCATTTGGACTCTAGGTGCGAGTTTTTGAAACGTTTGGGACTGTGGATGGTACAAAATGAAGGTTAAGGTAAAATTTACAAAAATGCGAAAGGTTAGGGACCGCTGCTGCAATTATCCCTTTAATTTATACAACTTTAATATATTTGTATTCGTTTAGATTTGTGTTTTAATTATTCATTTTTAATTTAGTTATTTTTTAGCCATTTCATAAAAAATGTAGGTTTTTGAATAATAAATATGTAAGATGATTATTTCACTTTGAATAATGATATTCATAATAAAAACTATTGATAGTCGTCATGCGTGGTATACACATGTCAAATTGTTATATGATCCTTTAATGTGCCAATTTTTATTACCTCATGCATTAATATCAAATAACAAACTATCATATGTATGCTACGTAATGTGACTATTGGTGGCCTTCACTATGAATAACATTATTCTTTCAATTTTGGGGTTGACACCCTACTTGATAGTGCAGGAAATTGAGGTTTCATGTTAACCCTTTAAGTGTAGCAAGTCCATCCTTTATAAGTTCATCATTAATTCATGTTTAATCGATTTGAAATTTTGTTCTCATTTTTCCAATAATACCCCTTTGAAGGATAAGGATGATGAAATTCTACCCCGACCGTATTACTCTAACCAGAACAATAAATGGGACGGGGATGGGGAACATAAATCGTGCCTTGAATTCCTCGATACTTACACAATCCTTTTATTTTATTTCATATTTTACAATTTAAAATTGTATTTCAAAAATAAAAATATAGATAAATCATTATTTGAGATAGTAAATTGGGATCTTTTAATTCTCGTCCTGTCCTATTATAATTAAATGGACACTTTGTGTGTTGGTCACTTGGATTGTCTAGTAAAGGTACTAGGCAAGGAAATGCCAATAACATCTCTGCATAAACTAATAGCCATGAGTTTGTATGATTGTGTTGAATTGCTGACCATCGCAGAATCTGATTCAATTCAGTTACTGCAAAATCTTGAATATCAATTTGTGATTTAAATTCTTATAAGATTTTATTAAAAAGGTAGATTGATTTGTAATTAAATTCTTTTATATTGGTTTGTTGTTAGTTTAATATCTTTCTAAAAAATAACTTTTTATTCAAATCCGATGTCTATTCAATAGATCTCCAAATTTGAAGTCCTATTACTATTAAGCAGGAGAGCCAAAAAGAAGACTATTAAGGCTGATAAGCTCAAAGTGGAAGGCACATTTGAGAGGGTGGGCAATCATCCACAGTCGGTGCAGATGTTGAACCTAACTCTCCGTGAGGATTTTGAAACAAGGTTATCAACTAAGAATAAAATCTCAAGGAGCTTACTTCTCAAAGATAGTATTGAGGCTGTCGGAAAGCTTTAGTCAGAAAGGGAAGTCAGACCAGAAGTAATATCATTAGTGCTAGTAGTCAACCTTGGGGCACCATAGCATGTTGGGAATAAAGGAGGACATACTGGACGTAAGCGCTCCCTTGGTTGGGGCCGACGAACTACGTGAGAAAATGGACCTTCTTTCTTGATGTTCAGCAAGAACGCACCATCAACAAAAGGAAAGAGAAATTCTTGACTACTAAAGCCATGGTAGCGAGCCATTGCATATCATAACATAAGATGAAATTATTTTCAACAAGTCCTATTTCATTCAACAAACCTTATAACCAATACCTTCATTTTTAGTATATGGAGCTGCAATATATTTAGCCTCAGTTGAAGATAAGACTACAATTTTCTGCAGCTGAAATTTCGAACTAATACATGTGTTATTTTTAGTATACACATAAGCAAATGTATATTTTCTGTTGTTAATATTACCAGCAATGTTAAAGCCTACAAACACCCTTAAAAACAATCCAATCTTTTCATTTATTTAACATCAAACTCCCGTTGATGTTCCCTTAGATATTTATGTAGCCTTTTCATAGCATGCAAATGACATTCACCAAGATTTAGGGTTGTCAATTGATTGTATTTTGATCCAAATCCGATCCGAAATTAACGGGAGATGGATTTAGGATATCCCAATCAAATAACCCGACCAAAATCCGAATCTGATAATCCGTTAACTAAATGAAACAAATATGTTTATAGTTCAATCTAATCCGATACAACCCGATCTAATTTATTATAATAATATAATATATTTTATACATTATCGCAAATTTTATTACACAATTTTTTCTATTTTGAAAATTGTATTATACTTTACACTTAATTTTCAAATAATAAATAATATTAATAGTATAATATTGTTAATTGAAATATTTGAAGAGATTTATTTTTTTAATTAATTAAAATAAGATGAAAATAATAATTAATTTAATTTATAATTTAAACAAACAAAGGAGCCAATAGTTGGAGTTGCTTTCATTATTTCAAACTTCTCACTTTCCACATTGGATACTCACAAGAATATCACAAAATATATAATCTATAAATAGGTGGGCCTAGAATTGGGTAAAAAGCTATACGAGTCTTTTTAGTTCTAGGGTTTAGAAGTTAACTAATATAAAAGTTTTAATTTTTTTATTTTTTCAATTTTGGATCGGGTTGTCTGATCGTATATCCAATAATATAGTAAATCGGATATTGATTCAACAATTAAATATCTATTGGATTGTTGGATCAGATCGGATCGGATCGGATTTGGGTAGATCCAATCCATTCATAGCCCTACCAAGATTGATCATGAATATGCCAAGAACACTGATGGAATAAGCTAAATGTGACTAGTACAAACTATTATGTACATTATAGACCCAACAACATTAGCATAATATATATATATATATATATTTCCCATTCTAACCAGTTCTTGTTCAGTTTTGGAACACTGTATTATTACAATATAAAGTGATTGACTAAAGATTTAAACTAACAGTTTTTGCTTCAAGCTTAGAAAATCTATCTAATACCTTAAAAATAAAAGTGTTTTTTTTTTAAACAACTTATATCCTATCACATCTCTCTTTATCTCCATTCTTAGTATTCTTCTTACATATCCTAAGTCTTTCATTTCTAATTCAAGTTTCAATTTCTATATATAAAAGAAAAAATTATAATCCATCACTTCCAACAAACAATATATATCATCTAGAAGACAATAAGAATTTGAACCAACTTTTCATCTAAAAGAAAATTATGGATCATATTCACTTTTATTAAAATCAAACCATTTTATAGAAGTATTATTATCAAATTATTTATACCATTGAGCAAGGGCGGAGCCAGTATAGGCCAGTGCAGGCCTTGCTTGACACAAAAAAATTCAATGTGCATGCACTGGAACAAGAAGAAAAGGGAAGAACTAAAGAAGCAAAGTAGAGAGACAGAGGCCACAGAGTGTGCACTGACATCAGTGGCGGAGCCAGAATTTACAGGTTGGAAGGAAGGATAGTCGCAGACTCACCACTCACCATTGTTGCAGGTAGTAGCAGACGGGAAGCTTGAAGAATGAAGGGGATAGAGAGGAAGATGAGTGTTAGACTTGGGCCAAAAAAAAATTCTGCTTTAGGCTTTATTTTTTTTTTTAAGTAGGCCCATTAATATTAGCCATAGAGCCATAGCCTATATAGCCCATATGCCTCTTAAGAAAAATTGATTGCAAGCAAGCATTAAGCATACACAAAATAATTTAGACAAACCAAACCACATTCTCTCTAGTTTGCACAGCCCGACACGTTGGATTTGTGACCTGCCTGCTGCCGGCGAGTCGTTGACGTCGACCTCAGCCTTCACAACTGCCTGACGTCGCTCTGTGCACCTTTCTTCTTTTTTTTTTTTTGTTTTTTTGTTGTTTTTGTTTCATCATTACGAATTTAAAATGGATATGTGCATAATTAAGATTTAAGAGGCTTTGATGACAAATTGATAATGGGGAGAAGCATAAATTATTTATCTGTTTTAGCGATAATAGGAGGAAAACTGTAAAGTGTTGGGTTTCTAGGTTTTGGCAATGAAAATCAGAGTTTTAAAGAACTTATGGGAGTTTCTGCTTATTTTGTATGCTTAATTGCTTATTTTAACTGGATAGAGAGTGCAAACAGGAAAAAAATTGCTAGTAGGATGTAGAGGTTGGACAGGTCACGCTATTTTAAATGGGTTTTTACGTGCTTGGATTTTAACCAGTATAATCGTGTCAAAATTTAAGCAACCTAATCATATTGACATTGAACTCGTAAAAAAATTCTTTTACATTATATCGTAGTTTGAAATCTTTGGAACTTGGAGAATATTGAAAAATCACAGAAGTCGATGCCTAAAATTGTGTCTGCACTAGACAAAATCTGGCTCCGCCCCTACCATTGAGTATGTTATTGTTTCAAACCATATAAAGATTTATATACAATAGACACACAGTTTAGTTTTTCTTATTGTTCAAAACTCTTTGGTTGTGACATTGAAATCTTTCCATCCAAGTTTTCATTTAAAAAGACAGTTTTTACATCTAATTGTTTCGCTTCAAAATCAAATTATATAAAACAAGAGATAATATAATTCTTATAGAATTATATTTAACTACAAGAGAAATATTTCATTATAGTCTACACCATCAACTTGTGTGAAACCCTTTGCAACTAAGCCATCCTTATACCTCAAACTATTGTCTTTGTATTCACCCTTTTTTATTTTGCAAATTCACTTACAATCTCTCACTTTTTCTCCTTTTAGTTTATTAACTAGGGTTCAGATTTTATTCTTCAATAAGGAATACATTTCATCCTTCATAGGTGCAAGCCAGATGTTTACATCTTTCACCCACAGCCTCCTCAAATGAATTAGGCTCAAATTCAAGAAAATTCTGCATATTATAAGCAGAAGCAAAATCTGCTTCATTAAATTTGGCTAGTGGTCTTATTTCTCTCCTAATTCTATCTATACCCAATTGACAGTCAGATAAGAGATTTTCAGGCTCCAAATTTTTAGTATATTCAATTTCAGAGTCTATTTGTTCTATTTAAGGTTGCTCCATCTCAATCTAATAATAATTTCTTTGATTTAAATCTAAAGAAATGAGATTAGATATCACATCTGTTTTAGAATAATGCTATTTGTAGTCGCTCACTACCGAAGTCGCCTTACGCGACATACAAGTGGCGGTTAATAATTTGATGCATAAGACCAAAATAAATAAATTAACACGTTAATGTATCAAATAAAAAATCGTCATATAAAATACAACATATGACAACTATCGCAGTGAACGACTATGAATAACATTATGCTTTGTTTTAACCTGACTATCATCACTTGCTTTCAGAATTTTTTCTTTTAAACAAAGACATCTTACTCTCATTAAAGTTATATTTTTATTTATTATAACTCTATAGCCTCCCTGAATTTTAAGCCACTTGTAGCCTTTTACCCCTTTCCCATACCCTAAGAATATGCTTATAATGGTTTTTGGTTCTAAGTTTCCTTCATCCTGATTTGCATAAGCAACACATCCAAACACTCTCAATTTTCAATAGTCAACGGGATGATCATTCCATATTTGATCAAGTGTTCTATAGTCTAATGATTTAGTAAGGCATTTTTTAATTAAGTATGATGCATTTAATAGCTTATCTCCAAAATAATTTTGGAAGTCCTAAACTAATTAACATGCATGTAACTTTTTTTTTTTTGGATAAAGTCATTCATTCTTAAGCTAAACAATTTTGTTGAGGGGCATAGGTAACAATCTTGTGCCGAAGAATCGTATTTTATTATTTTATTTTTTTTCACAAAAGTTATCAAATTCTTCATCACAGGATTAAAGGGCACTATTTATAATAAGAGCAGGGGCGGGTCCAAGCCCAGATACACTAAAAATGAAAAAAAAAAAAATATTAGTTTTAATTGTAATATATTAGCCCACCAACAAGTAATTTCAAAGGGCTAGCCAACCTCATTTCCTCATATGTTTTTGGGAAAATTTCATAAACCCTACTTTAAGAATAGGGTATTTCCAAAATCAGAAATTAACTTTCAAATTTCCAAAATCAGATATTCATTTAAAAAATATTTATAATTTATTCAATTAATTATATATTTTATTCATTAAACAAGTTAAGGTCACAAATTTACACAATTTGGTCACAGATTCACAGTTGGTCACAGATTGAAATTTATTAGGTCACGAATTTTTTTCGAGATCACGGATCAAAATTTATTAGGTCACAAACTTTTTTCGAGGTCATGAATCAAAATTTATTAGGTCACAGATTTTTTTGAGGTCACGGATTGAAATTTTAATAAGTCACAATTTATTTTCAAAGTCACAGATCAAAATTTATTATATCACAAATATTTTTCGAGGTCACAGATGTGAATTTTAATAAGTCACAATTGGTCACAAATTTGTTATTGGTCACAGATTAACCAATTTAGTGGTCACAGTTAACCAAATAATCTGTGACCACCGCCCGACAACCATTGCCGCCCCGCCACCACCTCACAATCACCACCGCCACCACCTCACCAGCCGGATCTGAAATTGCCACCACCACCAATGTCAACACCAACACACAACTACCACCACCACCTTACGATCGCCACAGCTACCAACATATTTACAAGCCACCACCACCATCTCCATTTACACCACCCCCACCAACGAATCAACAACCTCCCACCACCAACACCACCACCGCCGCCGCCGCCAGCAACAACCACAAACACAATCGCAAAACCACCACAAAATCACAGTAACGACAAACCCACCACCACAGCACCCACAACACTGCCACACACCAAAGATCTACAGCAAATCTACAATTCATTACCAGATCCGGCACCACCAGATGATGCTAGTGTTGAAAAGGCGGACGATGCTGCTGCTTCGCAATCGCTTGGGAATTGTGAGGTTCATGATGATAAAACGAAGTCGTTTTTTAACAGTTGACTTCTTCTCTTTCTCAGATAGTAAAATCGCCACCAACCGTTTGCTGCTGCTTCTACTTCGCGCCGCACTCAACGTCGACGGTTGGTGGTTGTCGAAGAAGAGAGAGCTCGCCTCCGGTGGTCTGTGTGTCAATCGCCCGCCGGTAGGTGGCGATGGAGGTTGGCTCAGGAGACGGGAGAGATTGGGGAGTGAGAGAAATAGGGGTGAGAGAGAGAGAGAGAGAAAGTGGAGGAGGAGCTGGGTTTGGAGAAATGTGGAGCGTGAATTAATTAGGGTTCGTGGTGTATACTGAATTGAAATTTTTAGTAAAATATTTATTTTATAAAAAGATTAATTAAAATAAAATATCTGATTTTTGAATTATGGAACTTTCCATTTGATTTTAGAATGGTGAATTCTTAAACTAGGGAATGGTGTAATTTTCACTATGTTTTTTTGGTTTAATTTTTGGCCCACTTATTTATTTAACTTTAGGCCCAATTTTTAGAACAATTAATCAATACCCATTTCTTCTAACTTCATTTACTTCACTTCATTTGGAATTTGGAAAGCAAAAATTTAAATAATTCCCAAAATCTTTAAATCCTAAATCTTCCACCCGGATCCGTCGACTGCCGACCACCAACCGCCAACCGTACCTGTTTTAAATTGTAAGTATTGTCATGTTTAGCAATTGGTCCAATTCATCATCCCCTGCAAGTCAGATCACCGCTCCATCTCTTATCCCGACCCCAATTTAAAGATGTATGTATATTAATTTAATCTCACATTTTTACTGTTTTGCTCTTTCTATACGTAGTTATAGTTGTTATTAATAAATACTGATGTTGATCGCTATTTTTAGTTAATGTACTGTGGTTAGGGTTTTTATATAGTTGTCTATGTAGTTAATTTGTGTTTGCTTGAATAAGTTCAAGTTTGCGCAGTTGCGCTTATGGGTGCAGTAATAGAACTCTACCATGAATTTCTTATTGATAAGGATTTTCATTTGAGTGGCTTAGTTAAAAAATTTAGCAATTAATGGAAGTATCTTGGAAAACTTGAAGTTGGAATTATCCAAAGGAATTTGTCTCAGTTGGATGCTGCTGTGATATTGGAGCTGCTAACTAGAAAAAGTAACTGAATAGAAAGAATGATATGGTTATTTATGAGTTATCCTCTAACCCAGTTGAATTTTGGTTTAAGTGGAGCAAGCATTTTCAGCAATGAAACATGTGAAAACGGAAATTCGTAACAAGATGGATGGTGATTTTCTTGCTAATTGTTTAATACTAAACATTAAACGAGAATTTAGTTTAAATTTAGATCTAGATTATATTATAGATGAATTTTATGCTGTAAAACATTGTTGGGTGCAACTATAATAAGTATCTTGTTATATATAAATTTTATTCGTATATTAAATTTTTAACAAATTTAGCCCACCGTATCACTAATTTCTGGCTCAGCCCCTGAATAAGTGTCTTTAAGTTCTTATTAAGCTGATTCTCAATGAGATTTTTCTAATTTCTAAAATTCATGCAAGTGTCGCACTTGTTCTTCCGCTAAATAATCCAATTTCTTTCTAGAGAAATAATCAATTATAAAAATGAAATATAAAAAACTAGAATATGTACATTCAATAGCTGGTCCAATTGATCAAAGTATGACCATTTCCTAGATTTTAAACCATTTTACCAGTTCCTTATATTTTGCAATAAAATTATTTTCCATATTTACTTGATCACCATTTATTTCCAAAACTTTAGAAGATCATTCTTTACAAGGAGACATGTGAAATGTGCACATTGAATCAAGAATTCGCTCATTTTTAATTGATAAATGACTAGTTATATAGACTTGTTCAATTGTAGCTGCAGCTTCTTTATAATCTATTGTACTTCCACCCTCAATCTAGGGTATTTTTCATTTCATCTTTCCTCTTGTATCAAAATTTTATAAAGTACCTGAATTTTTCACAAAAGTAACACTCGTTAACCTTAGCCTTATTTTTATTTTTCCGTTTATTTTTTCCCTTTGCAAAATTTTCAGAAAAATCTTTTCCTTTACTATTTGCTTTGATGAAATAATTGTTATTATTGTTTTCTTTTGAAAAAATCTTCCTTTTGGTCATTAAACTGACTCCGCTCGAGGAATCTTTAGTTTCATTTTTAAACTCCAATCTTCATTTTCAGTGAGGAAACAACAATATCATTTGTTATACTTTCCCTACCATATTTAAGCTATTTATAAATTTTTATTATCTTTATATTTTCTAGATAAAAAACTTAAGGATAATTGCGACAAAATGTCCCTACATTTTCAATGTTATTGTGCAAAACGTCCATACCTTTCATTTTTTTGGCACTTTCACCTCTACCTTCCACATTTCATTGCGCAAAAATCATTCTCATCCATTTTTTCAATAAAATGATGATTTTACCCCCTATTCAAATAAAACAAGAAAAGAAAAGAAAAATATATAACTAATTACAATCATTGTCCTAATTTTTTCAAAACATTACAGTTTTATCTTAAATTCTCCACCACGACCACCACTTTTACAACATTACCAAGCCCCCACCTATTGATCCACATAGTAGCACCTTTCGGCCACTACGCCCCTCGGACTCCACCACCAACAAGATTGTCATGATGGTATCAATTTGCAGGAATTATGCCTAGAAGTTAAAGGAATTGGACCAACAGTTATCGATTTATGAAGAACATCATTTAATTCCAAAATTTAGCAAACAAGTGTTGTAATGTCTGCAATTGAGCGATTACTCAATGTTTTTTGACCTTGAATTTCATTTTCCTCATGTTGATTTGTGTATTGAATCACATTTGGATCATGAACTGATGGAAGAAAACCTCTTTTGTGCAAACGGGTTGTTCTTGAGCCATGAACTGCCATTTTCAGGGAAAACTGGGGACAACACATATGTTCATTGGACACGTCATAAAGAGTATGTGTTTGTGGGAGTGGTCTGCGATCATGGGTCCCACCACCGTCACCAAAAATTCGTTTGAAAGTCGCGCAGTCGCTATGTTCGAAGACGTAGCTTGCTGGTTTTGATTTTGTGCATTTATGGATGATTGGTGACCATGGAAAGAAGCGTCTTGATGTGTATAATTCACTAGAATGTTGGACATGACATACATGTCGAAATTGGAGATTTCGATCGTTTATAAGAATGTGAGCAAACAGTTTTAGCTCGATTTTTGACGAATTCAGGTGGGTTCAAGGTAGGGGAAAGTGAGGCGAGGCTGGTGGTGGTGAAGTCCGGCGAGCGTAGTGTCCAAAAGGTGGTACTATATGGATCAATAGGTAACAGCTTGGTAGGGTTATGAAAGTGGTGGTGGTGGTGAAAAATTTAGGACTAAGTTGTAATATTTTGAAAAATTTAGGACTATGATTACAATTATATATATATATATATATACTTTTATTTTATTTGAATATGAGGGTAAAATTGTCATTTTATTGGGAAAATTGATGAAAATGACATTTTACGCAATGAAATGTGGAAAGTAGGAGTCAAAATGTCAAAAAAATGAAATGTATGGACGTTTTGCATAATAACATTGAAATGTAGAGACGTTTTGCGCCAATTAACCAAAAACTTAATAAGGCTACAGATTCTTGATCATTACAGATAATCTCACCTTTGTTGTTGAGATCCACGAACAACTTATTAAATTTATCTAGATTTGCTCGAAGATCTACATTAGGATCAAATTTGAACTGAAAAACTGTGCGACAAATTTGGGGACATTTATATGTTAGGGATTTATATGGACTCACAAAGAAAACCCTTTTTGGTTGAGTGGAGATGGCGAAGCCATTGACGGGTGGTCTGCGGCTATTGGAGGTTTGGTCATCTTAGGAAGAATGGGGAGATTTTTTTGAAGAGATGAAAGACGCGTTATGTCAGGATAAGATCAAAGCCCGATTGATATTTTACCTCATTCTTTCACTATTGAAATTGAGTAATTAAATGTATGTTACATAGGATGTCACTATATTGATTTTGTTAGTCGTTATTTATGAATAATATTAAAAGAGACATTCGATTTACATGGCTGGATAAGGTACGCGGTGGATGAGTTCAGTTAAAATTATCGAGCTTTTATCTAAACACGGTTAGCGTATTAAAAGTTGTGTTCTTTTGAACTGAAATAGATAATACTTTTTCATTAGGCACGTTTTTGGCGCTTCTAGATTGATTATCATAACAAAATATTTTAACATTTTGGAAAGTCTCTTTAACGGGGAAAAAAATGATTCGATGTATTCTCTCTCAGTTCTATAAGCTTTTAGACATAAGGAGCAAAGCATATAGTCACTTCTTTTTCTCTACATTTTAAGTGCTTATTTGTGATAAATTATAATTTCTTTACAATTTTTTTTATAATTTAAAGATAAAAATAGAACATATTAACTACATATTATATAGGACCTACCATTATTACTTATAATTATCCACAATTTTTATGGTATCCATTATTGGACTATACTATGTGTACACAATATCTTACACCCCCCTCACATGGAGGGGAGCCCATACATAATAAAATATTATATGGGCCCCTCTCCATGTGAGAGGGGTGTAAGCTATTGTGTACACCTCATGGTGTACACATTGCTTTATCCTCCATTATTTAGTTTCATCGGAACCATTCATTCTTTTTATAAATTTGACACACTTATTTGACAAATAATCGTAACATTTAATTTAAATTTATTCAACGCTCAATATCTTATGGATCTCAAGTGGTTATAATAAACTCTCACATGATTTTAATAAAATACATATTGAGAGTTGTATTAATTTAAATTAAAAGTCACGATTATTTATCAAATTTATGAGTAGGAGGAACGGTCTCATATTTTCATTGTCTTCCCTATTTATTTTCTCAAAAAAAAAAAAAAAAAAATTCTCTTAGGTAATGATATATTGAATATTACTTAAAAAAATATTCTGGTGTACAAACAAAAAATCCTGATATATTATTGTCTTTGTTCAAATGAAACATTTTAAGCCCCTGTTTGATTCCCATTTTCTCAAAAATTCATTTTTCTCTCTTCTTTTCAACCACACATCTTTTAATAAAATAATATTACACGCAAATCCAAAACTTTTCCTTAATTTTTAACCACACATTCTCCATCAATCAACTATTCAAAAATACATTTTCCCCTCAAAATGAGAATCAAACACGGCCTAAATAGGAGATAATGCCTAACTTAAATTCGAGTCTTATTTGGAGAAAGCAGGTAACGGATAAAATAAAAAGAAGAAAATGTTTTAAATATCATTTCTTCCCAAAAAAAAAAAAAAAAAAAAGATTAAAACGTGTCAATTCTCCATTTTCTAGTATTGAAACAATAAACAGTTCACATAATATTCTTCATATTTTCTATATTGTAAACAGTGTAGCCATACACTTGCACCATTTTGTGAATCCAAGCACCATGCAGCCGTACAGGTGGAACCCAACTTCTGAGCGAGGCAATTTGAATAGGGCCGCCGGAAAAACTTAAAACTCCAGTGGCGGCCGGCGGAAAACCACCGCAGTAAGGTGATTGGCCGTCCAAATACAGATGAATCTGTAGCCCACAGCAAATGAACAAACCCCACCCTATCCCCACCCACGTTTTTCTTCCTCGGCTCGGAAGAAAGTAAAAAAGAAAGGTTAGCGGTACACGTATCTGCATTGTGAGCTGGAGAATACATGACACAAGAAAAGTTAATCCATATTTACTGCCCAAAAACGCGGCCGTTACTGATGGAAATTTCTGTGAGTGTCGTCATCGTCGTCCATAATCACCGATGACTTTGGAATGTCCGTCATAAGATTCCAGTCGTTGAAACTTTTTAAAAGAGAAATATTGGCACGAGTGAAGAAAATTTCCATTGTTGATACCGCGTTTTTAGCAGTGATTATGAACGCTGAGATAGTGAGACTACATTTAATCCGTCTTATTAACGTTAATTATTAACTGCATTAAATATTGTTGTCACCAAATCAGAAACTTCAAAGAAATTGCAGTGAAGATATGAATAATTAAAATGCTTGTGAGTAAATTTGCTCCAAAAACGCAAGACCTTTTTAATCAATCAACACCAACAGATCAAGATCAAGAAGAAAATCTCGTTTATTTTAACCAGTTTTTGTTATATGCAAATACGAGATTTCTGCAATCAAGATTAATCTCTATAAACAAACATATATTCAGCTCGACGGGGCCTTGGCGGGGCTGGTGGCAATTGTGGCAGCGTAAAGGCCAGGTATATTAGCCCCGACATGATCAAGATTGGGACCAACAGAACGATGGTTGGTGGCGCCGGCAGCGTTGGAAGAAACGTTGGCAACACCAAGAGTATTACTGCAATGACAAGTATTATAATCATATACTGTTTACAAAAATGCCTGAATGTCAGATTCTTTAATAGCTCTTTTTCTTCATTTTCCATCACCTCATATGCCATAACTAAATTTTCTTCAATTCTCTATATGATCACTTTAATAGATTCCAGCAGAAGAAAACGAGCCTGGTATAAGCTGGTGTCTGAGTGTGTGAGGTGCTCTCTGCTTGCCAGGGGGAGAGAGACATGTCAGTTGTCCAAGTAGAATTCAGAAACCTAATTGTCAATATTTTGTGATGGATTCGTAGTATCCCGAGAATTTATTTTCTCTTTTTCATTTTTTGTATTTTTTGGGAGTTATGAATCCTAGGTAGTTTTTACTATTGGATCGAATTTGTTTTTTGATTCTTCTTTTGCCTCTTTTTTTTTGCTTTCTCATTTTGTAGCTACATTTGACTTCATGATATCTGATTTAATACTCCACGAATCGAGAAAATAAAGGTGCAATAGCACCCTATTGATAGAACAAGAAAGAGTTTATTGTTCTAAATGCACTTCTCAATTTATATGTTAGGGTGCGTTTGATTGCAAGGGTGGAATTTGGGTAAAAAGAAAACGAATTGCAATTAATGGTGTTTGATTGGTATAATTTTTCACATAATCCTTTTGACTTTGTTTTTCATGCAACTTGCTACTTTTTGGGATAATTTTTTTTTTTTTACAATATGTATTAAAATTTGTTTGAATTGCCAAAAAGTACCCAAAAATTATTTTTGTGTTCGTTTGGCTTTATTTTTCATGCGAATTGTCAATTAAATGGATACAATTTTTTATGTTTTTATTGTGAAAAAGTTTTTTAAAAAAAAAGGAAAATCACTTTCCTATCAAAACCATGAGAAAATAAAAGGTGAAAAATGTGATTTAAATGGTTGTACCTAGAAAATAGGTGAAAATGAATTCCATTGAAAAGTTATGCAATCAAACACCAAAATTAAGCATGAAAAAAGAATTAATTTTCCTTTTCCACCCATTTTGATGGCTATCAAACATAGTCTTAATGTTCCATTCTAATGTAAAAGGTAATGGAATAAATTACCCATGTTGATTGTTGATATAATAATTTGATATTGTTTTGTTAGTTAGAACCCTTCTTAGAGAGGTTTTATCTCTCTCTCTCTCTCTCTCTCTCTCTCTCTCAATCAATTCAATTGTATGGTAGAGTCCAGTGATGATAAGGCACAAACATGAATGTTGTTATGAAGAACGTTGTTATGAAGAAGAATCCCATCAATATAAGTTTATATATAAGCTGGGTTCAGAGCATATGAGATAGTTTGGTCCATGTCCACCATGGACTTTAGAGCATTGAGATGACTTCCCCTTGGTACGAGAGAATGAGGAAGGACACTTAGAGTCCGTTTGATAGAAAGATGAAATTTGCGTAGAAAGAAAATGAATTACAGGAAATTGAATTGCCTATAATTTGTTTTACTGAGAATTGCAATTAAAGGTGTTTGATTGGTATATTTTTTCACCTGAAAAATATAATACTTTTGGTGTCTGTTTGACTTTATTTTTCATGAAAATTGTCAATTAAAAGAATAAATTTTCTTACCATTGATGACAAAATTTGTTTATATTGTCAAAAATTAAAAAATTAAAAAAAATTTGGTGTTCGTTTGACTTTGTTTTACATGAAAATTTTCAATTAAATAGATAGATTTTTTTACACTTCATCTTAGAATTTGTTTATATTGCTTAAAAAAAGGTAGAATTTTAATTCCGACCAAAGTGGTGGGAAAAAGGAATTCCTTGAAATCAATGAAAATTTCAAAAGTTGGAAAACGGTTTCCATGAAAAATTTAGTCAATCAAACAATTCAAAAGTGAAAGTTGGAATTCGAATTTCAAATTCCAAGAAAAATCTGGTACTATCAAACGGAGCCTTATATCCCATTTCCTTGATTTACATCCAGTTTTTGTGCAGCTTCCAACTATCGATGGGAGAAGGCTTGGACATATAGTAAGATTAAATAAGGGGTATGATACGAGAATGATGGCTTATGAAATTAAAGGCTCGAGAAATAGATGGAGATGAGCTCTAGCCAATTGCTAATACTTCAGAAAGCACCTTAGAAGTTACCTGTAATGCCCCTATGGATGTACTCTTTCAAGGGTGCATGGTTGCTTGTAGCAAACCTCATCGAGTCCGGGGAGAGACCAAGGATCTTGAGCGATCGATTCCACGGAACAACCCAAAAGATAAAGAAGTATCGTTTATTTCTTCGTGCTCGTTCCAAGTTTGAAGTACCATATGTACAGATAAGAATTCCCTTTGTTACATGATTTCTTCTTCATATAGATATATATAAGATCTATGGGACAATTAATAAGAAGTGTATTTCATGCAAAAATCCTTCCTATCTGATAGAAAAGGATCCAGTGATCTTGATTTGATCTTGCCTAGAATCGCAAATCTTGGATATTTATTACTTGGATCGAATTCACAATTTATTTATAAATTCGAACCAATATAAAATGGGAGGGTGTAAATTCTACAGTTTTGGCATCTATTAGAATAAACGAGGTTGTGTTAAAGTTTTTGTGAGAGGAAAAGGTAATGTTAACCTAGAATTACATGTAGAAGAAAGGGATCATTGTAGTCGCATGTAGTTTACTTGCTATAGAAGAAGAACGTGGGCTTGGATGCTAGAAATCTCCAGTGACTTCTAATAGATGTAAATTTTACACTATTTAGGCTATAAAAAATGAATATATAGGCGTTTATTTGAATTTATTACTACTCAATTTGTTTAAATATCGATTATTGTAGGAAAATTCTAAATTTTGATGCACTTGGAGTGAGATAGGTGAAATTGGAGATTAAAAGGAGGATTTTCAAAGTTTGGGAATCGTAGTGTAAATAAATAAGGATTTGTCTACATGTACATAGCACCTTCCGTAATCTCTTAAACCTACCTCACATAGAGAGGGGTCCACACATAATAAAATATTTGTGAGTCCCTCTCCATGTGAGAGGTGTAAGCTATTTGGTACACCATAAGGTGTACAAGTAATTTTATCCAATAAATAAAAGTTGATTCAAATTATATATCAATGATCGAAGAATATGTAAAGTCAATTAGACGAGAATAGAAAACAAATGAATAAAGTTGCAAGAGAAAAAGACCAAATCAACACGGAAGAAGTTTACGGAGGGGCCAACTGCAGCGGTTTGTCCCAAGGTTTCTATAACCATGCATGGACATGGTGTAAATGGGATTGTGCACGCAACCCTAAAATCTGCAAAACATGAGCATGGGGTACTTTCTGGGCAAACGAAAACTTTCCTTCTATGATTGACACTACTTTGGAAACCAACTTTGGACAATTCTTTGACCTAAATTTGATTTGGCGTCTGTGTATTTCTAATATTCATGATTACTATCTTAAATTGAAGGTACAAAGATATTCAAATATCAAACACTAAATGGAATGGAGTAATCTAAATCTTGCCTCTTCAATCCAACACACCTCCCGGCAGGTCTCTATGTCTCTCCCTTGTTATTTATTTGTTTGACTTGTACTTTATAATAGTACACATTGAAAGCAATGTACAATTTAAGTTTGAGGATGCTGCTTATTGTTGAGAACAATAGATATGCGTGTTTGTTTTGTATGTCCACCACTTTATATATGTGAAAAGTAGCAAAAAAAAAATTGAAAATTTTCAAAAAATATTTTATTGATTAATTGTGTGCTTGTGTGAATTGGGTAGTCTTTTTCAACTTTTGTTGATATAATTGGAATAACTTGTGTGATTTATGTATTACTGAAGTTATGAAACTAGGATCATTTTGAAACTTATTATTCTTGAATTTGATACAATTTAAGCACAATAGTCACGTTTAATCATCTTACAACTTTGAAGTGGTTATTTGAATAGGGTAGATTTAAAAATCTTGAATTTTGGTTGTGCAAAATCCAAACCATGTATCTCAATTCCATAACTATTGAAAAGATAGTTCGGGGTGGTTGAATCACTACTAGAAGCTACCAAGAGATGTGTTTGCTTCGTGCATGAATATAGAATTAAACTACTTGTACAGAACTATTTATTATCACATGGATGACATTCACTCACATGTAGTGGAACCCGAGTGAATAAACAATGCAAAAAAAGGTGGGACCTCCCTATTATGAGTGGATGTCATCCAGGTGGTAAATGAATAGTTCTGTACAAGTAACATTGTTGATGAATATATTGTGTGGGGTAATTTTTTATTAGAAAAATGCTGGTTGTACAGCTTTGGTACACAGCTTAGGACACAACATTTCAAAAAATCTGAGTTGGCGTGAGAAAAAGTCAGAAAAGGCGGGCGAATATTTTTGGACAAAAAACAAACCTACCCGGCCCATTAACTCACTTCCCCCATTTCTTCTAAAATTCCCGGCAGGCACTCCCAGTTCGCGTAAATTCCCAGTTGGCATCCTATTTCATTTATCTGGCCGTTTTGCCTATTAATCCCCTGCAAGTTTATGCTAATTGAAGGTGAATAACCCGACCTCTTTACGTTTATCCAGATTTCGGGCATAAATCCCCTGCAAGACCCACCTCTGTCGCACATTTGCCGTGTTGGGCTAGTTGCATTCCTGGGAGGCGACGACTAAAGAGATACTGCAAGACCCACACAGCTTGACAAAATAACCCGACCTCTCCACATTTATCCAGACCCACCTCTGTCGCTCATTATCTGTTCCGGGTTAGTTTGATTCCTGACGACGACGACGAAGGAGATGACTGAGAAAGGTAGATTCGAACCTCCATTGAACATATACTGTGCAAATGTACTATATTCCTTTGATTAGAACAACATTTGATCTACGAGATGAGTTGAAATCGAAGAAGGATTATGATAACTATTTCAAAATCGTTTTTGCCAAGTCAGAGTGGTTATTGAAGTGGATACTTTTTGCCAAATCGTTTTTTATTTGGTGCCATAGTATTCTGGATTCACAGGACAGAATTGTTTATCATTCATGTATGGGTTACATACCGAGCACGTTTGGTGCTTTTTTGTGCATACTACACTTCACTTAAACACAGAGAGAAAGGAAATAAAGGAAGAACTAGAAATTTGATCCTTAGTACAGCCTTGTATCTGCATCAATAATATTCAATTTATTGTTGTTCCTATATTTTATAGCTTCTTAGTAGTTTATTAAGAGTCACTGGCAAAAAATTGAGACTGATTCAACAAATGCTGGACATCTGTTCTTAGAAATGGCAAAAACTTAGGATACATCCCACTGAGAACATGTGATAGCATATATTCATCAGTCTTAATGTTTGTAAAATATATTTGTTATATATAGTTTGCATTTTCTTTGAAAAACTTCATACATGCTTCCACAATAACTATCCATTTCATAATTTTTCCTCTGTGTTTGTGAGTCAGTAATTATGTATGAATCATATGTTTAGGGAGTGATGACGAAATTAGAATTAAACAAGATTAGTTGGTAGTGAAGCAATTTGCAGGTTTGAAATGGAGGGTAAATGGGAATAATGTACAAATATTGATTCACTGGTTTTTTTCATATGCATGTGTCTAATGTTATTTCTAATAATTATAAATTTGTTGAATGTCTATAATTTATTCTGTAATGCTAAGTGATGTAGTGTGTATATCTTTTGATTTTGATGTAGGAAAAGAAATAATGGACGTATTGGATGACGAGAATAATGAAATGGAAAATGTAATCACATTGGAAGATGATAATTTAGGAGGGGATGTTACGATTGTGCCGGAGGTGGGTATGACATTCAACGATGAAAAAGAGTTGTGGGAATTTTACAAAAATTATGCATACAAAGTAGGGTTTCCGGTAAGGAGACGAAATTCCAGAAAGGGTGAAAATGGTTTAGTGACATATGTTACGCTGACGTGTTGTCGTGAGGGACGACGAAGAAATTCAAGTAGCGCTCCTTTGAAGCCGCAACCCACAATTCAGACAGGTTGCAAAGCAAGGATAACTGCTTCTTCAGATGTCCGTGGAATATGGAAAATCTGCACAGTTGACGTTGAACATAATCATAAAACGAGTCCGTCAAAATCTAGGTTATACCGATGCAACCGAGAATTGAGTGCTCAGGTGAAACGAAAGCTAGAAGTTAATGACATATCTGGAATTCCTTTGCACAAGAGTTTCAACTCAGTGGTGGTTGAAGTGGGGGGGGTATGACAATATGACTTTCATTCAAAAGGATTGTCAAAATTATGTTGAAAAAGTTGGCGATTAAGATTAGGTGAAGGAGATGCCGTGGCCATACAATCCTACTTTTCGGAGGCGCAAGCACGTTGTTCTAGGTTTTACTTTTCTATTGATTTAGACGATGACTCACGGCTTAAGAATATATTCTGGGCAGATAATAGGTCTAGGCAAGCGTATAAGAAGTTTGGTGATGTTGTGACGTTTGATACCACTTACCTTACTAATAAATACGACAAGCCTTTTGCCCCCTTTGTTGGCGTAAATCATCACGGACAGTCGCTACTGCTCGGGTGTGGATTGCTTTCGAATGAGGATACCGATACCTTTGTTTGGCTATTCAGGACATGGCTGTTGTGCATGCAGGGTCAAGCTCCTAATGGAATTATTACTGATCAGGATAGGGCTATGCAGAATGCAATTCAGATAGTATTTCCAAAAACGAGGCATAGATAGTGCTTGTGGCACATAATGAAAAAATTGCCAGAGAAATTTGGATACCATGTGGATAAAAGATCTATTTTTTCAAGTATACACGAATTAGTATATGACTCACAATTCGTCGAGGAGTTTGAGATAGATTGGAGAGTGATGATTGATACATATAACTTATGTGACAACGACTGGTTGTCGGGATTGTTTGAAAACAGGGCTCGATGGGTTCCATGTTATTTGAAAACGACTTTCTGGACAGGGATGTCAACCACGCAACGTAGTTAAAGTATGAATGCGTTCTTTGATGGATATGTACATGCTAAGACATCTTTGAAGCAGTTCGTCGAACAGTACGAACGAGCATTGCGAAGTAAGGTAGAGAAGGAGTTTCAAGCAGATTTCAAATCTTATTCCCAGATTGTGCCTTGTGCAACAAAGTATGAAATGGAAAATCAATTTTAGACAGTTTATACCATGTCTAAGTTCCGAGAATTTCAGGATGAGATTACTGGAAAGGTCTACTGTGATGTTGTATCTGCATCGGATGACTGTTCGGGGAGGACATATGTTGTCGAGGAGGATGTTGTTTATGATGACAAGGTGAGGAAGAAAAAATTTACGGTTTGGTTTCGTACACAGGAATGCGATATTGTTTGCAGTTGTCATCTGTTTGAGTTTCGGGGCATTTTGTGCAGACATGCCATATCCGTTTTGTTGCGTAATGGCGTCACATCAGTACCAGATAGGTACATATTAAGGAGATGGAGGAGAGACGTATGTAGAGCTCACACGAGGTTTGTAGTTCATTACGACGGGTTCGTTAGCAGTCCTGGCCAGTTGAGGTATGACAGCATGTGTGGGGAGTTTGCTACATTGGCTAATATAGCCGCAGAGGATGAAGAACGATGTCGTGAGATAGTAGATTGGATTCGGTCACAATCGAAGCAGATAATGCCTACCTCAAAAGCTTCTCAGAGTGCTAGTATTTCGTTGCCGAACTTGCATTTAGGCTCCCAATCTAGAGCAGATAATGACACAGGCAGTGGAAGTATACAAGATCCTAAGTGCTCCAAAAGGAAGGGTGTCCCAAAGAAACTTCGTCATAAGACCTCGTTGGAGTTACGTTCGAAGGTAGTATTGTTTAATTTTATTTATTTACGATGTACTTTAGCCAAAATGAAATAACATAACAAACAGTAAACTATCGTACAGGGATTAGCATCTTCAATTTCAACACGCAAACCGAGAGCAAGGAAGAACACTATTCGACAAGATGTACCAGCTACTCGGATATCCCAGCAAACAGAAAATTCCATGCCCATACCCGTTTCATATTCACAGCTTCTTTTGGTAAGTCAAGACTGTGTTCATGTAATTGAAATAAGTTTTTGTTCATGTGGATTGCTCATATGCTTCATTACATTTTACGTTGATGCAGGGTGACGATGACAATCACACAGTAACACAACCATTAGCACCATCGAATTCTATTGCCCCATTACCATCACATGTTCTTCTCAATTACCCAGGTACTTATATGGTTTAAAAAATATGGTTTCCTATCTGTAATGCGATATTTTTTTATTTTTCACATCTATATTTTTTATAGCAGGTTCTGCTATGCCAGTTCAACCGTGGATGCCATCACCTCAAAGTATGATACCCGGTTGGCTGTATCACGCAAACCAGTCCACAGCAGCAACTGGTTATGTAGTGCTTCCAGATGGGTCGAAATCACAATGTTTCTCACGTACTAGTGAACAACAATAATTCATTTGTAATGCAAACACATTTAGCTTGTCTTGTTTGGATTATAAATTTGGTTGTTATGTATTTTGGTATGTTTAAGCTATAAAATTCAACAGTAGAATTTTTATATGTAATGTAATGCAACTGGCCTTTGTTATGTTTTTTGGTAATTTGAAGCTATTTTGGTAATTTGAAGCTATTTTGGTTGTTATGTATTTTGGTTGGTTTTGGCTATAAGATATTGTTTGGCTTTGTTATGGATTTGTTTCTACCAATGTAGTGGTTTTAATAGCTTAAACTAACAACAGGATGAAAAAATTTCGGCTAGCCAAGCACATCATATGTATTATCTACCACAAGAACCTATCAAGAAACCCGCCTACAAATCGAGATAGAGAACATGGAACAGAAAATACATTACTACACCAAAACATAATACACACAGTTTGACATTGAAGATAATACAAAGCCTACAGTTTTCTTCTCAGACTCCTAATACATCATATTTCATATAAAGTCTCCCGGCACTCGTTTTCCTTTGCGCATGTTTATGCTTAGGGAAATATCCAAGTCTTTTTCCTCCGTCAGCGTAGCAAGCGATTTCAACATACTTGACAAACCGTCAACATTCTCAGCTTTCTTTATAATGCCACTTGATTCACCGTCATCATGCGGTGGACATTTTTTGTCGAGTTTATTGTCACACCATTTGAAGAACCTACAGTCGCGAGTACAACAATGAAACAACATCCCTTTATGCTCATTGTTCTTTTCCACCTCCATCCACTTGACAAATCCCGCACCGCATTTTGGGCATCTTATCTTTTTTGGGCACTCCGGAAGCATATGTCCCGCCATTCTACACGAATGACAAATTTCCGTATTTTTGCCTGCCATTGAAGTAGTCACCCTAAACCTGGAGTAAAACAACCACGTTAATACTTTTCCATAGCAGAGAGTAATACATATGTAACTTACAATCATTTGTTATACACATTGAGCCTCATCTTCATCATGAACAGGTGTGCAATTGGCATCCTAGAGATGGAATTTATTTGTGTTCTACTTTCCTACTTGTAGTTGATTGGCTGTCTTTTGTGTAGGTCAGAATCAACAACAGTTTTGTTTCATCATTTAGGGAACCAACTTACAAACGCAAATGCAAGAGTGAGGTATGCAATAATCGGGTTTTATAAGTAATAGTGCAAGATGAAACTAATAATCCATTATATTATTAGTAATTTGAATCATTTTACATGATTTTTAGCTCTTCATATAGCAATCAAGGCCAATCTGATGATTGTGAAATTCTCTATGAAATTGAATACCATACAAACTATCTACAATTTTGGGCTCAGGGCAAATTAGTTATTCATAGTCCATACCATAATATCTTAGGTTTTTAAAATTCATAGTTCAGTGGATTTTTTCTACTTTACCTGTTGGTTATTTCTTTTTCGCCAGCAAACTTAACTACAAACTGGTCATTTTTAACATTCACACAGTGGACATGCCGCCTACAATTTTAACGTTAATGGGATATGGTAGATTCCACTTGTTGCAGAATAACAAATAAAAGAGGTGAGGAAGTCCATGACTCATGCTATCCTTTCATAACCAGGCGAAATCACACTTTCCCGAAAACCATCTCCAGCAAAATTCCACAACAGCCTATCTGCAGCTCTCTAGAATAAGCTCAATACATTGCCTATATTCCCTAAACCAATTCACGCAGGTATGAAAATTATTAACAGTTTTCTACACTTCACACAGGTATGGAAAAAATCTAGTGAATCAAAATAGTATACAATATTCCCAATTAACCAATTTCAACTCAAATTTCATTTAACCTATTTCAACTCAAATATATTCGTAAACATCAAATTTCAACATAGCGTGAACTCCCAATTCATAACTCCAACCGAAATACAAAGAAATGAGGTGAACGAGTTACCTTGGCAGCTGGATGGAGACAATAGCTGGATTTTGCCTGCTGAGATCGACTAATTTGATTGTATTATTGTAAGGTAGCGTGCGCGCCTTCTTTTCACAAACCCAGTTCAGCTTTCTGTTCAAAATCGTGGGTTTTCTTCTTAACGGGAAGCGAGGCAGAAGACTCAGGGAATAGGGCACACGTTTTCCGGTGGGAAGTTGGGTCGACGTCGCCTGCAAAATCTCAGATTTCTGGGAGAAAACGATGGTGGAAAAGATGGGAGGTTAGGGTTCAAACGGGTCGAGGAATGAAAAGGGTAATGACCCGTTTTTAAGCTTTTCACAACTTTAGTTGATTTTTTCAATCCACGTCAGCACTGTATACAATGCTGTGTACAGTGCTGTACACGTAGCCGAATTGTTTTTATTAACAGGTGGAACCTAGGGAATGCTCATACACTAGGAGTTTTGATTCCAAAATTAAATATCCAAAAAAAAAAAAAAGAGTAAAAGGCATTGCACTAATCAAGGCACATGGGAAAAAGTTGCCTACATTATTGTGTGAAGCTAGTTTAGTAGTTTTGAGGAATCTGTCCTTATTCATAATCAATGTTGATGAGATGGTTTGTCAAATAAGGTTTCCTACAATGTAGAGTGAATACTACCATTAAAAATCAATAAAAGATCCCAAAAACAGAATAAGGGACACTATAAAAAAAACAATAAAAAAAAACACATTTTGAAGCAATGACAAAATCACTATAAGTATTGCTTCTGCTTGGTTTAGCCTTGGACATTTACTTGTGGATTTATACTTTTAGCGAGGTTACCTATTTAGGTGTGGAAATATGGTTATAGCCCAATTCCATTAGTGGGATCCATAGCCTACGGGTCTTTCCCAATCCAGTAAAAGAAGAAGGTTATCGAGGAAACTTGGAGATTGAGACACTCAAATCTAAGGAAAATCAACACAAATTGTGGCAGTGACTGTAAAAAAAATCAAATCAAACTTGAGTGAAAAAGAATAAGTAAAGAAAATTTAACCTTTAGAATTTACGCCTAGGAAGAGAAAACAAAGAACAATTTGGGGATGTGCATCTTACGAGAAAAGTGAGGAAATATTTGATCATTGAGGGTACGAAAATAACCATCTATAAAGTTCATTGTGACTGGATTGACTATTCCCACGCACACGCATCAATCTAATATTGCATTAGTGGGTGAATTAATCTTGGTGACACAACTTAAAGGTAGTTTATGAACTATTCAAGTGATTTCAAGACTTGAGGAAAAATGCAAACTATTTAACTATGCTATATGTTGTTTGTTTATTTTTGTTAAGTATTAGTTTTGTTTGGAATAAACAAATGTTCGAGTCTAGGGGTGTTTGATAGGTGTAATTTCTACATCAATTTAGGCCATCAAAAGTGAATATTTAGGTATTTATTTGATTAGTAATTTTTTAAAGAATAATTCTACTTGTACATCAAGGATGTCCAAATGTATGTCATAATAAATACATGGCGGCCCCCTATTGGAAGACGCCTGTAGAGGCAGGCTCCCCCCAATAGGGGGTCGCTGTGTGTTTATTATGGCACTCATTCGGGCACCCTTAATGTACCACTAGCAACTTTGTTTTTTAAAATATCGATTATTGTAGAACAAATCTAAGTTTGGAAGCACTTGAAGTGAGATAGATGAATTAGAGCTTAAAAGGAGGAGTTTTTCAAAGTTTGGAGACCAAAGTGAAAATATTCTAAAGTTGATTTGGACCACATATCAATGATTGAAGAATATGGGAAGTCAATTAGATGATATTAGAAGACAAATGACTAAAATTGCAAGGAAAAAGGACCAAATCAACCCAACTGTATGGAGTCCGATTAGACACTAACGGTATTCGGATGTGCATCGAGTGCCGCTTTTTCATTACCACCACTTCTTCATTTTCAGCTGCATCAGTGGCAATTAAAGGAACCTTGGTGCAACCATTTCACTAGGAAACGACATCGTACATCTCCATGTATACATTCATCTTCGGACAAAACAAACTAGAAATCCATCTACAACACTATTAACATAAACAAATTTCAATGGTTAGATGATTATGTATCATGCATTTAATTCATACGACACGTAGTGAAGCATCTGGAACAAGTTTTGCATTGTCGAGAAACCAAGTGAAACTGTTCAGAATTAGGAACTGTCTGTCGAGAATGAAAGATTTTCTCGACAGATGGATTCTATCTAAACTTCAATTATACTCTCCATATGCTAACATGAATAATTTGTTTAAAGGAACAATAGCTTTCGAAAAGAACCCAATTAATGGAGAGAGAGAGAGAGAGAGAAAGAGACTAGACATAATCCTCAAAAATCATCTTATATTACTAATTTATGAAATTAAAAATCAACGCAATATCCATTTAACTAACAATTTAACACCAGAAGCACATACAAAAAATTGTAAAAACAATAACTCAAATAATCAATAAAAGCATACTTGCCAAACTTCCCATTTCATATATCTCCTCTCCAATACTAACAATTAAAAAATAGAAAAGAAGAAGAAAATGTCAAATTCAGAATATAGCAATGACTCGATATCGCAATCCCAGTTGCTACTAATCATAAATCGATAAACAAAGACTGAAAATGTGAGACAAAAATAGAGAATTCAATAGTCACTTCGCTTATTCCAAATGCTATGTTAGGTAGAGGAGTGGCTAACGAAGGTCGTAACTTTCAAGATTTGAGTTTTGATTTTCTTGCTTTTGCAAATGGGAGCTTTGAATATTTAAATTTTTGTTTTCTTGCTTTTGCAAATGGGGGCAAAGTACAGTTAGAGAAAGAGGGGTTGTCGGGTCAAGAGTTCGAATCCTAAAATATGGATTTGGCTCTTGGGTAAGTGCAAATGTACAAGCAGTCTTTCACCCTGTACCCTTGGAGGCATAACCTGCGATTTACCTCCTTCACCAAGGCTCAGGATAGGGTAGGTGAGAGCGCTAGTAATGGAGCGTAATCCAAAAAAGAAAGAGAAAGGATTTTTTTTTTTATGAGTGTGGAGTGGGTTTGATGTGATGTATTCCTATTTTTGTACTATTTTTCATCTAGTCAAATCAGCTTTAACTAAGGACTTGTGAAGTATTTAAATTTTTTAAAGGGGCAAAAAAAGTTCAAAGGTGACATTCTTGCAAAGATTATTAAAATGTGACATTTTTTAAAATTTCGATATAAAATTTAACATGGGATGCAATTCCTCTATGTTAAATTATTTTTATAAGAGAGATATGGTTGTTACTCAAAAATTTATGGCGGAAGATTTAATGTGGAACAGTGAAGTGTCTTGTCAATGAATATTTTGTTTCAATTTACACCTTTTGAAAATGAACATGGTAGAAAGAATTGGCAATATAGTAATAATTGAATGCTTCTACTGTCATAATAATTTTACTAATATTTTCGTCTCCTGTGCAATTTGTTGAAATTGTAGTTTACAACTCAGAGACACTAATAAAAATACATAGGAATATATAAATACTTCATCCGTCCCATTTATATAGGCTGACTTTTTTTTTTTTTATCACGATTATATAGTCTTTTTTATTGGGAATGTTTTATTTTGTTTATTTGCTAATATATCTTTATTTAATTTGCCTAATTATAAACAATTTTTATTCCATTTAATCTTGAAATTGTACAAATATAAATAAGGGTAAACTACGAAAGTTTTTGGCAAAAATTACTTTTTCAATAACATTAAAAATAAGTTTTCTTAATCCGTGTGAAAAACAAAATCAACATATATAAATGGAACGGATAGAGTAATTAATTAGACATCATATTAATACCACACGAAGAAAGAAGGAACATTATATTCAACATAATAGGAAAAACAATTATAAGTCTTGATAAACAAAAAAATTGCGATTGAATGAGGCTTAAAATTGAGGGACATTTTGAAAATGCAAAAAATCAAAAATCAAATTAAATCAAATTGGATACATATATTTTTCTTTTCCAACAAATGATATCTAATTTCTGCAAACCAAAATAATTGAAACTATTAATTTGATGTCCTTTGAGTAGTATTTTATAAACAACATTATGAATTATTATTCGATTAATCGCATTTTTTATACTGAAACAATAATATATTGTTCCGTGATAATACAATATGTCATAAGTTTTATGCTTGATGGTCCAAACATAATGAGACACAATTTGTGATGTGATCAAAATATATTATTCGCGATCGGTACATAAAGTTAGGCGCTTTGTCTAGATATTAAGATTAAGAATAAGAATAATGATGCGTTTTGTGTACATTGAACAAGATCGTGTAGATGACTCATTTATGATCGCCAGAAATGAGACTATACTCAATCATCAAATGAGTCATCTAAGATCTTGAGCGAGTAATGTACTTTTGATTACTAGTTCAAGTTCTTTGAGGGAATGAGTGAAGTTTTAATTGGAAGATCGTTCTCAATACTTTGAGAATTAAAATGAAACAATTAGAGATCATATATTTACAATAAAGAAATTTGATAATCATTACGATGGGATGATCGTTAATCTAAAGCATACTCTATAGGCTTTTGAACCTAAGTTCAAGAGTCCAATGATAAGGTCATAATGTTAAAAGGGTAAAAATGTCATTTTATCGATTTTAACATATTGGCAATCAAACGGGAGTTAACGTGTAGGATGAATATTGGACAAAATTATTATTGAGTCATAATTTTTTTTCATAGTTGTCATTCGACTTGAGAGTGCAATTTCAGCTATTTGGATGAGCCGGAATTAATATATTTGTTTTAGTTGATCAAGAGTTGATTATATTAGAAGCATCTATTAAAACTCGTGTTTTGTGAGTCCGATTATGTCCTCTTGGCTCTAATATAGATGTAAGACTTTATTGACCTACTACAAGAAAGTCCAAGGGGAATTGTGCAATTATAAAATCCTATTGGAATATTATAACTACGTCCTTTATGGATACATTTTTCAAAATTTTAGGATTAGACACATTCTCTCCTTTCCCAAAAAGGAGACACCAAAAGGAGAGAACAGGAGGGAGATGGAAGAAGCTTTGGCTAGAAGGTGGAAGTCTATTAAAACCTCGGGATAATTGCAACCGCGGTCCCTAACCTTTGCGTTTTTTGCAGTCTTTACCCTAACCTTCAATTTGTACCACCCGGAGTCCCAAACCTTTAATAAATTCGCACTCGAGGTCCAAATGGACGAAAACCGTCCACGTTGACCGTTAGTTGACCAATAAAATTGATTTTGACCAAATTTAGACCATTTTAAAGGGTAAAAATGTAACTTTATTATTTAACCTTATAAAAAATTAACTAAAATAAAATAAAAATAAAAAAAGAACTATTCATCTTCTTCTTTATCTCATCTCATCCCATCCCATCCCCCACCCCACCCCACCCACCCCACCCCACCGCACCGCCTAAAATCACCTCCCAAAACCATCTTCCTCTGCACCTCCGTCTCTTTCTCTCTCAGCCTCTGTGCCACCGACAACGCCGCCGCCTCCATCGCACGCAAAACCACCTCCCAAACCTCTACCTCCATGACTAAATCCAAACCAAAAGCCTCACCTAACTCCAGTAAATCCACCACCACATTGTCGGCACCGCCTCCTCCCACCACCACCGCTGTAAATCACAAATGAAGAAAATCACGTTTGACACCCAAAAATGAAACCTAAATCACGGCCACCACCAACACGCCGCCACGGTCGCCACCCATCACCCATCACCCACCAAATCCCCATCATCCTATCCCAAACCAAAAAACCATCTACCACCACCACCGATCTCTTTACCATCACCATCAACAATGTACCCCCAACTCCTAAGGTTGTGACAGTACATAGAATTATCATATCTACGCTGAAAATCGCTTGCAATATGTTGTAATCCTCGCCTCTTTCTGGTGGCTTGAAAGGGTTGCTCCACCATGAATCTGCCCGCTTTTGGCACTTTACCAGATCGTTGGTTGTCATTGGTTGTGGTTCTTCAATTGGTTTCGGATCTAGCAGTTGAGAAACAACTTTGAATTGAATGGGATCTTTCAACTCTTGTCTCTTTCCGCTGCAGTTTTCGTCTGGGTTTTATATGTTTGGAAAAGGTTTGGCTTCCTTTTCTAACTCTTGTTTTCGAGATCCTTTCTGCTAGTTTATATCTATATCTGTAATTGTAAGAAAGAGCACAATGGGGAGAATGAGGAAGGGGACTAAAGTATGTAAAGAATTTGGGCAGTGGCCAGAGGTGAGTTTTGTGGCCGGGTGAGGTGGGGGTGTTGAAGAAGATGAAGGATTTCGGGTGGGGCGTTAAAGAAGATGAACGATGGGATGGGATGGGATGGTGTGGGGTGGGGTGGAAAAGGAGATGAATATTTCTTTTCTTTTTGTTATTATTTTAATTATTTTATGGGGTTAAATAGCAAAGTTACTTTTTTACCCATTTAAATTGGTCAAAATTGGTTAGAGTCAATTTTATTGGTCAACTAACGGTCAAAGTGGACGGTTTTCGTCCATTTGGACCTCGGATGCGAATTTATTAAAGGTTTGGGACTCCGGGTGGTACAAATTGAAGGTTAGGGTAAAGTCTGCAAAAAATGTAAAGGTTAGGGACCGCGGCTGCAATTATTCCTAAAACCTCTTCTAAGGTTATGATCTCACTATTATGTGTGAAAATCTAAAACGAAATCCAATAATCTCAAAGGAGATATAAGATCTATAAAATATTTGAATTTAATCTTGAAATGGAAATCAATTTCCTCTTGTGATTAAATCTAAAAACGGAAAAATAGTATCAGAGTCAATGATTGTAAAGATCCTTGAGTAAGATTAATTTTTAAAATCTTAGTTTAATATGCATGTTTATCATGGGTGATTTTATGTTATTTGATTTGACTTGTTTATTACTTTCTATGCTTCAAGTAGATATTTACCTAATCACTTTTATGCTTAGAAGGACCCTTCCGTCCCTCAATCTATGCCATATTTTCTCTCCATAAGAAATTTCTCTGTGCTGGTTTCTTTGTGTAAGTCCTACAAATCCTTAGTGGATCTTATTGTTCTAGATATATACTTGAGCGAGATAAAGTGTGTCATGGTAGAGTGGTGGTTGATTCGTTCTAGTCTTGAGGTTCTACGGTTTGATCTTTCCTCGTGGATTTGTAAGACATTTGGAATCATGATAGGATGATCTTTAGTGCATCGACGCCAGATTCACCTTGAATGGAGCTTCAAAGGGAAGCCATATTCATGTGTTCTTGACTTTTCTTCTATGTTTGTGCGAGATCTACTTCACGTAGCCTTAATATTAATAATCTAAGAATAGAAATAAAGGAATTTGAAACATTGTATGCTTGGATAGGAATCAACCTAACATCTCGTTTTAGATACGAGTAAAAATCATTGAAGAAGAATAAATAATTTTCTTGAAATAAGGAGTAAGACAAAACAAGCTGGAGCAAACCCTTAATGAAAACAAAATCCCTTCCTGACATTCCCCTATCTAAAGAAACTTTTTCAATTATAATAAATTTTATCTCTCTTCAGTCAATTGTGATTTTAATTCGATAGCTCAATTTTAAAAGATATACCCTTGTTTTATTTTGTTTATTCTTCCATCTTTCCTTTTTGCATTTTAATTCTCTACATCTTTGTGTCTATGTTTGGCAAGAGTTTATAAACTATTTGTAATCAGTTAAGGGAGTGGGGGAGGTCAAATTAATTTTTATCCACACATCTTATGAGATGTACAGTATTACTCATTTATTCGTCACTCATTTTAATTTATTTATAAACACTTCCGATACAAGCTCGTGTGTCATTAGTAATCTAAACAAGCCTCAATGAAGATAAATATTTTATAGTGCGATTTGGAGAGAGATTACTTCAAACGACAATTCCCCAAGTACAAGGGCCTCTTCACAGGAGCCTTACAAGCCACTCACTGTGGGGTGGGTCCCATAGTGAGTTAAAAAAAAAAAAAAAAAATTGTGTGTGGGCCCTACCACTGTGTCCTCCCCTGACACCCCCTGTGAAGAAGCCCCCTGTACCCCAAGCATTGTCCGACAATTATTAATATTGGAAAATATTTAATTAAGTTCGTGCACAACAAATTAATTTCGATAAATTGCCTTATAGAATTGTGTATTCTTGAAAAAATGACAATTTCTATTTATCTAAAAATAAATTTTGCTGTAATTCTGATATGTCTTCCAAATTAAATAATTCCCAATTTTTGGTAACCAAAATTGCTAGAAATAACCAAGACGCCTTTGCATTTGAAAATTTGTTTTCAGTTACTTTCACTATCACCTCTGCCGATTCCAATTTATGTGTGATCCCTATCATTTATGACTAATCATGCATCTAATTGATTCTTTTCTTCTCTTAATTGTATTACTTTTTAAATTACCAAATCCACACGCGAATATGAACTCTAGAGATTTTTTTCCTTGAATAATGATTTATATATAGATAAGGTGTTAAAAATAAAGTGGAGAATTTTTTTTTTTTTTTTGAATACGTCATCAGTATGTAAACTATTATTTACATGTAGAACAACCATTTTTTTCCTTTTCAATTGCTATGATCTATGCACAAAAAATAAATAAATAAATAAATTTATCTGTTAGACAATTTCTAGCCAATGTTGAATATGCATAATTTTACATCTATTTTTAATTCTCAAAATAATTTGTAATTCTAATTTTCAGTAACAACACGTGTGTGAAATTTGGCAAACTTAATAAGAAAGATAAAAACGTGAAATGGTCAGTCCAACCAATTAAAAAAATGTCACAATCACCTTTCTTTCAGAGAATTCCGTGCAAAGTAGGTAATTAAGGAATTATGTAATGTACTTAATTTGTTGATTATGAAAGTACATATTACTCACCAAAGGGACGTGCTATACGTCCCACAGGGCCCCCTCCCATGACGCCCCTGTTTAGTTTCGGAATTTAATGTCGGGATATACAGCTTTTTCCTTCACCAAATATTAATACATTTTGTGTCAAAAAATTTGGCGAACTCAAATACATTAATTCTACAATCAATGAGTGTATTTTGACCTCGAAAGTTATGAAAACTTGTGAAAGATTTATTTCTCGTCTTTTTCGAATTATATTCCTCTTTTTCCCTTTTTAGCCTTTGTTTGTTTACCATTATTAAGAGAAAATAAATTTTTAAATAGTGAATTTTTGGAGAATGTGTGATTAAAAAGTAGTAAAAATTTTGAGTTTATGTGCAAAATATTTATTGTGAGAATATATGGTTGAAAATGAGTTTATAGAAGAAAAAATTCAAGTAACAGTAGACAAACATGGCTTACTCAGAGTTGCGTCGGTGGCATCTCTAAGGATTTTTACAAATTCTTTCACATGTTTCTTTAATTATATTAAATTATGCTTAATTATTATTTATTGGTATGCTAGATTAATTAAACATGGATTTTGTTACATATTTTTCCTTAATTTTGGCATAGTTTTAGTGTGTTAAACTAGGCACAGTTGATCATGTGAATATACAAGTACCATGCATACACGTCTCTGTCCATATATATTATGCACCAATCACATCGAACAATGAATCTTGCCATTTCTAAACTCTTTTAACGGTGCCTTTTGTTGTTCAGTCAAAATAAGGTATGATGATTTTTATTTTTATTATTTTTTTTTTTTTCCAGTACATTTGGACAATAGGTACGTAATGAAATTTTCTTTGTCTTATAACGTTCCCAGATAAATATGAAATATCAATATCATCCATCCATCACCTTGATCAAATTTTACTACAATAGGATAACTCGGGGCCCGTTTGATTGCAAGAATAAAATTTGGGTGAAAAGAAAACGAATTGCAGGGAATTGAATTGTCTAATTTTTTTTTTTTGGGAATTGTCAATTAATTATGATTGATTGATATAATTTTTCAGCTGAAATTTGTTGAAATTTTCTATCTTTTGATGTATGTTTGACTTTGTTTTTCATGAAAATTGTCAATTAAAGGGATAAAATTTATTACAATTGGAGATATAATTTGTTTTAATTGTTAAAAAAACAAAAAATAAAAAATCAAATACGATTCGCTTAGCTTTGTTTTCCATGAAAATTGTTAATTAAAGAGATATATTTTTTTATAATTGGGGATATAATTTGTTTCCACCTGAAAAATGAAAAATCATCAAAATTTTGGGAAAACCAATTCATCATAAATGTGGAAAAGAGGGTCACGTGGGGAGGGGGGGGGGGGTTGGGTGGAAAATCAATTGCCAAAAAAAATTTGGCCAATCAAACATACAAAAAATGGAAGTTTCATCAAAATAAAGACCTATCAAACAGGTCCTTACTATTAATTTTCCTTTATAATCTATATTTCGAAATAAATAAAGTTCGATAACCAGTATAAAAATCGTAATTCGAGTTAACAATATTTCGTCCCTACAAGAAAAAGTAGTCGATGAATTTACATGAATGACATTTGTAAAATTCTGGAAAGATTTTTCCTAATTTGTTTTTGTCATTGATACAATCCACCCTCTAGATTGAGTTGCAATAAGATTTACCTTCTGCAATATTACTATATTGTCAATGTGATCAAGACAAGAGTGACTTTGGTTACTAGCATCTCTCTCTCTCTCACTATCCATAATTGTTTAAAATGTTCTTGTCTTGGTTGTTTTGCAAGATTGTTGTTTATTTTATAAGATGAAGCTTTTATGGTTATCGAGTAGTAGTTTGCTTCTACGATCGCATTCTCATTGAATTCCGAGTTTAGGTAGCCAAGTTGACAAGATTATGATTGGTTAGATTGGTTTGGTCCCTTATGTGGATTATACAAAATTTTGAGTTCACTTGTGCCCTCTTCTTCTTCCTCTACCCGTCCCACGAAACACCCTTGCCCACGGCCTTGGAAAGCAAAACAATCTTTAAGATTCAATAATTGTATTACCCTCTTTCCACGTCGTATCTCATTATCCTCATTCTCCTCTTACATATTTGAGCTTCTCAATTGAAAGAAAATTCTCATGATCGTTCTGCTAAAATCTTGACATCATGCTTTGAAGCGTGTGAAGCATTTTCCACCCTCTCTACCATAGAAAGAGAATATTCTGCTGCAAAAGATACACCGTGAGTTTTGGATAATGAATCAAAGCACCTATTGTCACCAAAATTGGTATTCATCATCACTAATGATACTACTGATGAAGAGTAATGTTATTTAACGTCACTCTTGGTCATGTTCAAGTGTCAATAAATAATAGATAATTTTAAATGCAAAGCTACGGGTTCCATTTATATTGATATATCAATTAAAAGCACCCAGGCTTGTGCCATGGAATCCATGGTGCTAGAAAACATTATTCGTTACATTCTCGTCAAACCCTAGGCTTGTGCTATAGAATCCATGGTAATATTAATTGATTTTTCATGTTAAATTCTACATTTAAGATGACAAATTAATTAAAATCATCTAAATATATTAAGTGTACATGACATGGGTTATCAATATTATTCAAATATTGAGACACATTATAAGTTTATGTACCGATTAATTAATGTGCCATATCATATACTAGACATCAGTACTTACTATACTATTGCTCAACTTTTAAAACGAATTTTCTCAAATTTTTGTAATCAATTGCCCGAATATCATATACATACAATAGAGGATTCTAATTAAGTTCTCCACATGTCCAAGGAGACAAAAATAAATATCAATTATTCTACTTGTACACAGCTGGATGATAAAAATGGTTGACAAAATGCCAAGTGATGACCCCCTATTGGAGGGGCGGCTGTGGGGTCCATAACATGCTCCAATAAATATATGTTTTCTCAGTTAGAGTACAAATGTACAGAGTAATTGTTAGAAAACTATAACAGAGTTCTTTTATTTAGGTGCAAATACGAATCATAAAAATATCTAGTAAGGTTTTTAATTTTTAACCTTGAATCAAATAACTGAAATATCATATTATTCTTGAATCAAATAATCACCTGCCCACCATATACGAATTTATCTACAATCGTTTAATATGAAAATAATTGATTATGAATTATAAGCAAAAATTGTATCAATTCTGCCGTACACTTGCACCATTTTGTGAAATCGAAGCACCATGCAACCGTACAGATGGAGTCTAACTTCTGCTCAAGCAAATCCATGGTAAATTTTAAGAGCGCCACCAGCAAAACCTAAGATATCTGGTGCTGGCCGGCTGGCCCTCTCAGAACAGCCGGAAACCACCGGTGAACGGTGGTTGACGATCCAAAAACAGATTATCTGTATATATCTGCATTAGGAGCTTGGTAAACAAAAGACAAACTGTCAATTCTGAAACCTAACTTCAAAGAAATTAATTTCATATCTTCATAAAATCACTACTAATTTCCATTATGATCAATTATTTCGCATTTAGAAAGAGTGCTTTTTGTTTCAATTCTATATAACCTGACAGTAAATTAAGAAATGAATAAAATACTTCTGCGACAAGAAATACAGAATCATCAAGATGGGACGATGAAAAGGCCAAGAATATTAACGCGGCCATGATCAAGACTGGGACGATGAAAACTGTTGACCTCAAAAAATATATCTCTGAGCTGTCAACAGATTACAAGATCTCTCACGTCCAGCTAAGTTTTTTTCTCTTACACACTTAGACAAACCGTTAGCCATGCTTGACCTTCTCTGGAGGGAGTAGAGCCGGCCGCGCACACTCCAACGGTCAAGTCAATTGGAGTGGAAATATATATGGGTGTGGGAAGACTAAAACGTGAGCCTCTAAAGGATATAATACATCAAGACTGGGACGATGAAAAGGCCAAGAATATTAACACGGCCATGATCAAGACTGGGACGATGAAAACAATGACAGGCGGCGGCGGAAGTGGTGGCAGAACCAGTGGCAACACCAGTAGTGTTACTGTAAACAGTAGCATTATGATAATCCACCCAAAACAAGAATTTCTCATCATCAGATTCTTGAATTGCCCTTTTTCTTCATTTTTTCGTCTTAAACGCCATAGTTTCTTCGAATCTCTTGTTTATCACCTTCATGCATTTCAACAGAAAATAAAACTGATATAAATTGCCTCTGTATGTCTCTGTTTATGTGTTTACGACGGGGAGAGGACACGTAAGCTGACAAAGCAGGATCAATTGTGGGGTGGATTCATAGTATCCTAGGATTTTTATTTTTTTATTTTTTTTATCTGTTTCTTTTCTAATATATTTGGGAGTGAGGAAACTTGGTAGTTTTTCCCATTGAAATCCGCTTTTAAAAAATGTTGTTAAAAAATGATTAGAGGGAAAATTATTTATTTTTTAAAACTGTCCAATGTTATGGTGTCACGTGACGAAGTGTGAAGGAAGATGTAAAGGTAACATGATTGAATTATAAATTAACTTTTTTATATTTACTAGAGTTTTAAAACGTTTTCTTTAGCTTCATGATGTCCTAGTCAATTTAGTTCATGTTTGACAAACATTAAAATAAAATTTTCTTTTTTTCTCAAATTCATTTTCAACCACATTCTCACAATAAAATATTTTGTACATAAATTCAAAACTTTTTTCTACTTTTTAATCACATATTCTTAAAAAAATTACTATTTCAAGACTCGTTTTTCCAAAAATTTCTTTTTGATGGTTGTTAAACGTGGGCTTAAAAGTCCTGAAAGGTACTTAAAGTTAGAACTTTGAATAGGACCATATTATTTAGTTCACGCTTGGTTTAGATTAAAATTATATTAAAAATTCAAATCAAAGTCAAATCCACAATTTTCCAACTACATAATTATCAACTTTTTATCAAAATCTAATAAAATTCTTATTTTAATTTACACCAAACTGGGATTTAATTTGCAAATTACTTGTGTGACAAGAAGCAGTAGAAAGAAAGAAAATTAAAACAAAAAGAATATTTAAGCGGTTGAGCCACTTCGATTAAAAGTTTGATTGAATTTGGTATGTTTGAATGGATTTATTTTGCCATTTTGAAAAATTAATCTAGAGAAACAATCATAAATTAAGAGATAAACAAAATTATGTAAAGATCCATATATCCTTTCTCGTGTTCAATATTCTTCACATCTTTCTCTCTCCAATTTGTTTGGTTTGGTTATCGTGTCATTTTCTTCCTAAATAAGCCTCAGATAAATCAATCCTACTACATTAACAGGGATTAAATCTAGGTTTTAAATTTCGACTGACGTGGCACAATTTAAAACACAAATATTAAAAAATAAAAATTGAACACTAGAATTTGCCAACCCACAGTCACAGAATTCAAATCCCTATTTTTTTTCCTTGAATTTTAACCATGTTTGAGAAGCTTAATTGCGGATAAATATTCTATGGTAGGATTTTGTCATTTAGAGAGAGATTAGTTCAAACAATATATTTTCTCATTTCATTATCTAAAATCCAGAAATGACGTTTAACTATTAATTTCGTCAATAATTTTCTTGAAAATCACCAATATTGGAAATTATTTATGTTCATGCTTCTTGAAAATAATATTTGTCCAAAATAATTTTTGGTGTATTTAACATTCAAAGCAAAAAAAAATTGAGAAAAGGCCATATAAAATAACATAAAGCAGCTTCCAAACTAGACACGATTAAATTATATATTTCTAAATAATTTTCTTTTATTATATACTTAAACCATAAGCTAATTGCTAGAAATCTTTAAGCAACCTTTGCATTTGAAAATTCGTTTCACTTACTTTCACTGTCTAGTCCCTATCAGTTATGACTAATCATGCATCTAATTGACTCTTAGGTAGTGGTTGATTGCCTTAAAAATATCATGGGAAATGGAAATCAAATTCCATTTCCACCAAAATGTAGTGTTTGACAGCCACAATTTTTTTTGGTAATTGACTTTCCTACTTCGGGTCACACGGTGACATTTTATTGATTTTTGATGAAATTATTTTCCCACCATTCCAGTTTTTTTTTTTTTTTTTAAGACAATTGGAAAAAATTCTAGATTCAATAGTAAAAAAATTATTCCTTTAATTGACAATTTGCATGAAAAATAAGGTCAAACAAATACAAAAAATTTATGAAAAAATTTATTTTTTTATTTTTTGGCAATCCAAACAAATTTTAATACAAATTGTAGAAAAAATTATCTCAAAAAATAACAATTTGCATGAAAAATAAAGCCAAACGGATTAGGTGAAAAAATTTACCAATCAAATACCATTAATTACATTTTCCTCTAAAATAAATTCTGAGTAATTCAATTCCCTGCAATTCGTTTTATTTCCACCCAAATTTCACTATTGCAATCAAATGGACCTTAGTGGTATTAATGTTTGAATTATCAAAGGTCAAATCCACACGCGAATATGAACTCAGCTGAGATCCATTCTTGGTTCAACTGCTATTATCCGTGAAAAAAAAAAAAAAAAAAAAAAAAAAACTTTTTAGAAAAATCAAAAATGCATAATTTACATCTATTTTTCTATCTCGGAACGAAAGTGAAATTTTACAAATTAAATAAAATACAATAAAACAGTAGGTCCAAAACCAATTAAAAAAAAAAGTTTCATTTTACCGGCGAATCAAATGAGCCTTGATCAAATGTTTATGAGTTGTTCTTCATGTAGGAGGAGTGTCAGGCAGTAACCAGGGCTCTCACATTGTGGGGGTCCGTCGTTGTTTTTTTTTTTTTTTAATTCATTGGGGGGTGGGGGGTGGGGGTGCGCTACAGTGAGTAACCTGTAGCGCACCTGTAAACCCCCCTGTACGTATAAATAAAATCTATGTTTATATTGTAGAATCGACACGACTCGACAGATTTTGTTAATAATTTCCCTACATAAACATGACATTCTTAATATGTGAAACAAAGAACAATAAGAACAAGTAGCACACACGTCTCTGTTAATAAATATTATTAATTATAATCTACTTATTTATGTCATTATCATTTATTTTTGAACAATGAATTATGCCACTACTATTACGTGGTTAACGGTGTCTTTCGTCGTTTAGTCAAAACACGCGTCGATGATTTTTCTTACTACATTTCAACAAAAAGATACGTAACGAATTACAACAAGAGAGCATTGATGTTTTTGTCATTCACTATAATTTACTTTTAACGCTCAGTTCTTCAGCAAGAATAGAGAAAAATAATTATATTTTTCACTATCATATACTATCTTCAAATGAACAGTGCTATGGGTACAAGAAATTTATACAAAATTGATATAGAAATTCAAATTCAATGGACAATATTAAAATACATGTGGGCCCAGATAAAATACAAATGAAAAGATGTTGCCACATCAGCATCCTTTATAAAATTTGTAGAAATTCCCAGTACTTAGGGGATTTCTGATCTTCAAATAATCTTATTGTACAGCTGGTGTATAAGCCAAAAATTCTCTTACTGGTTCCTTGCATTGTCGGCATACACATCAATCTGAGCAGCAGAATTTTCTCCAGACGTGGTCGAGTTCATTGACGCCCTCGTCTTCTTCCTCTACCTCTCCCACGAAAGCCCCCTCCTCTTCCACGGCCTCGATAACCGAATCCATCTCTTAGATTCAATGATTGTACTCCTCTCTTCCCACGTCGTGTTTCCTTATCCTCGTCGTCCTCCACGTACTTTTTCGAGCTTCTAGGATTAAAAGAAATTTCTCGTGACCCTCCTTCGCCTAGCTTGACATCATGCTTTGAAGCATATCAAGCTCAAAACTGCTCTTTTCTCACCCTCTCCCCCATAGGAAGAGAAATCTCCTCCGAAAGAGATGCACCCTTCGAAAATGCTTCTGCATGTCGCTCATCCTTCATTTCGTAAAATCTGCAATTTAATTTGAAATTTTAACCCTTAACTCGGATTTTATACAAAAAAAAAAAAAAAAAAAAAAAAAAAAAAAAAAAAAAAAATTAGAACAAGCATATCTACAATTAATGTACTAGTCACATGCTCCCACTTCCACTTTGGGATTTCCAATGGTTCAAGTAACCTTGACGGTTGCTGGTGTTCGGCCTTCACTTGCTGGCATACCAAACATTTATTGGCATACTCAGCTATGTCCAGTTTCATGCCTTCCCACCAAAATACTGCCTTCAAATCGTTGTACATTTTTGTGCTTCCAAGGTGTACTGAATAAGGAGAGGAGTGGGCATTCTCTAGGATCTCTCTTTTCAACTCCTCGAAATTCGGTACACACAGGCCTCCTTGATAATATAATATTTTATCATCAGCTATGGTGAAACCCTTCCGCTCTCCTAAGTTAATCTCAAACTTGATATACTCAAAAGACTGATTACCCTTTTGATGTCCTTTAATTCTATCACGGAGTGTGGGTCGAATAGAGAGAGCTGCTACTCGAGCGACCACACCTGGTTAAGTGGTGACAACTTCGAGATTTGATTTCTCAAATTCTCTCCAAAGTGGCTCCTGCGTAGTTAACATAGCTAATTGACTAGCTGTTTTTCGACTCAATGCATCAGCTACCACATTCGCCTTGCCTGGGTGATAATGAATTTCACAATTATAATCCTTCACTAACTCAAGTCACCTTCTCTATCTCATATTCAACTCCTTTTAGGTGAAGATGTACTTGAGATTTTTGTGGTCCGTATAAATATCACATCTATATCCGTAAAGGTAATGCCTCCAAATTTTCAATGCATGAACCACCGCAGCAAGTTCTAGGTCGTGCGTAAGGTAGTTTTGTTCATGTATTTTTAATTGTCTTGATGCATATGCAACCACTTTACCGTATTGCATTAGGACACATCCCAAACCTTATTTCGAAGTATCACTATAGATCACAAAACCATCTGACCCATTGGGTATGGTTAACACTGGGGCTTCTACCAATCTTTGTTTTAATTCCTTAAAGCTCTGTTCACACTTCTCTGTCCAGTCGAACTTCACACCCTTGCGTGTTAATTGTGTCAGCGGTCCTGATATTTTGGAGAATCCTTCAATGAACCTCTGATAGTATCCTGCTAAGCCTAAGAAACTGGAAATTTCTCCTACATTGGTTGGCCTTCACCAATTCGACACTGCCTCCACTTTACTAGGATCCACTTCTATCCCTTGGGCCGTGACAATGTGTCCAAGGAATTCTACCCGTTCCAGCCAAAACTCACATTTTTTGAACTTTGCATAGAGTTTCTCGTTCCTCAAAACCCCCAACACAATCCTTAAATGCTTCTCATGTGCCTCATTACTTCTCGAGTAGATCAGGATATCATCGATGAACACGATGACGAATTTATCCAGATACTTGTGGAAAATGCGGTTCATCAAATCCATGAAGACTCCAGGGGCATTCGTTAGTCCAAATGGCGTAACTAAGAACTCGTAGTGTCCGTACCAAGTTCTAAAAGCGGTCTTAGAGATATCACTGGCTTTGATTTTCAATTGATGATAACCCGACCTCAAATCGATCTTGGAAAACACTACTACACCTTTGAGTTGATCAAACAAATCCTCAATCCTGGGAAGAGGGTATTTATTCTTGATAGTGATTCTATTCAATTCTCTGTAATCGATGCACATCCTCATCGATCCATCCTTCTTCTTAACAAATAGCACCGGTGCTCCCCATGGTGATACACTTGGCTGGATGAAACCTCTTTCCAATAGTTCCTCCAGCTGTGCTTTCAATTCTTGTAATTCTTTGGGTGCCATTTTGTAGGGGGCTTTGGAGATGGGTGTTGAGCCGGGAGTAAGGTCGATTGTGAATTCTACTTCTCGTTTTGGCGGCATGCTAGGCAACTCCTGGGGAAAGACTTCTAGATATTCACATACCACTCTAACATCATTAACTGTTAATTTATTGTCTTCTTCCTTACATATTACAGACGTCAGAAGTCCCGTAGTGCTTCCTAATGGTACGACCCGTCGGACTTCCAATGCAGACAAGATGCGGGGTAGTGTTCCTCCTCCAGCTACAGATAATTGAAATTTCTCTTCCCCTGGTCTTTGAAAAATCACTTCTTTTTCAAAGCAACAAATCATCGCGTGATTCTTGGATAGCCAATCCATTCCAAGAATCACATCGAACTCGTCCATATCCAGTGCATATAATTCTGTCTCCGATGATCTATCATAAATTTTTACTCTTGTCATTCTAACTATGTGATTGACACTCACTGTATCCCTAGTGGGCATCGTCATTACTAAAGGGAATTGCGCATATTCAACCATAACATCTAGTTTACATACAAACTTAAGGTTTATAAAGGAGTAAGTTGCACCAGAATCTATTAATACATTGGCTAGTAAGTCAGATATGAGGACTTTACCTGCCAAGACATTTCGATTCTGATTTTCCTCCTGTCCGGCTAGTGTATAAACCCTAGCCTGTCCGCCTGGTGCATGGCCTTGTCTATGTTGGTTGTTCCCATGTGGCCTCTGTTGGTTGCTCTCGTACTTAGGCAATACTGAGCCATGTGTCATTGTTCTCCACACCAGAAACATGAATTTGTTCCCAAAAGGCAAGCTCCTTAATGATACTTCTGACATTTCCCACAGCATGGGTAACTCTTGTTATCATCTTACGTTGGATTTCCTCTGCTCCTTTTGGTATATTCTTGTTTCCCCCTACCCTTGTCATCCACCCATTTTCGCTTCTCTGTCTGTCCATTATGCTGTTTTTCCTCCTCACTGGTGCAGTCTTCGAAAACTGTCAATTGTGCCCTTGCCAACACATCATGATAGTTTTCGAGCTGAAGTACCATGACTGTCCGTTTCAAATCATCCCTCAAACCCTGCTCAAAACGTCTCGCCTTCTTGTCCTATGTATTCATAAACTCAAGAGCATAATGAGCCAACTCTTCAAACTTCTGTTTGTACTCGATCAACGGCATTGAGCCCTGAGTCAATGTAAAAAACTCAGCCTCCTTCCGATTTTGGGTACTCGTGGAGTAATACTTTTTCAGCAAGGCCTCTTTGAATTCATCCCACATCCAAACATGACCAGGAGTCCTTGATCTGGCAGTGGTGTCCCACCAACGCCTAGCACCTTTACATAGCATAATGTTGCACATATCACCCTTCTAGGTTTCGAGCAATCAATGAGTTCAAAAATCCTCCCCATACCCACCAGCCAGTCCTCCGCTTCCAAGGGGTCCATACTACCATAATAGATAGGGGTTGTTGTTTCTTGAACTGCTCAACCACAACAGTAATGGTCTTAGTATTGGGGACAGCTGCATGCTGTTGTTCTGGTTAAGATGGCGGATGAGATGGTGGTGTTGGCTGTTGAAGTGGTGGCGGCATTGCAGCTTGCACAAAAGTTTGCATCATAGCGAGAAATTGTTGGGCAAACTGTGGGTCAATAGTATTAGGCTGAATTTGAACATGTTCGGTGGGCTCTTGAGTTTAGTTATGGTTATTGTTAGTCCTTCTGCTTCGGGGTGCCATAGCCTTAATTAAATGACAATAACTATTTAGAGTTAAGTCAAATTGAGGAAATGAAATATAAAGGGATGACATACTTTATTCATAAAAATTCATAAGTTCACATGAATGACGAATCACCGAGCATACTCAGTGTCCAAACAAGCTGAAATTTAAAAAAAAAAACAAATTGAAAAATGTAAAGTTAACTAGGCTAATAGTTCTTCCCAGTACTCTCCCCTTGATTTGCCTCCCTTTCTTTTTCCTCAGGATTTGGTCTCGAATCAATCGCGAAATATGACGGGGGCTGTATTCTTCACTTGGGTCTTCTTCAACATAATTTCCCTCACAGTCAACTTCGGGTATTGTTATGACGTTGCCCGGATTGGGTTCATAGTCTGGCATCTTAGTGATATCCCTAATGTCTTCACGGTTTACTCTCCACCTTTCCCTCATGCATCGAAGTAGTAGATCGGGAGAGGTCTGGTAGTCAAAGGTCTCTTCGATTCCCTTAATAAACTATCTCCAGTAAGGGGTAAGGGTTCGATCAAGGTGATACACGATCTCGTCCCTGTGAAATTTATATCCATTCGTCCTTGCCCCTCGATAAATATTTTCCATGGCACCTAAGTGTTGCATTAAACCGTGGTTTGGGTTTCTCTTGTAATTCATATGTAACCAAGTAAAATGATTGCGCCTCTCAGTTCAACTGGTTTGACCTTGTCCACTCACCATCTATCAGAAAGGAAGGAACGTAATTACTTTTCTTTCCAAAAGAGTTTTTTTTTTCAATATATTGTTTTATTATTATTATTATTATTATTATTATTATTATTATTATATATATATATATATATATATATATATATATATATATATATATTTTCAAATGTAGTGATAAAGAAATAAATTATTGAATTAGGAATTGAAGCTTTTAAGAGAACGTACTAATAATCATCCACAGTTTTTCCCTTGTTTTTACAAAGGTAGTGATAAAAGGATGAATGATTGTACATGAATTCATTATTAATCTTATTCATATAATATAGGACTGTACAAAAAAATCACGAAACCGCAAATCGAACCGTGACCGTTGGTTCGGGTCTACGTGGACCCGCGATTTTTTTTTCCTCAAACCAAACCAAACCGTTTCAAAATGGTTTGGTTTAAATTTTGATTTTCAAAAATCACAAAAAACCAAATTGAACCGCACTTTTTAATTAATTTTTTTTATGAAATTATAAATTTTCATATATAATTTTATTAAAGTATAATTTTTAGAATTTAAACCAATTAGAAATGATATCTCTAAAGCAGACCCCAGAAATTTAATTTTCGAATTTATTTCCAAGCCCCAGCCAAAAAAAAAAAGAGGGGGAAAGAACTCAAAACCCAACTCAAATTCTCAAAACAAAAACCTAGATTCTTTTTAATTCCAATATGGTGTTGTAGAAAGGCAGCGCCATCTCCCCCCACATGCGCAGTACCCGCATTACTGAGTGCCTTGTTGGCGATGAGACTGATACTATCCTCTTCACTGCTCACAATGACCAAGGTATGCATACGTGTGTTATGTACATAAGTTAGACATACTTGCATAACGCAGCACAAATTCATGATCAAGTGGAAAACGATTAATGTAGTGGACCGAATATTTCAATTATTAGAATGGGTTTCTATGCCTGCAAAATTATAAATAATGGGTTTTGATTCTTTTGGCTTGTTATTTTTAATAATAGGTTTTTTTTCCTTTATTAATATTTTTATTGATGGGGTAGAAATAAGGGTTCTCGTATTAATATGTTTAGCTTTATAGAGACAGACAAATAATTTTTTGACGCGCACTTTTCTCTTGTCAATTATTTGCTATGTAGTATGTATATGATCGCTGATTTATCTTTTTTTGGGCGTGGGAGATTTTTAGTTCTTTTTGTTTTTGACCTGAGCGGGGTGGCCTGAAGAAAAAGGCTACTCGTTCAGTTTGAAAACCTTGGTAGTTTGTATCCTATGCTGTAAAATTATAAATCTTTTTACGTGAAATCATAAGTCTTGGAAATACAGTTTAAGACGAGATATTAAACTTTGTGAGTTTGTTCCCTAGTAATCAATCCTCGGCTCTCTTTTAAGTTCGTTGATTTAGGAAAAATCTATAGCAACAAGATAAGTTTGAAAACAGTTTCATATAGGAATATATTTGACATGAGAAGTTCCTCTAGGAAGGAGATTATTATGTCTCCATTTGGGTTAGGTATAAATGCGAATTAAAATCTAAGAAGTCGACAAATAATTTTAACCACATGTTTCATTGGACCCATAACTTTTCAACCACATGTTTTATAAACTTATATCAAAATCTACTAAAACCTGATTTTTCTCTAAATCAAACAGGGATATGATGAAAAATTGTCATCTAGAATTTGAATTTTCCTACTTTAAACCACTAAGAAATCCAAGTGGTTTTTGTCTAATAGTCATCATGTCAAGTGATGTTGAACTTTCTCTATTTCATGGGTCAAACATTGTCCGAGTAAATGTTTGATGCTGCTTTTACTATGCATGTTTCGAAAATGATTGTTGATTTATCTTGTGTTGTGTGTTTATCATGTCTTAGTTGTCTTTGTTTCAATCAATTATCGTGTGAACCTCAAACAATGCATCTTATAATTTCCATCTGTTTAATAGATTATGATTTATTGTACTCATTTCCTTCACTTAGAGTATTTCTTTAATATGGATGATTGCATTTTTGGTTTTCAGCTGTATAACCATTTGGTTCTTGTTTATATTTCTTCCTCAATTGATCTAGTGACGCCCGGTACTACTGTCATCCTTCGAAATGCAAAGATTGATATGTTCAAGAGAACTATGAGGCTTGTAAAAGATTGATCTAGTGACGGTCGGTACTTGAGAGTTTAGTACTTTTATACTTATTCTGATATTGTTGCTTGTAAAAGTTTGAATAATGCTAGTTTAATACTATCTTTTTTGTCTTTTTGTTATATATCGAATATCAGACAAATATGAATGTAATTTAACATTTAACATCATTAGTATTTAAATGTATATGTTAACTTGTTTTAAATATATTATTATAATATCGATAGGTAAACCACGAATTAAAACCGAATCAAACAGCAAATAATGGTTTGGTTTGAAAAATAAAATGGTTTGGTTTGGTTTGGTTTGGTTTGGAAAAATTCCAAACCGCTTGAAATGGTTTGAGTTGAAAATATAGCATAAATCGCCCAAACCGAACCGTGTTCACCTCTAATGTAATATGTGATTCTATATTATCGTAAACTTAATCTCTAGTTGGGTCATCCCCACTAAATTTCACATGCATTTAAAATCACGTAGCTACCATCTATATGTCTCATGATTTCTACATTAGTATAAAATATAATATTTATGTCTTCTATCAATAACATAATGGTAAACACTTATAACATATGAAATTTCATATTATTATTGACTTTTATGCATAACAAACCTAAATAAAATCGCAACTATATTCATATTTTGTCATGACATCCAAGATTGCTATTTTGCATCATAGGCATGCTTTCATAAGTGAGATGACATGAATACTTAAAGTGCATACATACTTGGTTCAAGGAAGTCGAGACATGGAGGATGACATTGTGGCTAGTGACTTAAAACAACTTAATTCTTTTTTTTTTTTTTATATCAACTTATTTCAAAAAAGAGAAAAAAAAATCATCATAATTATTGGACCCAAACGAATTGTTGGACTAAAGCTCTTAGATAGTGTTAGGTCATTTAGATAACAAAGCCCAACTAATAAACTAATTCTAAAAAACAAAAAAAAACAAAAAACAAAAAAAACCCATTACGATATCAAATTAAAGCCCAAGTTCCATATACACGTTCTACAAAATGAGATAGCCCATAAATGGGAATTTTTTTTTAAAAAACTGTCATTGTTCACAGTGAACAGTGACTGCGCGTCACTGTTCATATGAACGGTACCCTTTTTTCTTAAAAAAAATCTATAGAACCGATTTAAAACTCTTAGCTCTAATATCAACTGTGACAGGCCGAATCCTTGACTATTCGGGTGTCACTAAATAAAACTCAAATCATTTCATAAGAACACGAAATAAATATTTATTTTCTTCAATAAGTAAATAAATTGAAATTTCATCATATAACTGCAAAAAGGTAAAATTTCAACATAACAACTAAATTAGAATTCAAAGTTGTGTTTTAAACACGAAATAATTTATTAATCCTAATCCGTTGTCATCTCAACGTTGACCGCCTCGAACCATTAATTGCCTAAAAGGGGGGAATAACATAGAGTGAGATTTTATACAAATCTCAATAAGTACACCATGAATTATTCTTGTGTATAATTTAAAAAAACATATTAATCATATTCAACATAATTGAGACATAAGGATTTTACTGAACATAGGTGGTAAGAATTCTTATGTGTAGTGCTACTAATTTCGGTTCCCTTAACATAATCATAATCATATCGTATCATATGGGACCAATGATAATTTTCTTGAGATTTATAACATAATAACATTTCAAACATAGGTAGCGTACTTACCGTGAAAGATAGAGTAGTAGAGATTGAATGAAGTTGTTTGATCCCTCTAAAATTTCCACCTCGGTTATGTGTGTGTATGTGTATATATTATTTGGACTAAAAGATAATAGTGAGTGATAGCATGTGAGTGTGAATGAGGGGCTTTAAATAGGACAAGACTAGGCATGCATAATTAAGGAAAGAATTCATGATGGTGGTAGGGTATTATTTCTATCATTGAAAATTTGTTCCTTGAATTTTGTAAAATGAGCAAGAATCCCTCCCTCATTCCATATAAACATGCATTCACACTATAATTACTTTTTATTAGGTCAATCATGAATAAGACAAAAGCATAAATCAAGGATTTTATCCATTTACACTACAATTACCCTATCTTAGGCCAATCATGAATAAGACAAAAAGCATAAATTATAGGTTTTATATGGGGTTTGACCAATCATTCAACCATTCATCAAAGGGTAAAACATGTGGGGAATTGTATTTATACTAAATTTTCTATAAGGTCCTAGAAGGTGGATTAACCCTTGAATGAGCTCCTAAATTTTCAGTTTTGATAATTAGACCCAAAATTTCGGGTGCAGTTGTTACACATAGGCTAGTACTTGCCTAATATAATAACATTTTTCATACCAAACTAGTTGAATTTCTACCAAACTAGACAACTAAAATGGAAACCACAAAATTTACAATTAGTTGGTTGACAACAAAGTGTCAATACCCAACAAAAATTGATTCATTAGTTAAGGGAAAATAACTACAACAGATGTCTGCATAGAAAACCATCACATTCACATAACATGATGTATCAAAAAGGAAACAGATATTTAAAAAATAAATAAATAAATAAATAAAATTCTTGATGGTTTTTATTTTGTGCCAAAACTTGTTTTCCAAATAGAGGATTGTCTATGCCCTATCTGAACCTTATCGCTTTTTCAGACAATGCTTCTAGTTATTTGGTATTTGAAAGCATTTTCATCCATTTACAAATAATAAAAAAATGCAACTTTTACTGTTTCCTTCCATGTAGACTGGAATCAATTTTGTGTGGAGCCAGATAGACTCAAACCTAGTGACCCGAAGAAGAAAAGTTGCTAGTCAAGCAAACATGTATAACACAAATGCTATAAAAAAGTAGATTGTGGCGCAGAACCAAGAGTAGCCAAAAAACCACTTGGTCAATAGATATTCAATGAATGAAAATTCACTTGCAAATTCACAAAAGCCCAAGAGATAATTGATGCCATATCCCATGAATAGGTAATTTATGGATACACCTAGAGTTACCAATATATGGCATAAGAGAAGAGTAATGTTATGTAGCCTCACTGGGGTTGCAACCCCAATTTAGATGATGTTAGATGATAGACCAAATGAAAGGTGAAATTAAATTACTTATTTAATTTCACCAATCATTTAACGCCACATTAATACCACCTAAACTGGGGTTGTAACCTCAATGGAGCTAAATAGCATTACTCCATAAGAGAATGATCAAAAAGTAAACAAAGCGATAGATAATAAGACGTTATTGCAAATCTGCAATAAATGGTAATATAACATTCTCTATCATACCTTTCCACCACTACTTCCAACAGCCATGAAAAAATCATGTTTACCACCAAACTCAATTGTTGTAACCTCCTACAATTTTGACACATAATTTAATATTTATATCAATTAAGAAAAATTTATTGGCAATATTCAGGCAACTTAACCATCACCCCCAACCCTCCACCTCCCAGCCCAACCCTCTTGCCCCCTTTTCAAGGAAAACTAATCTCGGGGTAGTCACCAAGAAGTGACATGGTATCTAGTCAAAGTAACATGAAGCTATATAAAATTTTCTACCCTATCGATGTCATCGGCGGATGCAACAACATTTATCCTCCCAACTGAAGATCTTGTTCTCATGTCAAAGAACTCCACAGCTCCATCATCACCACCACCAGCAACTAATCCATGGATGTTGTTGAAAGGAAAATAAGGAAGGCAGTCATAATTACACACCAAGACCAAATCAAGAAATGCATACAAAATGTTAAACTAACACAGATGATAAAAGAGCAAGAAGCTGGCATAAAAGATGAAATAAATTCCACCAACCTGTGAGACACCACATTCAAAGCTGGGGATTGTGTGTTGAGTGGGGAGAGGAAACGTCCCTGAAACATCATTGACTTTGAAAAGCTGAACTAGAAAGTATTTAAATAATCTCATCTTTCATTCTTAAAGTATATCCTATATTAAGAAAGAATAACACAGTATAGAAGAGTGTATCCACCAAAACTATATTCTTATTCCGAATAGAAGCACCATAAATTGAACAAAGTAAACTGTTTTTATTATTGTCCAAACATAGAACTCTCATCTTCTTTTATTAGGTCAAGTTTATTCATTGGCACCAAATGTGGATCAACCCAAATACAGGACAAAACCTAGGGGTAAAGAACCACAACTCCATCCATGAAAGAAATGCAAAGCTAAATAAAACCTGCAAGCATCATTGCACACACAAATCCAAAAGATACTCATTATAATAACCAATTAATTAAAACTCTTTTCTTTGAACTCTCCATATCCACGTTTTAATAGTTTGGGCCTTCATAACTTATAGAGCTCAATAATCTATTCCGTTCACTATCATAACCTAGTCCTAACATTCTCTTCTCCTAGTCTTTGTAAGCATTGCCTTTTCCTATCCTATTAAAGGTTAAAAAACCAAACTTCAACTTCTAAATTTTCCTAGAAATAGATACCTAAAATCGGCCAACTCCCTCCTCTTTTTGCTTAGGAGAAAGTGGCAACAACACGGAGTACATGACAAAGGGAGAGATCAATCAAAATGCATATCCCCGAGGT